>JAHLSL010000013.1:4748871-4762301 GCA_025920805.1 Petroica traversi | reverse complement strand
CGGCACCGGGGCAGGAAAGCGAGGTCACCGCCCGGCCCGATGGGACAGACCCCCGCTCCTGCTGTTCCCCCGGGTCTCCCGTCCGGCTGTCTGGACCAGGGAGAGCCGTGGCTTTGAGGAGGCTGTGAATGTGCCGGGGCAGCCGTACCTCGGGGCGCGTTTGGGACGGGATGTGGGGCGGCCGCGGGGGCGGGTCCCGAGGAGATGCCTCGCTCCCGCGGGGCACCGAGACTGGCAGCCCTTGTGCAGGGGAGGGGTGGGGGTTCCTGGCAGAGCTCGGTGGCGGTGGGACCTCTGAGACCTCCGCGGGAGGTGACCCCGCGCCCCCGCAGCGCTGCCGCTCTCGCACACGCCCCAGGTGTCACGCACCCCGAAAGACGCGGGTGTCGGAGGGATCAGGGCTCCTGGCAGGGGCTGGGAAGTGCTCAGGACGCGGAAGAGACTCGGTCCCTTCTCACCCACCCCGGTCGCGGTGCGTCCGGGAGGAGAGACTGCCCGCAGCTGGCAGGAGCTTCCCGCCGTACCGTGGCCGTCGGGCTGACTTGGCTCTGCCCTACCCGGTGCTTCACTTCCCCAGATGTTCTCCAGAGGTTCCCGCGGGCTGTCACCCCCCCCGACACTAAGCCAGTCGAGCTGAGCAGCTGCGGGAATGGCGGCAGCCCTGCTCGCTGTCCATCGTGGCTCGCTGCCGGCTGGTGATCGGTTTGCCCTTCAGAGGAGCTTGTCCTGAAGGTGCCTTTCATCTGATGGGTCCTGTCAGCTGCCCCAAAAGAGCTGGACCACAGGGGCTCGGGTTCCCAGTGCCACTGGACCTCTGTGCCAGGCTCAGCCTGCTGCTGATGGGCTCCATCAATAATCCATGTTCCTGTGGCCTCTTTCCTGCTTGAGGAAACCCGGGGTCCCTTAGAAGCATTTATTCCTGAAATAAGGCAGGGACCCTTCGTTCTCTCATGTCCGAACTCCTTCACACTGGGAGGTCAGGTGGGAGATGCCCTGAGATTGATGGGGATTCAGCAGCAGCAGACAGCCCCTGAGAACAGGCACTTAGGGGCCTGGAGGAAGAGGAGGAGGTCTGCATGTGTCACCCACCCGGCCCCATTACATTCTGTGCCACACTGCTGCCCACATCCCCCTGGGCATCACTGCCAGTTCGGCTGCTTGCTGGAGGGCTCCTCCAGCACAGTCATCACCTGTCCGGGTGACATCCAGGGGCATGGGGGCATCCAGGGGTCCCCTCCTCCTGCTCAGGGGGAGTAACCTGAGTACTGGCTGCAGGGAACTGCAGGGGGACCAGCACTCTCTGGCATTTCCCTCCTACCCTCCATGTCCCCACAAGCACTGCTGGGCTGTGGAAGAGCTGTGGTCCTGCCACAGCATCAGCAGCTTCCCGTTCAGAGCAGCCTGAGGCTTCTGGACTAGCATGGGGTCTCCTTCTCCCATAGCCCCTGAAATGCCAGCCCTGTGGGATTTCAGCAGTCAGCTTCAAATGGGAAACAAATCTCTCCCCTGATTTGGGAAAAGACAACCAGTCTCGGAGGGGACTGCATCTTCTGCCAAAACAAGGCCTGCCTGCTGCAAAAGCCTTTGATTCCCCCGCGCCTCTGTGCTTTCTGCAGAGGGAGTCAGCAAACCTGGCTCTTACTTTTACTGAAATCTCTGGATTTAGTATACAGGGAAGGAAGGGGCGGTGGTGAGAGAACAGACTCTGAAGCACCACGACTGCCAGAGCCCTGCGTGTTGCTGAGGGAGGGTGAAGCCAGTGGCGAGTCTCTGCTCCAACCCCGGTGCCAGAGACAGCCCTTGGGGCAGCAGCAGGGAGGGTGGGCTCCATGGCTATGGGATGGAGATTAAAATACTGTGGACACTGGGTGCTGTGGGCACAGTGGGCTCATGGCTGGCTGCCCTTGGCAGTGCTCTCGGTTGGAGGTTGGGATCTGTCAGCACCCCTGATCCTCCTGCGTGGGTCGGGGACTCAGCATGGAGCTGTCCTTGGCTCTACCCGCCCAGCCTGGCCTCCCTATGCCAGGTGACATCCTGGCTCTTTCCCCCTCCATGATATTTTAGGACTGTCAAGCTATCCCCTTGCAGGCTGTTCTGCCCGATGCTGCCAGAGGGGCCAGCTCTATGCCCACCCCTACCAGGGGGTGGATGCCAGTGCATCACTGGGAGTGCTGAGGGAAGACCAGTCCCTGTGCACCTCCTTGTCCCCCGGGGTCTGTGTCATTTGTGTGTGTCCTGGGGGTTCTGGGTCCCTGTGGAAGCTATTGTGTCAGCTCATCTTGCCTTTCTGCGGGGAACTTCTTCCAAATGGCACCCGGGTGGGGGGCACAGGCAGGCTCATGCCCTGGCTCTCCCGTACAGCACCAACTCTGCCCCTGTCCCTGTCCTGCCTTGCATCCTGCAGGCCCAGCAGCTTTTCCCTTTGCTTTTCCAGGTGCCAAGGGCTCTGGAAACAACCTCTCTCCCACTGACACCACGTCGTGCCACCCCCCACTACCCAATGCCTGGGGACTGCCCGCCCTCGCCTTGACGTGTGGCAGCAGGTGACACGGGGTGTGTGGGTCCCCCAGCCAGCAGCAGCACACCCCATGGCGGTCCCCTTGGCCGCCTGGCTGGGGCTGATGCACCTGGCCACCTGTCTGGCTGCTGGGCACAGCATGGCTGGCAAGAAGGAGATCAGCACAGATGGGGACCTGGTGATTGGGGGCCTCTTCCCCGTTCATGAGAAAGGAGTGGGGAGTGAAGACTGTGGCAAGATCAACGAACACCGGGGCATCCAGCGCTTGGAGGCCATGCTCTTCGCCCTGGATGAGATCAACAAGGACGGCAGCATCCTGCCAGGGGTGAAACTGGGTGCTCATATCCTTGACACCTGTTCCAAGGACACCTATGCCCTAGAGCAGTCCCTTGACTTCGTCCGTGCCTCCCTTACCAGGGTGGACGGTTCTGAGCACATCTGCCCTGATGGCTCCTACGCCGTCCACGATGACGTTCCCACTGCCATCACCGGTGTCATCGGGGGCTCCTACAGTGACGTTTCCATCCAGGTACCACCCAGGCAAGAGGGGCTTGGATGGGGCTGGGGATTTGGCAGAAGTGGAGGAGGGAGATAAAATTTCGGCAGCAGTGCAAATGATTCTACACGGTGCAGTGTGGCACAGGGAAGCTCACTCACGGTGATGCTCTGTCCCTGTCTCCAGTGGGGAGGGAATGCCAGGTGGGCACCTGAGCAAGCCATCTCTCTGTGATTGTGGGGGATGTGCCCAGGAGCCAAGCCTCACATGGGGACAGGTGTTTATTCCTCTCCTGGGGTCAAGGTGGTAAATGCAGCTCCTCAGCCCAGCTCACGTCTGGACTGTGACAGGCTGAGCAGAGCTGCCCAGTGTGAGGAGGCACTATCTCAACTGGCCCTCCCAAACCTCAGCCCACGAGATGCAGCAAGGGACATGCACCACTGAGGGTCTCAGCCATAGGGCTGCTTGGCTAAGGCAGGGTGGGCTCAGAGAACAGTGCCCCTGTGTCCCCTGTGATCCCTCAGGAACAAGCACCTCAAGATTCAGACCTGGCTGTTGCCCTGGGTGGAGTGCATCTCAGTCCCCAAAACTGTAGCTCTGTGGACCTGGAGGCCAGTTTCAGCAGGGAGAAGAGCATCCCCCAAGGATGCAGGCAGCAAGCAGGACCAGCTGAGTCACGGGGGTGGCCGGTGGACCACATGCTTGCTGAGATTTAGTGAGTCCCCAGCATGTGTCAGACTGTGTTTCTTGGGCCCCAGGGCCCCTGCATCCCCCAGCTATGGGGTATAAGAGACTGGGACTGTGTGATGGAGGCAGCATCCCAGCCCAGCTCACCTGGGTGCTTGTCCCTTCCCTTGCTGGGAGCCCAGCATGTCCCCACGTACCAACCCCAGCCAAGTAGGTGTCAGCAGGGGCAGAATGTGCGTGGGCCAGGGAGCTCAAGGGGCATTGGAGGGACTTGGCAGGCTAGCAGCTCCCATGCGTGGTGAGGACAGGCAGTGGCATCACTGTGCTCAGAGATGTTCTTGCCATTATGTGACTTTGATGTCGAGATCATTTTTCCATGTTAATTAAGCCACGTCTCCTGCCTGGGGAGCAGTGAGAGATGGGCAGGCTTGGCAGTCCCGCTGGCACCCCCGAGGCCCCCTTGCTGCCCCCAGAGCCTGGGTTTTAACAGCCTCATTAGTGGGGCTTTTTTTCCCCTTTGAAGCTAACAAGGGATTCTGCTGAGTGGCTGGAAGGTGCCAGTCCTGCTGAGCTCCTGCTGGGGGATGCGCAGGCGCTGGTCCCCTGACCCAGCTCTGCAGCATCTCCCAGTCTGCTGAGGGGCTCTGCCCTGTCTCCCAGCCCACAGAATCCTTTCCCCCTATGCTGTGGGGCTGCCAGGAATCCTGGCTTTCTCTTTTCCCTTGAGCATGTCCCACAGGTCACCTATGGCAGACTTTCTGCTTTTGTTCCCTCCCCAGCCCCAAATTTCAGAGGGGAGTGCTTGAAATACTAAAAAAGAAAAATAAAAAATAAAGAGAAATGAGCATGTTTGAGGGCTCAGACACTCTGTGAATGTGCCATCCATTCTTCTTCTCCAGTCCCTCCACGGATCAGGATGCTCTGGGTTGGGATTAGTTGCTCATCAACCCAATGGTTGTGCGTGGGAGTGTCGTGCAAAAACAGGTATTGGGCAGGGGTCTCCCCATAGGAATGTCCCTTGCTGGCCACCTCTTCAGGCACTTACCTCTCCTCCTCCGTGCAGGTGGCCAATCTGCTGCGGCTCTTCCAGATCCCACAGATCAGCTATGCCTCCACCAGTGCCAAGCTCAGTGACAAGTCCCGCTATGACTACTTTGCCCGCACTGTCCCGCCAGACTTCTACCAAGCCAAAGCCATGGCAGAGATCCTCCGCTTCTTCAACTGGACCTATGTCTCCACTGTGGCCTCAGAGGGCGACTACGGGGAGACAGGGATCGAGGCCTTTGAGCAAGAAGCCCGCATGCGCAACATCTGCATTGCCACCTCGGAGAAGGTGGGGCGCTCCATGAACAAGAAGACCTACGATGGAGTGGTCCGGGCTCTGCTGCAGAAGCCCAATGCCAGAGTGGTTGTGCTATTCACTCGAAGTGAAGACGCCCGGGAGCTGCTGGCAGCTGCCCAGAGAGCCAATGTGTCCTTCATGTGGGTGGCCAGTGATGGGTGGGGAGCCCTGGAGAGTGTGGTGGCAGGGAGCGAAGCAGTGGCGGAGGGAGCCATCACCATCGAACTGGCAGCCTATCCTATAAAGGAGTTTGCTTCCTACTTCCGTAATCTCCACCCCTACAACAACAGCCGGAATCCCTGGTTTCGGGAATTTTGGGAGCAGAAGTTTAGGTGCAGCTTCCACACACCAGACTGTAGCCGGTACTCCCTCAAGACAGGGAAGTTTGAGCCCGAGTCCAAGATCACATTCGTGGTCAATGCTGTCTATGCCATGGCTCACTCTCTTCACAACATGCACCGGACATTGTGCCCCAACTCTACCAAGCTCTGTGATGCCATGAAGCCTGTCAATGGCAAGAGGTTTTACAAGGACTTCATTCTCAATGTTAATTTTGATGGTGAGTCCATAATGGAGATGGGGTTTGGCTGCCAGACTGGAAAGGGGTGGGTGTAGGATAGGAAAGAAGGAGGCCCAAATTTGACCCAAGAGCCTCCAATTCCTCCAGCCTGCCCATGCTCAGGGCTGTGGTTGTCCTGAGGTGCCAACAGCCCACCATCATTCTTGGGAGGCAATCCAGGCCTCTATCCCCAGTGGAAAAGTGAGAGAAGCTGCTCACCAACTCCACACTGCTACAGCTGGGTGGGACCAGCCCCATAAGGGACCCTTGAGAACATGGGTCCTTGCAAGCATCATGATTTATTCACATTTCAGGGATTCAGCTGGAGGGATACCCTTGATCAGGGACCCATGTAGTTTGGGGTGAATTAGAAGCATATCCTCTGTGACTTGGGCTGAGGGTGTCTTGGCTACCAGGAGTCACTGAGGGCCATGGAGGCTGCACAATCCCCCTACCCCTTTGTCCCTGCAGAGCTGGCTGGAGCTGACGGGCTCTCAGGCAGGTGGGCGGGTGTTTCTCCACCTTTGCTTTCCTGCTCCTAACATGGGCACAGGCAGCAAGGATGGGAGTAAAGGCAAGCAACAGGTTGGACATTTACCTGCGGCCATGGTAGGATGTGACCCTTTGAATGTGCCCTGCCTCCAGGCCTGGAGTGAGTTTCTCCTGCTCCAAGGCAGTGACGTCTCCCCCTCTCCTCCCTACAGCTCCATTCAGGCCAGCAGACACCGAGAGTGTTGTTCGGTTTGACCGCTATGGCGATGGGATCGGGCGCTACAACATCTTCAACTACCACTACGTGGACGGGCGGTATCGGTACCAGAAAGTGGGCTACTGGGCAGAGGGGCTCATCCTTGACACCAGCCTTATCCCCTGGGCTGAGACCTCCGTTCCTGTGTCCCAGTGCAGCGACCCCTGCAAGAAGAATGAGATCAAGAGCATGCAGCCCGGAGACATTTGCTGCTGGCTCTGCATCCCCTGCCAGCCCTATGAGTACCTGCTGGATGAGTTTACCTGCATGGACTGTGGTCTTGGTTACTGGCCGAACGAGACCCTGAATGGCTGCTACGAGCTGCCCCAAGAGTACATCCGCTGGAAAGATGTCTGGGCCATTGGTCCCGTCACTATCTCTTGCCTGGGTTTCATCTCCACCCTCTTTGTTATCGGAGTCTTCGTGAAGAACAACGACACTCCCATCGTGAAGGCCTCTGGACGAGAGCTGTGCTACATTCTCCTGACTGGGGTCCTCATGTGCTACAGCATGACCTTCATCTTCATCGCGAAGCCCTCCACAGGGGTGTGCACCCTCCGGCGCCTGGGGCTGGGCACGTCCTTTGCTGTCTGCTATTCCGCCCTCTTGACCAAGACGAATCGCATTGCCAGGATCTTCAGTGGAGTGAAGGAGGGGGTCCAGCGCCCACGGTTCATAAGCCCAACGTCACAGGTGGTCATCTGCATGGCCCTCATCTCCTGCCAGCTAATCATCGTCATCATCTGGCTGCTGGTGGAGACCCCTGGCACAGGCAAGGAGACTGAGCCTGACAAGAGGTACATTGTTACCCTCAAGTGCAACAACCGCGACTCCAACATGCTCATTTCGCTCACCTATAATGTCCTCTTGATTGTCCTCTGCACGGTCTACGCCTTCAAGACACGGAAATGTCCTGAAAATTTCAACGAGGCCAAGTTCATTGGGTTCACCATGTACACGACCTGCATCATCTGGCTGGCCTTCCTGCCCATCTTCTACGTGACCTCCAGCGACTACCGTGTAAGAGCCTGAGCTCTAAGGGGGCTCTAATAGGGCTTGATCTAAGTGGTCCTGGAGATTTGGGCCATGCAGGGTTCATGATTAGGAGATGTGTGGGCCTGGGGAAGGGTCTTCATCCACACACCTGGTGATGGTCACCTCTGCACTGGGTAATTCAAGACCAGGTGAAGGGTCCTGAAGGGCTGTGGCTGATGGGGCAATGAGTCCTGGAGAGAGGACCTGCCCCCTCCCTCCTTTTCTAGGGTGAGGGTGGGAAAAGGCCCTGAGACCTCCAGAGACCCCCCATAGCCAGACCATGGAGAAATGATAGCCATCCTTTAGCCTGGTGGCACAGAAGCGTGAGACAGCCCCTGGCTCATCCAGACACCACACCCTAGGGCATGAATGCCAGCCCCAGGTCCAGCCTGGTCCCTGGGCTGCTGAGCAGGGCCAGGAACTGGGGAGCACAGGGTGCATCCTGCAGCACCTCAATCCCGCTGGCACAGACAACCAAACACATTCTTGATAGGTATTGAGGAGTTGGTGGAGGCAGCTGCAGTCGTGGGCTACCAGAGAGCACCTACAGCTGCAGAGGGAGTGGGCACTGGCATGGGGCAGTGCAGGCTCTGTCCTCGGGCAGTGCCACAAAGCAGCATGTTGACAGGGCTGGGTTTGCTGCTCAGGGTGTACCTGCTTTGCAGGAGCAACTTGTCCCCATCCGGGCAGTGTCCATGCTCTGCCCATGGGTCTCCTGAGGGACCACCCTGACAGAGGGATGTGGTGTGGGGTGGGATGTCCTTGCAGGGTGCAGCCTGTGACCAGTGGGGCTGGCCAGTGCCACAGTACGGGCTTCATCCTGCCCTGCCCAGGGCAGAGGGCTGATGGGTGGAGCACCTGATGCCCACCCCTGTCTCCAGGTCCAGACCACCACCATGTGCGTCTCGGTGAGCCTCAGCGGCACCGTGGTCCTCGGCTGCCTCTTCACCCCCAAGCTCCACATCATACTCTTCCAGCCGCAGAAGAACGTGGCCAGTCACCGCGTGGGCACCGCTCGGTTCAGCGTGGCAGCAGCCAGCTCCAGCCAGTCCCATGGTGAGCACGGTGGGGCCGGGGAAGGGCTGGGGGACAGCACCCCTTTCCTGGTGGGGGGCATGTGTGGACACCCCAGCATGGATTCCTGAAGAAAAGCGGGCTGTGGGGTAGGGCAAGGTGGGAAATGGGGGGGGAATGGAGGATGTGGTGTCCCCAGTGGCTCTTCCCTGTCCTCTGTCCCAATCCCTCATCTCCCAGGACAGCGCAGCTGCCAGAGGGGCACTGCTCCAGTGGGGCTGTCATTGCACTGAGGGGACAGGGCCACTCTCCACCCTAACACAGGGGATTCAGTGGCACCCAGGTGCCTATTCCTACCAGAGGCACTGTCCACTTTAGCCCCAGGGAATATGACCACCCTGGGCACCTGGGGGGACACGGTCATCCTGGGCACCCTCCACCCCAGCTCCCTGAGCACCACTGCCCTGCCACCACTGCTGTCAGACCCCAACCCAGCCCTGATTGCTGCCTTCCTGTCCAGGCTCAGCCTCGCCGTACGTGCCCACAGTGTGCAATGGCCGCGAGGTGGTGGACTCCACAACATCATCCTTGTGAAGGACAGGACCCAGGATGTGGTGCTGCCACATGGCACCCCCACTGCTTCCTCAGGGAGAGCAGTGCCCGAGGCGAGGTGCCAGGTGCAGCCAGGAGGCTCAGTCCCTGCCCCAGCACAAGCTACACATCCCATATGTTGGGTCATGGTACGTGTCACCCTCCCCTTGCCACGTTACATGTACCCTGTCCCGCACACCCTGCACTGAGCCATGGTGAACATTCCCACTCCTCGAGCTGAGCCACGTCCCCCGCCCTCGCACTGCGCCATGGCACACATCCCTCTGTGTCACCTGCACTGAGCCATTGTGCACCCACACCCCCTGCACTGAGCCATGATGAATGTCCCCCATCCCTTGCACTGAGCCGTAGTGCACATCGCACGGACCTTGCACTGAGCTGTGGCACGAATACCCTCTCCTTGTCCCTTGCACTGAGTCCTGGTGCAGACCCACCACCACTGCACCCAACCCCAGGGCACATCCCCTACCCCTTGCCCCAAACCCCAGCGCACAACTCGACTCCCTCTTGCCAAGCCACGTTCCACCTCCTGCTTTTCGCTTGTGCCAATTCTGCACCTCCCACTTCCTTGCTGTGGTGCCACACACTGCCCTCACCCCATCACCCACTCCACTTTCCCAGTGCAATGCCTTTCCGGTCATCCCCTGTGCTAAACCTTGGCCCATACCACCCTTTCCCCAGTGCTTTGCAGTTTCACTTTTTCCTCCTGGTTTCAGCCTCAGGAGAGCCACTGAGCACGGCTGGGCTGGGCCCAAGCCCCCCCCATCACTTCCCTCACTGTGTGTAGCGCTTCTCATCCCTTTGTGGGAGACGGGGCAGGAGCGGAGGTGGACAAATGCCCACTGACCCCAGCCCCTGCAGAGCACAGGGGGGCCCTTGGAGGCTCAGGGCAAGCAATGGGACCCAGGTATTTGAGCCCAACCAAGTTTTTAAGAGTAGACTTTTTCTGTGAACAAGAGCGTGATTTTTTTTTTTTGTAATTTATGTAAATAAAGTGGTTTTGGTGTTGTTTTTTTTTTTACAAAATGGATTGTTCCAGAGCTTAGGTACAGCCAAACCTGAGAGAAGGAGACTGACCCTTGCAGAGGGCAGAGCCACAATAAGACATGGGAGCCAGCAGGATCAGTGACAACCCCCACTCATGCCCTGTTCTCAGGGTGGTGACTGCATCAAGGATGTGGGGCACAGCTCCAGAGACAGAATGACCTGCTCCAGTAGCTGCAGGGACAGGGAGCTAGGAGCTGCCAGGGGATTCAGGGCTAGAGGCTGTGGTCTTCTGCTTCAGGGGGATGACGCAGATACTGTTTTTGGCTTCTTTGATTCTCCACCACCGTCCGAGCCTATGAATGAGAGAGATGTAGGGGTCACCCTCCAACAAGACACAGAAGAGGGGGAAGCTGCACCTCCAAGCAGTGCCAGGGAGGGGGGACAGTACCTGTGCTCCTGCCCAATACCAGCCACGAGGAAGTCACCAGCTGCTGAGAACTTGAGGCTGTTGACAAAACCCACCTGGAAAGGACAGGGCAGGGTGAAGGGACAGGGCAGGGTGAGGGCCTCCCACTGGCTTCTCCTGCTGCCCAAGAAGGGGAGCCCCCACTGAGAAATCCTGCAGCCCAGCTCCAGAACTCCCAACCTGCTCATCCACCCTTACCAAGGGGATGTCCAAGAGGTGCTCCAACTTCCGAAATCCTTCACCACACTTCCAGAGCTTCACGTTGCCACTGTGGGACCCTGGGGCACAGAAAGGAGACTGTCAGGCACTCCAGCCCAGGGATGGGAGCAGGACACATTTCTCCCGTAGGCTGCCAAAAGTTGCCCCCCACCTGTGGCCAGGAGGTCACTGTTGCGCAGAGCAGCCACCGCTGAGATCCAGTAGGGCTGCTGCAGGCCCTGGATGTCCTGCTCGCCGTGCGCCTGCCGAGCCAGCGCCAGCGGCTTCTTCTTTGTCAGCCCCCACAGGGCCACTGACCTGTGGGGGACATGAAGTATGAGGGGGCTGAGGACAGTGCCCACCCTGCCCACCCCAGGCACCATCCTGGCCCTGTGCTCACCCATCATCAGCACCAGACACCATGTGCTCCTCGTTGATGAGCTGGATACAGTCGATGGAGCCCCTGTGAAGCCAGCAGTTACAAGTGTGCTTTGGGATCCTGCTTAGGGGACAAGGGCTCGCCAGGGTACCAGCATCCCCAGGGTACTCCTGGTGATGCCTGGCACCCACACACCACTGCCCCAGCTGGACACAACTGCCCGCAGCCCCCTCTTTCACCCCAAACCTACTGGTGCCCAGAAAACACAAGCTGTGATTCCTCAGGGATCTTCCAGAGCCGCACGGTGCCATCCCGTCCCCCCGCTGTCACACAGCACTCCCGGCTCAAGCTGTCCAGCCCTGTAATGACGTCCTGGTGTCCAAACCTGGAGAAGGAGATGACAAAGAGCTGTGGCAAGCATGGCTCTCAGCCCCCTCACCTCCCCAGGGCTGCTGGCACACTCCTTGGAAGGGTCAGTGGGGTTTCCCCAGGTCTTACAGGGTCTCCACGTAGGCATTTTCTGCCACATCCCAAACCTTGACGCAGCGGTCGTGGGAAGCGCTGTACAGCTGGTGCGTGCCCTTTCGGAAGGACAGGCCCTGGGGACAGAAGGACAAACACGGCACAGCAGTGAGGGGTGCTGAGGAGGACACAGCTGCCTGGCCCCCCAGGCATCGTCCCCAGTGCCCCCAACTCACCGAGACAGCGTCACGGTGCCCTGTGAAGATGTGTAGGCGCTTGCAGGTGGCTGCATCCCAGATCATGATCAGCTTGTTCCTGTCTCCTGTAGCCTGTCAGAAACCAGAGGATGCCTGAGTCCTCCACCTTGAAGAGCCACAGCCCACCCGAGCCTCCACTCTCACTCCAAGGGCTTTGGGTGCCCCAGGGACCCATTCTTGACCCCGCAGGGGGTAGGGGCTGCTTAAACCCAGTAAAGCACATCTGAGCATGGCACTCTATGCCCAGGATCCTGGGAGAACACTCCCCACCCCATACCAGGTACTTGCCGTCCGATGAAATGGCCATGCAAAGGACTTGGGATGCATGCCCCATATTCAGCTCCTCTGTGCCCTTCTTCCCTCCAGGCACCACGAACAGCCTCTTCCCACTGTCCACCTCCCCTGCAGGAAAGGCATCACAATCACCCTCTCGGAGCCTCCCATCAATCCCAAAAGTGTCAGTGAGCCTTCCACAGAGCCTGGAATTATGCACAATCCAAGAACAGCCAAGGGCCAAGCCACCTCAGTGTGCACCTGGCTCCCTGCAGGGTTTTGGGAACAGTCCCACATGAACACTTGCATTTGATGAGGGAGCCGTCCTTGGAAGCAGAAAAAATGAATCTGTCATCAGGAGAGATAACAAGGCAGGTAACAGGCAGCTGGTGTCCCCGCAGCACACGGATCCTGGCTGGATCTGGAGGCTGTACCTGCAGGAACAGCAGGATGTGAGCCCGGCACAGGAGTACCCCAGAACAGCACCCTGACGGTGCCAGCAGCAGGGAGAAAGGCTGTGGCGTGCTGGCCGTGCCTTCGTGTCCCCAAAGCTGGCACCTGCAGCCTGGCACCCCCAGCACTGGGCACTTACATCTTTGGCGACCAGGCGCTGTAGCCGGCCTTTCTGCTCCAGCTGGGGAAGAAGCAGAAGGCTCAGCAGAGATGGCCTCAGTCCCCGTCCCGAGGGAAGGGGACAGAGTCCGCTGCCACCACCGGGACCGCGGGGCCGCGCCTGCCCTCCCGCTCACCACGTCCTCCTTCAGTCGGTCGCCGATAAGATCCACCGGCTCGAGTTCCTCCTCCTCCTCCGCCCGCTCCTCCTCTGCGGCGGGACAGTGCATGAGGGTCGGGCTCAGAGCCCGGGGCCGCCCCGCGGGGCACTGGCGCCGGGCGGGACTCACCAAGCTGGCGGAGCTCCTCCAGGTACTGCTTGGCCAAGCGCAGCTTCTTCTCCTGCGGCGTCTCCTCCACCTCTTCCTCCGCCACCGCTGCCTCTCGCCGCCGCCGCCCAAGCAACGGGCTGCGGGGACACGCGTGCGTGAGCATCGGTACCGGCACTCCGCAGGTACGGGCACCCCTCCGGTACGGCCATCCCCCGGTCGGCATCCCCTCCGGTACGGGCATCCCCCGGTCCGACATCCCCTCCGGTACGGCCATCCCCCGGTCCGGCATCCCCTCCGGTACGGGCATCCCCCGGTACCGGAACCCCGCTACGGCACCGGCACTCCCCGTGCTCAGCCCTTACCTCTCTGTCTCGGAGTCGCTAGACACTTCCTCGTCGGCGACCCGACCTGCCGTAGCCCGCGGCCTCCCATCGGTGCCCGGTGCCTGCGCAAGAAAATGGGGCGATGGACGGGACGAGACGGGACAAGACGGGACGGGAACGGGCGCAGCGA
>JAHLSL010000013.1:4732698-4743089 GCA_025920805.1 Petroica traversi | reverse complement strand
TGTGAGCAGGGTGAGTGTGAGCAGGGGGAATGGGAGCAGGGGGAATGGGAGCAGGGTGAGTGTGAGCGGGGGGAATGGGAGCAGGGTGAGTGTGAGTGGGGGGAATGTGAACAGGGTGAGGGTGAGCAGGGGGAGTGTGAGCAGGGGGAATGTGAGCAGGGTGAGTGTGAGCAGGGTGAGTGTGAGCAGGGTGAGTGTGAGCAGGGGGAGTGTGAGCAGGTGAGTGTGAGCAGGGGAGAATGTGAGCGGGGTGAGTGTGAGCGGGGTGAGTGTGAGCAGGGTGAGTGTGAGCGGGGGGAATGTGAGCAGAGTGAGTGTGAGCAGGGGGAGTGTGAGCAGGGGGAATGTGAGCAGAGTGAGCAGAGGGAGGCTGGGTAAAGGTAGGGTGAGTGCAGGCATGGTGGGTGGCAGGCAGATGCTGTTGAAGTCCTGGTGTGGCTTTGCTGGGCAGATAGAAGGAAACCATTGCCCACTCAGGAGTGCTGGTGGTCTCTGGTCTTTGAAGGTGACAGTGCCAGCTGGGCTGTGAATCAGGAGTCTTGGAGCTAGAGGGACTCTGGGGGGGCACCCTAGGGTGTGGGAGGGCAGGCTCAGGCCTTCCCCAACCCCCAGAGGGGAAGTGGGGGAGTTTGCTCAATCCTAGTTAATAAACTGGCATGCTGGTTCTTCCTGCCTTCTGCCTATGGCTTCTCCTTTACAAGGGGAACTTCCAGGCTGAGAGAGGGGACCCGATGGCGTGCTGGAGGATAGGAGATTTCTGACCTTTCAGAGGCTGTTTGGGCTCCTCAGAACCCCAGTACTAACTTCATGTGTGATGAGCTAGCTGATCTGACTGGTGCCGAGGTGGCAGAAGCTAGTGGCCGGGGCTGGGGAGGAGGCAAGGCTAACACTGTGCCTCCTGCCACTCTGCTGGTTTGGCAGTGCCAGGCCTGCTTCCAGGTCTCATGGCATGATTTCCTGGAGCTGGCACCATGTGCCACTTCCCTGCCATGAATCTATTGTTTGACCTTGGACCCACTGAACCTCCATGAACTCATCTGGCTGTGCTGCTGGGGAAACCACACCTGTGCTGGGGCCAGTGGTGGGCTGGAGGGAACATACGCATGGTCTGTGCCTTACTGCCTCTAAGCTGTGACCTGCTTGGTTTCCTGTCAGTGAGAAGAATGGGCTCCGTGTCAGAGGAGCTCTGCTTGGTCCCCTTGCACCAGAGGCCTGAGCTGCTGGAAGCCTGTGCCAGTCTGCTGGGCGAGGAGTGGGGGAAGAGCCGGGCGTCGCGGCTCCACACGCTCCAGCGCTCCTCGGACGCCTTTCCTGCCTGCCTGCTGCTGCTGCGGAGCCGGGGCCCCAGCGAGACCCCCGCCGCCCGGGAGGGGCCCTGCGAGCTCGTGGGTCATGTCCGACTCTCCCGTGTGGTCAGCCGTCCCCATGACCTCTTTGTGGAGAGCGTGGTGGTGGCCAGGGCACTGCGGGGCCAGGGCTATGGGCGGCGGTTGATGGAGGCCACTGAGCAGTGGGCCCGGGCCCGGGGCTTTCGCTGCCTGCACCTCACCACCCATGACAAACAGCATTTCTATGCCCACCTGGGCTATGTCCTGGGTGAACCAGTGCAGAGCGTGGCCTTTCTCAGCCCTGCTATATCCTCTGAGGTGCTGCGGCTCTTCTCTGCCCCTTCTGGGGCTGCCACTGCCACCAGCACCAGGCCACGGGTTCCTGCTGCCCCCCCCGCAGCCCCTGCTGCCCCTCACTGTCCCTCCACCACCTCCCCCACCGACTGTGATCTGGGCAAGGGGTGTCCTGGCTGAGAGCAGCGAGCAGAGCCTCCTGGAAACCTCTCACCGTGATGCCAAAGGGCTCCCCATCTTCTGGATGAAGAAGGACATCTGAGAGGCTGGGGCCCCGAGCCAGTGATTAAAAGCAGTTGTGGGTGGGAGCTGCCCACTGCAGCACTGCCTGACTGCCTGCCATTCTTCAGGGCTGGCACCAGCTCCCTCCGTGGTTCACCCTGGCCCCATTGCTGGGGGAGAGTGCTGGCACAGAGGTCCCCATACCCTGCCCTACCTGGGCATGCTGCCTCTGCTCCTGCCTGTCCTCCAGTTTGCCCGGCTGGGGCTCTGGGAACAGCAGCATGGTGGGGAGTGAGGCCCACCCCAGGCTGTGGGGGCAGCACTAGTCCCCAGGGGTGCTGCCTTGTACAACCAATGTCTCCTCCACTCAGGATTTGCTGTGGGGCAGCTGGGGCTGACGGCGTGTAGCGGCCTCCAGCATGGCCACAGCTGTCCTCACTGAGCAGTCTGGGGAAACTGAGGCGCAGGGTGGCGGGGGGGGGCACTGGGGGAGTAGGGCATGGTGGTGGGGCTACAGGGTTGGGCTGCACTGTATGGTGAAGGGGGCAGGTGGCCAAACCTCCCTAAGGCAGCCGGCGTCAGTGAGGGCCAGAGGCAGGGGAGCGGGAAGGTCAGAGAGAGCGTCCGGCCTCGCAACAAGGGATTAGCACTGCCCTTGCTGCATCACGCGGCCCCTGGGCCAATTCCCTGCTTAATCCCCTCGTTCTGGGCAGCTGGCCAGCACTGGGCAGGGGCACCAGACCCCTCTGGCCCTTCCTGGGCTGTGAGGAACAGAGCTGCCCCTTTGGCCCCTCCATGCCTCTTGGGGGGCGCCAGTCCTTCAGCAGGACACCCAGCCTGGCTTGGCACTGTGCTGATACAGGGACCAGGGAGTCACAGTGTCTCCACTACAGGCAGGACTGAGAGCCAGCAGGGAAATAGAGGCACTAGGGTCATTGTCTTGCAGTGCCACTCCAGAGCTGTGCTATGGCTGTGGTGGTGCAAACAGGAGCTCAGCACCAGAGAGCAGCTGGCAGAGGTATCACTGGCAGTGCTGAGGCAGGAGTGGTCTGAAACCCCCAAGTGTACCAAGTCCTATCAGGTTTTGGGGTAGGAAGCATGTACCTGCAGGGCAGCCCAGCTGCTGTGGCCAGTCCCAGCCCGCCACATACCAGGGTAGCATTGGTGCCTGCATTGCTGTGGTGCCAACTGCATCCCACAGCCTCACCCCCATGGCTCTCCTTTCCTCGCAGGGTGCCGGCCCCACAGACAGCTGGTGAGGCGGGATGGTGCTGGTGCTGGCAGTGTGGGCCTGCCTGGCACTGGGCACAGCCAGTGAGGAGAGCCCGGCCCCCGAGCCTGTGGCAGGCGGCCAGCCCTTTGCCGTGGTGTGGAATGTCCCTGCCGGTCGCTGCCAGCACCGCTTTGGCGTGGGGTTGCCCCTCAGCGACTACGGCATTGTGGAGAATCAGGGTGGGCACTTTGCCGGCCAGAACATCACCATCTTCTACAAGAACAAGTTTGGGCTGTACCCCTACCTGTCACAGCACGGTGTCCCCCACAATGGAGGCATCCCCCAGCGTGTCTCCCTCAATGCCCATCTTGACAGGGTGGCCAAGGACATCCACCTCCTCCTGCAACCTGCTTTCCATGGCTTGGCTGTGGTGGACTGGGAGGAGTGGAGGCCCCTCTGGGCCCAAAACTGGGGGGGCCAAAAAGATGTACCGTACAGCCTCCGAAGAGTGGGTGCGGGACCAGCACGGCAACCTGCCAGCACGGCGGCAGCTTAAACTGGCTCAGTTGGAGTTCGAGCAGGCAGCACAGGCTCTAATGGAGGAGACGCTTCTGGTGGGCCGAGCCCTGCGCCCTGGGGGGCTCTGGGGCTTCTACCGCTTTCCTGACTGCCTCAACAGCAACTGGGCCAAGGATGCAAACTACACTGGGCAGTGCCAGCCAGCAGAGGTGAAGCGTAACAACCACCTGGGCTGGCTCTGGGCCGCCTCTTCTGCCCTCTACCCCAGCATCTACCTGCCGCTGGCACTGCCACCTGCCCTGCGCCGCCACTACGTGCACCACCGGCTGCGCGAGGCCCTCCGCGTGGCCGCCTTCGGGGCCCAAGGCCTCCTGCCCGTCATTGCCTACTCCCGTCTCTCCTTCCGCCGCTCGTCCCGGTTCCTGGAGCTGGTAAGTGCTGTGGGGCCAGAGCTGGCCGTGGGTGTGATGCGGGGTTCTGGTTGGCACAGGGACAGAGGCTGTGTCCTCCAGACTGGCCACGTCTCTGTTGTCGGCAGGCTGACCTGGTGCACACCATCGGGGAGAGTGCGGCACTGGGAGCGGCTGGACTCGTGCTCTGGGGAGACATGTCCTACTCCCACTCGGCTGTGAGTATGGCAGCACTGGGCAGCAAGAGGTGGCATAGGATGTACAGGATGACCACATGCCCTGTGCCCACCAGGGAGGGCTGGCCACGTCTCCAGTGCTGGGGTGGGTTCTCACTGCTACTTCCTCCCCAGGAAAGCTGTGCCAGCCTGCGCCACTACCTCGTGTCCACCCTGGGTCCCTATGTGGCCAACGTGACGGCAGCAGCCCAAGAATGCAGTTATGGGCAGTGCCATGGACACGGGCGCTGTGTGCGCCGCCAGCCCCATGAGCTGGGCAGCCTCCTGCACCTTGGCCTGGGTGCTGGCTCACGGGCTGCTTTCCGCTGCCACTGCTACCGTGGCTGGGCAGGTGAAGGCTGTGCCCAGCAGGTCCGGCTTAGCCCTGCCACCTCCTGCCAGGTGCCCACCCATGCTCACAGCCTTTATGGGAACAAGGATCTCACATCCTCTGACACCTGCCTGCCACAGGGCACATGGGACTGGTGACCAAGGCTGGGGGACCGCCACGGTCCCCTTCCCCAGCAGTGCTGCTGCTGGCACTTCCTATGGTCTCATTAACCTAAATAAATTCTCCTGGCACAGCTAGTGTGGTCTTTGCGGGCAAAGCTGAGGGACTCTGGTGCCCTCAGGCACAATTGCCATTGCTGCTGAAAGGCAGCACAAGCCCCAGTTTGGCTCAGGGTGGGTCCACCAATGCCTCAGTTCTCCTGCATGGGCTCTGCCCTGATCCCATGAGCTGGCAGCCTCTTTAGCCTGGAAAGGGGAGTATGGGGCACTGCCACAACCTGCTGTCCCTTTGCCACTGGCACTGTGCTGCCAGCAGCCCTGACCACGCCACTAGGCCCCCCTCCCCACAGCTATTTTTATCGCCCCCCAACCGTGTTTCTCACTGTCCTATTTTAAGCGGCGCAGTTGGTGCACTAGGAAGCCAGTGCCCAGCTCCTGGGGGCCCTGCACCACCTCACTGCCTGCTCACGCTGCCTGGGTGCAGGGCACGGAGAGCCATGCCCAGGGAGGCTGCAGAAGGTACACTGGGGAGTGGGCTTGGGGCTGGCGGGGGCCCTGGCACCCCAGGGTACGCTAGGCAATGCGAGGCTGTGGGGTTGGGATGGAAGCAGTGGACAGATGGTGCCCTCTGCCATGGGGGCTGTGGGCAGAGATGCCTGCCCCGGAAAGAAGAGGGTCCTGGAGAGCTGCAGGTATGGGCAGCAGGGTTTGGGGAAGGTGCAGGCAGCTGGCTGGCACAGCTCCCTGCCCCAAAACTATGCGACCAACCGTGCCCCTCCACCCGGGGGAGGTGGGTGCAGGGGTGATGTGGGTACCTATGGGGCAGCCCCTGGCCAAGGGTAGGGCCATGGTGAGGGTCTGAGGGGACCCTGGAGATAACCCAGGGGATATCTGCTGAGGCCCCCCTGCCTTGACACCTGCCAGCCCCGCGGGTGACACAGTCTGGACAGCAGCAGCACGGCGCCACGCTGCCCTGTGATACGCCACTAACCCTGGGAGGGATTGGGAGTGGGCATGCTGCCAGCTTGCCCTGCTCTGCCAAGGGCACAGTGCGTGAGCCCTGCCCACTGCTCAAAATTACACAAACACCTAGAAAATATTCTTTTCCCTCTACCCCAATGCAAGCACGGCTGCTTCCCAAAACAGTGCTGGAGCAGTGCCTGCTTTCAAGAAGCCCCCTCAGTCCCATGTGATGTGCCCACTAGGGCAATGGGCACCAGGGCCCCTGGCACAGCATACACCCCACATCTCCATCTGTGCACCCCCAAGCAGCACAGTACCTGTGGGGCAAGCCAGACCACACCACAGACTGGCACCACCCTGCACCTGCCCACCAGCTTCCAGCTGGCCCGTGGAGCCCCAGCCAGTCCCACAGTGCCTGCTGTCCTGTCTGGGGGGTGGCACATTCCTGCCCCCAAGCCAGGGCCAGATTCCAGCCCCACTAACAAGGCTCCGGGATCACGGCCACCAGGCACCCGCTAACTGCTCCGATGACAGCGGTGGGGCCAGGGGAGCACAGCCACTGCTTGCCCACTGTGGCTGCAGGGCTGTGCCAAGGGAACAGCAGCCTTGGCTGCCTGCCCTGGTGCAGCACCAGGCTGCCAAGGCTGAGATCCCCCCAGCAGGGCTTTGGTCTCACAGGGGTGCCCGGGGCAGGCAGGGGCTGTGGCAGGGCACAGGCTGATGCTCTGCCTCCACTCCAGCAGACAGCATGGGAAGGGCCGAGGGTGCCGTGCCAGCAGAGCCTGGGGACCCCGACAGCAGTGAGTCTGGAGCCATCAGCCTGCGCCCCGTGGAGTCCATCAGCGACCTGCACTGGGCCTCAGGCGGGCACAAGGGCACAGAGGGTGAGAGCACTGCAGGGGGGGACTGTGCTAGCCCTGGCTGTTCCGGTGGCCAGGCTCTGACCCCTTCTCTCCCTGCCTGCAGGCAATGGCCCAGCTCCCTCCAGCAGCCTGCGCCGGCCCCCACCTCGGCCTGTGTCCCCTGTGCCCCCACCGGTCCTGCCCATCCTGCGCCCTGTGCCCCCTGCCAGCCCCTGTCCCTGCCTTGGCCCTGGCAATCCCCTGCTACTGGCCCTGCTGGCGCTCCTGGCACTATCGAGCTTGGTCCTGGCTACACTGGCCATCTACCTGAGTGGTACGTGTCACTGGGCAGGGTGGGGAGATGGGCAACTGTGGGGTGCCAAGCTGCCCACCCTCAGCTTGTCCCCACCCTCTCCCTGCAGTCCTGCAGAGCCAGTCAGTGCGGGCACTGGCCCAGTGGCTGGAGAGCCAGGAGGACGCCGTGCAGCAGCTGCGGGCAGCCAGCAGGCAGCTCTGGGCTCACCTCAACGCCAGTGCCCAGCCTGGGGGGCACCGCTGAGCTGCCCCTGGCTCCACCATGGGCTCTGGGCCACCACGGGAAGGGGCACGGAAGGGCAGGAGGGGGAAGCGGGCAGCCTAACCCGCTGAGACCTGGTTCCCACGCCTCGGGGCCAAGGGGCAATCCCAGCCCCTGTCCTAGGCTGTGAGAGAAAGAAACTGGACTGTAAGGACCTGCCCCACTCCACCCCAGTGTCAGCCCTTCCTCTTAACAAGGCAGAAGGCATACTTCAATTAGCCTTTTAATTACCTCTTACAATCAAAGTCTTAGAAAATCACCATGATAGATACATTCCCAGGGTGGCAGGCACTTCCAACTGGCATGGCCCCATGCCCGCCTGGCAGTGGCCCCCCCGTAAATAATTTCCCACAAGATTACTATTTCATATAAAGCATTTGTCTGGAAAAGGGCTGAAAGTGGGCAGCTTGCAGGGCTGGGCAGAACTTGTCACTCCATGCCATTCTGCCACCACTGCTGATGCCATGCTGGCTGGGGAGGCAGGGGCTCTACCCAGCATGGCAGGGCAGGGCAAATACTTCTGCCACAGGCACAGACAGCAGGACCATCTGCTCTGCAGGCCTGCACGGCTCTGTCTTCCCACACACCTTTAGGCTGTGCCAGGCCACCCTGGTGCCCCTGCAGGACTGGGAGGGGGTATATGAGCCCTGCCTCTGAAAGGGGCTGCAGGAACCTGCATGAGACCCCCTCCCTTTGTGACACATGGATCCCCAGCCACAGAGCAGGCACACGGTAGCACGCCACCCCTTCACCCTGCTCTTCTTTTATCCTTCCTATTTTTTGGTTAAAAAAATAAAAGAGGGAGCAGCCCCTGGTGGGGCAGCTCCAGGCATTAAATACTCTGCTGTACACGAATAAAAGCCTGAGGGCCAGGGGCACCTGCCCCTCACAGTGCTGGGTCTGCAGTCCAGGTGGGCTGGGGGCTCTGCCCCCCTCTGCCCATCACAGCACATCTGCCCGCTTGTCCCGCACACGGCTCCGGACTTTCGTGCGGGCTTTGAAGGCAGCCGAGTTGTAGAGGTGCTGGAAGGAGAGCGAGGGGGAGAGAGAAGTTATGGATGCCCCTCTGCCCACCTCCCCAGCAGCACCCACCACACTCAGGCACTCAGCAGGAGCCCACGGTGGCAGAGGAGGGGACTGTGGGCACAAATCTGGGAGGCGGCACCCACCTTCTCGAAGCGGGAGACCTTGCTTGCTTTCAGAGCAGCTGCATCCAGCACCAAGGGGGGCCCAAGACCAAAGATCTCCCGTAGCAGCTCATTGTTCTGTGGAAGCAGGGGTCTGTCAATTCCCACCAGCACCAGCCCAGCACTCCCTGTGCATCTGGCCAGCCCCTACCTGGAGGTGGTGGCAGATGCCGGAGCCCAGCACCTCCTTAAAGGCTTGGTAGGTGCGCTGGCGTGCCCAGCTATCCAGGTACATGCACTCCAGGCCAAATCGGATGGTCTCCTCCTGGTATTCCCCACTCTGAGCAGAGAGAGGGGCATCAGCAATAACCTGTGCACCAGCCCTGTGGGCCCTGGCTCTCCACAGAGAGCAATCACCAGGCAGCTGGGAAGGGCACAGCGGCAGGGCAGGGCACCACCAGGCTCCAGTACCTCAATGAAACGCAGGATGTCCCGGAAGATCGATCGCTGCTTCCGTCGGTCCATCCTGGCTCGGAACTTGTTGCTCTCAGTAGCCAGGACCTTGAGTTGGGTACACAGGAACTCTGTATCTTGTGGGCACAAGTCCTCCTGCCAAAAAGCAGAGGATTTAGAGGGATGGGCTCCAGGCACTGTCCACTGCCATGGCCAGGACAGGGCTGGGGGATCACTGGGGCCAGCCCCTCTGCCTGGGCACCTTCTGGTGACTCTGGTCAATGCCAGTTTGGCCTGGGCTGGGCAGGGTGTCACAACAGCTCCCTCCCTGCTGGCTGGTTACTGCCCACCCACTGCTCCTATCCCACAGCCCATGCCTTACCTCCAGGTCTTGAGCCAGCTCAAAGAGCAGTGCAATAGTTTCCCCGGCCAGGATGCGCAGGGCAACGCTGCTAGTGGTCAGCAGTGGGGGCAGCTGCAGCCAGCAACTGGGACAGAAAGCCAAAAGGGCAGTCAGGGAGGCCAAGCACTGCACCAGGGGCTCCCTGCACCACGCCAGCCTCCACTGAACCCACATCCCACTCACTTGTCCAAAATGCTCCTGAGGTGGGAGGAGGGGCAGATGGTGAGGAGCAGGGACCATGACTGGAGTGCACTGCAGTGCAGAGACCCGTACTGGACAGATGCTGAGCCCCCTTCACCTGTGCTTGGAGGGCTGAAGATGCCCTCCAAGCACGACAGGCATGAAACCAGGTCCTGGAGGAGAGAAACTGACCAGTCAGATGCCACGGTGAAGATGCCACTGTGAGCAGTGCACTGGACCCACCATGCCAAGGGGTGCCAGGAGCCCCTTGGGGCAGGAGAAGCTACTCCTCCCACAACACCCCAACGCAGGCCTCCCCTCAGCTCAGTTCCACGCTGCCCAAGGAAGGGGCCTGGGCTGTCACTGATGTCCCCGTACCCCTACTCCAGCTCAGCTCCAGGCTGCCCTGGCACTGTGGACTGAGGGCAGGTGGCACGGCAGCCCCTGGGTGCCCTCTTGCAGGGGTACAGACGACACTCAGGCGCAGTTACCTCGAGGTCAGCAGCAGCAATGTAGCAGCACACGCCCAGGGCCGTGGCACACTGGCAAGAGACATGAGTGAAACACAGTCAGATCAGGTCTGGCTGGGCCTGATCCAGCACTCAGCTAAGGGCCAGCCGGGCTGGGGTGCCCTGCTTTACCCCACTAAACTCTATAGCACCCAATCCTGTCACCCTCCCGTGACTGCAGGGGCTCCCAAAGGCATTGCCTGGGCTCTCCCCACCACGGAGGTGTCTCCAGGAAGAAAGGGACCAGCCTTACGCTCTGCCGGGCACTGGGGCTGGCTGTGCAGTCTGTCAGGACGCTGATGAGCAGGGGCTTCAGGCTGCGGAACACCTCTTCTCCCTCCGGGCCAGAGCCCATCTGGAGGCAGAGGAGGGTGAGGACGGTGCCTGCCAGCGCCTGTTCCTCCCCTTTACCTGCGGGCAGCACGAGAGACCTCCCTCAGACACGGGTCACCGACCCCGCCGCCCCCGCCCGCCTGTCCACTGACCTTTCTTGAGACACTTCTCCAGGGAGTCGGTGAGCGTGAGGCGACGCTCCAGCAGGAACTCCGACAGGGTTTTGGAGGACAGGGCCAGGCGCAGGCTCTGCAGTGCCGCCTGCCGCGCCTTGGAGCTGCGGGAGACCGCGG
>JAHLSL010000013.1:4690358-4709675 GCA_025920805.1 Petroica traversi | reverse complement strand
CCGGCTCGACCCGGCCCTGCCGGAACCGGACGGCCTCGCCTCCTCCGCCCCCCCGCTGCCCGGGGCCATCCTGGGTACCCGCGCCGGGAGTGCCCCGCCCCCCCCTGGGGAGCCCCCGGGAGTGGGGGGCCGGCCCCGGCCCAGGGGTCCGGGTCCCACCCCCCCCCCCCCCCCCCCAGGAATGGGGCAGCAGGCCTTGAGATTTCCCCCCAGGAGTCGGGTATTGACCCCATCCCAGTTCCCAGGGATCTCCCACAGGAGTAGGGTGTTGATTCCATCCCAGGTCCCAGGCATCCCCCCCCAGGAGCGAGGTATTGATCCAATCCGAGATCGCAGGAATTTACTCCAGGAGTGGGTTATTGATCTCATCCCAGTTCCCACAGATCCTCCCCCACCAGGGATGGAATGTTGATCCTGTCCCAGCTTCCAATGTGCCAGCTGCCCCCGGACTGGGGTATTGACCCCATCTGGGCTCCCAAGGATTCCTCCAAGGAGTGGGGTATTCATCCCATCCCAGCTCCCGGGGTTTCCCCACAGGAGTGGAGCCCTGTACCCACACCAGACCCTGTGGATCCCCTCCACAGTGGGGTTCTTTCCTCACCCCATTGTGAGCAAGATGTCAGCCCCATTACAGTCTTTGGGGATCCCCCTGGCAGTGGGGTGCTGGCCCTACAGCAAGTCTTGGGTGCCCCTCAGGAGCAAGTGCCACTCCACCCTGGGCTGGCACCCCTCTATGGTGCTGTACCCCCAGTCGGTCAGTGTCCAGTATGGGAATATCCCTTTGGGTCACAGGTAGGGTCATACCCACCCTCCTGTTGGATGTCGCACCTAACAAAGGTCCTGCAAGCTCAGTCACCCTGTCCCACCTGCCCAGGATTCCTGGGCTCCTCCATGGGCTCCTCTCACCCTGGTCCCTGGCTATGGTGGAGGTAACCACGCTGACAGGTGCCCACTGCCCCGTGCCTTCCCCACTGGAGCACTGGGAAAGGCCTGAGTCTCTCCGTAGGGGTTTGAGGGGGCTTGGGCCACTACCTGCTGTGGGCAGGGCCCCCCACAGCCCTCTGCCTCACGGACACTTGATTTTGGTACCGATAACGGGCCGCTTGCACTCTTCAAAGCACCCTGGTGATGCTCCCATGGGCGTTCACTGCCCTGCCCTGTGCCTGCGGGCAAGGCAGCCACTTCGTTATTTTAATTTATTATTCCTGTTAATGACTCGCAGTTGGGCTTTCTATTCCCTTTACGAAATTCCCAGGGAGGGCCTCTCTCCAGGTGCAAGGCGGGTGTGTGCGAGGTTCTCAAGGCAATGCACCGGGGAAGCAGCGGGACAGGCAGAGGGATCTCTGACAGAAAATGTCTTTGGGCTCATCTGCTGTCTGCAGAGGAAGCTGCCAGCAGCAGGAAGTCACGCTGAAATCCGGCAGGCCTTTATTTGCTCAACCCCTGCCTGCCTTGAGAAATACGTAATTAACGCCTCAAAACGCTCTTTTATCAGAGTACGTAGCTTTTTTCATTTTATTTTCTTTTGATTTTCTTTGCCTTGGCATGAGTAGTGCAGACAGCAAAACCCATCCTTGGGATATTGGGAGGTGGTCTGTGCCAGCTGAGGGGCTTGATGGTTGGGCACACTCGCTGCCCCACTTTTTTTCTGTGGAGAGAAGAGTGAAGGGAGTGGAAACCCCGTGGTATTTGTGAGATGGCGGAGAAGCATGTGGTAGCTGTTTGCCGTGAGCTGCTCCTGTGGTGGCCTTGCTGCCAGCTCTGCTCCTCTCAGCCCCCTGCCTGATGGGATGTAATAGGGATGTACCTGGCCTAGGGATTTTGGCACCTCCAGCCTTGGGAGGCTCCTGGGACCATCGAGGACTGTCCCGGCAGCATCACCCTGGTGCTGTCAGCTTTGGGTGCCCAGGTTGGAGGGGCCCATCTGGTTGGTGCTGAGTGTCACTGAGGAGTGGCTGGGGACTCACTGAGTGACAAGGATCATGGTGTAGGCTGACTGGCTGACGTCCCTTTCCGGGGTCTTACTCTGTCCTGAAGCGGAGGCAGGAGGAGGAAGAGGACGTCCGCACTCCCTTTTGCTGGGGCCGGTGTTTATGAGCGGCATTTCTGATCTCAGCTGCTTTCTAAAGCCAAAAATAGAGCAAAATGGCTCTTTTTGTACGTTTAAAAAAAGATTTTTTTCCTTCCCCTTGCAGCTGTTCAGGTGTCCATAGCACCAGAGCCTTGGGCCAGCGCTGCCCATTCCTGCACCAGGCCATGGCCGGAAAATCCTCCCAAGCCGGCAGGGAGTGGCTGGCCAGGTGGGGCCAGCACTACCCCCCTGGGGGCTACTGCTTGTGACATGTCCCCTCTGTGAGGTGGGACCGCAGTGCAGGGAGGATGCTCCCTCCTCCCTGCTGCTCACCCTTCCTATGGCTTATTTTTTTTCCTCGTGGTCAGGGGAAGCTTTGAGGAGACCTGAGGCCTCACATGCTTTTTGGTGAGCTCCTGGTCACTCTCAGCAAGGCAAAGCTCCAGGGTCCTCTGTGGGGGCTGCAGCCCCCCTGCCTCTTTCAGAAAAAGGGAGGGAAAACTAAAGAGAAAAACAGTTTTACCCTTTGTGCTACATCAACCTGCAGTATGAAGAGGAGATACCTCTTCCAAGCACAGCATGATTTTTTGCTGCCTGCTCATGGTGTCCCGCTGCCGAGCTTTGGAGCTGGGTCACCACAGCCAGGCAGGGCATGGTGTGAGTGGGAAGGCACCGGTCTCAGTATGTGCTAATGGCATTGGGAGTGTAGGAGCATGGAGGGCTTGGGGCTGACTGCTGCAGCTGCCTTGATCTGTGCCGTGTATGTGGCCATGAGCTGCCTCCTGCCTTTCCTCTGCCATGGTGGGTGAGCTGGAGACAGATAGATGTGCTGTCAGTGCCGTGGGGGCAAGCAGGACCCCCCCAGTGGCACATGGTTCTGCAGGTGTGGGCACAGAACCTGCAAGTTTTCCTCTGGCAAACTGAGTGTGTGCCAGATAGTTGAAGCTCCTGTCTCTCATGGGGAGAAGACCTAGATGAAGCAATATCCTCCAGGCAAAGCAATTCCTGCCAAACAAAGAAAGTCCCCTTCCCTGCCACTGGAAACCGGTGGTCTCCCATGGTTTTGGTGCTGGGAGAGGCCAGGAGCCACCACAAACACCTGAAAGCACCTGGAGCACCTGCCCCATACTTCCAACAGCTCCCGGTGCCACTGTCGACTCCTCGCTGTCGCTAGGACGCAAAGCCCTGCAGTCAGTAGCTGTTTCTGCTGGGCAGCAGTGTTCTGGCCAACCCACCTCCTTGCCTGTGGGAGCTGGGATGCTCCAGGGGGATGTAGGATTGGCATCTGGCAAGTGATTGCTGTGCTCAAAGCCCCTTATTCCTTATCTTTGGGGGATCAGGAAAGTAAAGGATTTCTCAGCTGCATTAGATGTGGGGAAGGCGCTGGTGGGTTGATTGCATTAGTTCCCAGGGGTTTGCTGTAGGTGCAGACCCTGGGGTGAGGACACTGCCCTTGCTGGTGTGGTGGCACCAGGGTACGTCATGCAGGAGCTGCCTGTACCAGGTCCTTCCTGGGACAGACAGTGACCGGGCAGGGCTCGGAAACAGTTTGATGGGGTTTTTTTTTTGTTTTTTGTTTTTTGGGTTTTTTTTTTTATCTTGCATAAAAATAGAGGAAGGGAGGGACCAGCTGTGACTTTCAGAGGTTGCGTAGCCCCAGCCCTGCCCTGGGTTCTGTGTGAGCCGCCTGCTTTGCTGTGCTTCATCCTATCATGGGGGTTGTTTCTGTCCCCACTCCTTCCTCAGTCCTGAGTGTTGGAGGGGGTTGGGTTCTCCCTTCAGTGGAGACATTGGGAGCTCCAGTGCTGTTTTTTGTGGTGGGCTAGGAGGTGTCACAGTGAGGGGAACCGGGGAAGAGCTCAGTGCTGTTAGATCCAGAGGGATCCAATATCCAACCCCCTAGAGCTAGTGTATGGGTTGGGATGGGATATCATTACAATGACACCACTGGTGATATCCTAGGGGCTGGCAACTTCCCTCTGCTCCAAGATGAGCACTAAGGCTTTGCTCAGGGGAAACAACAGGCATATATGTATATGTTTAACACATATTTTTACATATGTATATTAGAAATGCATTTTATATTTTAACTTTTGTGTATGTATATGTATATATATATATACAACCACCTTACTTTTTTGGATGGAGCAATATACACATTGATTTATATGTATCATAAAGGACATATATTTGTGTCTATTGCTTCATCTATATATGTATGTAGCTTTATGGAAGAAAGTGTCCCACGGTCTGAACCTACCCAGGGCCAGGATCATGGTGTCCCCAAGTGCTGTTGCTGTAGCCAGGGCTGGGCTGGCCTTTCCGCAGCCACCGGGTTTCCTGCTCCAGGCCGGAGCGAGGGTTTCCGGGCCGGACACTGCTTGAATCACCGGAGCTGGGGGAGCTGAGTAATTCTCCATCCCCCTGGTGGAAAACCCAGCCGGGGGGGATTGGGATGCCGGCAGCATCCTGGCTGTGCCAGAGGGTGAGCCCCCATCCTGTCAGGGCGGGATGGACAGGATAATGGCAGCAGTGGTGCGGGCGGGGGGCAGAGGGGGAGAGGGACTGCTCTGGCCGAGGCAGGGGCAGAAACAGAGCAGCAAAGTTTCAGGATTCCTGGAAAAAGCCCAGCAGAAGGATGGTTTTGTCCAGCTTGTAAACGGGGGTGGCCTTTGTGGGCACTAGGGGTGCATTTTCTGTGCTCCCCCTGGGAAACTATCCCTAGCCCACCTCCTCTCTGTGGGCCTTGGGCATCCTTCCTGCTGCCAGTTTATTTCTATTTTATTTATTTCTCTGTGTGGTTTATTTTAGTTTGGGTTTTTTTTGCACATCTGTCAGCTGCCTTGGGCTGGGGGTGTGCAGCCCCCCAATTTTTCGAGGTCTTGCCTGAGGACGTGGCATTCCACCAGCCAACGATGCACGGGCTCCTTCTGAGAAGCGGCCAGCCCTGTGCTGGAATGGGATGGCCCTTGGGAAAAACGCCCTGTGTCACTGTGGTGTTTTAAAAAAATGTGATTATTTTTACAGCAATTTTCCATCTATTTTGGGTAGGAAGGAAAATGTCGAGGGGAATCACTTCTTGTTACTAGTTTTTGAGTCTTTGGGGTAACTCTGCTTTTAACACGCCTCTTTTTCATTTCCATTTGATGGTGGGGACCCCACAGGTGCTGGGGGGGGGTGGGCTCTGCAGCCATCCTCTGTCCTGCTGTCTGTCTGTCCTGCAGAGAAAGAGATTGGTGGGTTTGTCCAGAACTAAAACCCAACTGTAAATCCTTGCTCAAATAATAGCTACTGTTTGCCAGGCTGGGAAAGCTTGCTGGGACAGCAGCAGGGGATGGGCCTCCGTGTGCTGGGGATGGCTCTGGACCTGCTGGCAGATTGAATTCCAGCTTTTCTCTCATAATGAGAATTTTCCAGCTATGCATTGCTTACATCTATGCCTGAATATTTGAAAGGATGGTGCTGTGTGGAAAAATGGAAAATCCCCTCTTGGTGATGCGGGGTGAGGTGGACCCTGAAACCTGTGGCCAGCTCCTAAAATACAGGGATTAGGTTTGTCCTGCCCCAGAACTATGTGCATATATTGCACTAAATATCTGCTGCCCAGAAAGCATCGTAAATCATGGGCTGCAAAATATATATGTTGGCTCATTGAAGTTTTTGCCAGTGGATTAGCAGGGAGTTCTGGAGCCAGACAGCTGCTTGCTTATTTTAAATTTTTGAAGATTATTTTTAACAAATAAAGGAGGAAATGAGCCTGAGAGAGAGCTCTCCTCCTGTTTTTGCCAGGCGCTGCCCTGGGAACAAGCACTGCCTACAGAGAGGCAGGGCTGGAGGAAGCGTAGCCGTGGGGTCAGCTCATGGTGGGGGGGGTCTCCTTCCCCTGCCCCTGATGCCGGCACAGTGTTCAGAGCTCCTCTGACACTGCCTTGTCCGGGCTGGAGGGTGGAAGCTGGTGGTTGGCATCTAGCCCAGGAATTGTTTTGGGGCTGAATGGGCGGCAGCCGGGGTTTTCCGGGGATTGGAAACCCTTCCCCTCTGCTGCACTCATCAAGGGGGCTGGGGAAGATTCCCCTGTCAGGAGAGGGCTATTAATTCAGGTCCAAATCCCTGCTCACTGCAAGTATTCAACCTCTTGTGCTGGGTGAGCTCCTGGTGACAGGCAGAGGTGCTGACTTGGAACATGGCTGCCTTCCTCAGGGAGTAGGGAAGGAGCCGGGAGATGGGGAGAAAGTTTGCAAGGGAATAGCCTGCCTTGGTGATGGTCGCCCTGTGACTGTCACCCTGCGGGGAGAAGGCAGGAGGCCCTAGCAGGGTTGTTCGTTCCTGGCAGGGAGAAAATGTCAAGCCGTGTCAGACAGAGGAGGAGCCAGGAATGGCTGTCTGGCACCTCACCTCAGGGATGCTGATAAGCCAGGTTGTTGCTTGTCACAGTTTTCCTGTCCAGGCACCCGCTGAGGAAGAACTGGGTGAATGCTGCTGGCTCTGGCCATCAGACCCAGCGGTACAGGATGGTGTTAGAAACCAGAGGTATTTAATGGAAAAACTGAAGGGCTACGCAGAGTCCTTCCCCCTGCTCCCAGCTCCAGGCGGGAGTTGCCAGCACTGACCACGAGCTCTGGCCAGGCTGCGCCGGGTGCCGCGTCAGCATCCTGAGGGTGCCGGGGGAGGATGGGTCAGCAGTGCTGGGGAGCTCCTGCTGTGCCGAACAGTGACCTCTGATCTGAGCAGAGCCCCTCCCTTGGCATATACAGCATGGGAACCGTGGAGCAGGGTGCTCGTGGTGATAAATACAGGGTCTCTGTAGCCTCAGCAGCAGGGTGCACCATGCCCTGAGCACTGCCCACAGTGATATCCCTCGGGGTGCGTGCCCATCACCTGGGTGGTTTTCAGGTCAGGAACATGCGCAGAAGACTTTGTTCCCTGCCACCATGTCTCAGCTGGCACGATGGACCCTGTTTTTCCCAGTTAATTTTAGCATATTCTGGGTTTTTTTTCCTTTCTAATTTTTTTTAACCTCCTCTGTAACCTCTGCCCCCTCTGCAGCTATGCTGGCTCAATCCTGCTTAGGGCCCCCTGTAAGAGAAGCTCCATTGCTAAGGGCAGCATTGGAGGGACCCTCAGAAAGAGGACAGGGATGGACTTGGCTTGGAAGATCCTCTGGGATTTGTACCCCAAGGCAGGGACCACACTGGTCCCCAGCCAAAGGGGCCTCATCCTGCTGGGGCTCCTGGGGCAGGACGAACTAGGCACTCATCCATCTCGTGACACTCCCTGCACAGAGAGGGGACAAGGGACGTGCCCCTTTCTTTCAGCTTCTCCTTTCAGCTTCCTCTTTCTTGCAGCCAGGGTGACTTTGCTTCTTCCGTGCTCCCAGCCTGTGGAGGGAGGGCTGAGCTGAGCTGTGCATAGCCTGCGTGGGGTGACGTCCCTAGGGGGGGACAGGGTGCAGGAAGGAGAACCTTAGGCACCCTGGCTGTCTCACTGAACTCATGGAACCCTGTGTTTGGATGCTGAAAAACAAAACGACCCCAAAAGCCATCGTCTTTCCCTGCTGGCAGCTGCCTCCACAGCAGGCTGGGGCACAGGACCCCGCAGGCTGGGAAGTGTTGCTATTTAAGAACCAGCCCGGGGGCGGCTGAGCCCGCTGGGATCACTCAAGCTGGCTGGTGGAGGTGGCAACTTCTTCCCGAGTTCTCTTCCTGTACCTTGTGGCACAAGCATTCCTGCATCCTGGCTGCTACTGGCTCCAGCTGTGGATATGCAGTGGGGCTGGTGCTCCATTGTTCTCCAGCCCAGAGGGGATGTGGAAAGTGGCAGCTAAGCTCAGGTTCTGCCTGGAGATGGGATGGCAGGTAATGGACAGAGCTCAGCCCCCTTGTCACGGAGAGTCCCCAGGTTCAGCCAAAGCCAGGATTGCCAGTCAGCTGTGGTGTGCCAAGACTGTAGGGAAAGTGTTAGTGTGCTGATGCCATTTTCCTGTCCCAGAGCAGGCATCATTTCTTCCCTTAGGAGCTATTGCGAGAGCCCCCAGGCTCTCCTTTTGTTCCCTCTTTCTTGATCCTGACGGTACCAGTGCACATCCAGGCATCTGCTCTGGCCATCGCTGCTTCTCCAGTGGCTGAGGCACCTGCTGCATTCCCTCCCTGGGCTGGGGGATGTCCCAGTAGGGTAAGGGTTCCTGGCTTTGGACAGGACCTCACCTCTTCTCATTTCTCCACAGGTGCCGGCGAGTCTGGGAAGAGCACCATTGTCAAACAGATGAAGTGAGTGGTCCCTGCACTGTCACTGTGGCTGATGCTGCTCAGGCCATGGCCACAGGCTCCAAAACCGGTGGCTGACAGGGAAAGCTCCCCATCAGTGTTGCCACAGAGCATGGATGGGGAACAGCACCCTGGGGTACCCCACAAAGGGCTGACCTTTCCTGTGTCTCTTCCCTGCCCCAGGATCATCCATGAGGATGGCTACTCAGAGGAGGAGTGCCGGCAGTACAAAGCTGTGGTCTACAGCAACACCATCCAGTCCATCATGGCTATCATCAAGGCAATGGGGAACCTGCAGATTGACTTTGGAGACTCCTCCAGAGCGGTAGGTACCTTCCTGCTCCCACTGTGCCTCTCAGGGATGGAGGTTCTTGGCGGCTAAAACAGATGTGCCCAAACCTATACTATGATTAAAGGTGGCTCATCCCAAGCCCTGCTTTTCTGTGGTGGGCTACCATCAGGTCCTTTGAGACAGAGTGAGCTTCAATAAGTCCATGCCAATGCTGAGGCTGTTTTATCTCTGCAGGATGATGCTCGACAGCTGTTTGCACTGTCCTCCACTGCTGAGGAGCAGGGCATCATGCCGGAGGACCTGGCCAATGTCATCCGGAGGCTGTGGGCTGACAATGGGGTCCAGGCTTGTTTCAACCGCTCCCGAGAGTACCAGCTGAACGACTCTGCTGCCTAGTGAGTATCCCCTCCTCTGCCCCAGCTCAGCTGAGACCTGTGAGGCACAATGCTTTTATCAAGCAGCAGAAAATCCCCCCAGGGGCTGCTGTTGACCATCACCAGGCTTAGAGACTGGTGCTGCCATTTCCCGCATGGTGCTAGGGCTGAGCCCGAGCGGAACTGGGAAGGCGGATGTTTCGAAAGCTGTTTCCTTCTCTGGCAGGGTGCTGTGAGCCCTGGGAGGGGGGGGCACTGGGGAATCCCCTTCCTGCCACTGCTCTATCCCCACTGCCCATCCCCAGGAGATGCTCTCCACTGCCTCCCCACTCATGAGCACAGCCAGGGTCCTGCGCATCTTCATCACCCTTCATGGGCCATCAAGGCAAGAAAAATTCTTAAGGAAAGCCCTGGGTGCACTTAGGTCTGAAGAAGATGAGTAGGGTGCTCAAGAGGCCTTTCTTTTTCATTTAACTGTTTTTATACAGAAAGATGTGTCATTACACTTGGGCATTACCCAGAAAATTGGTGTTTAGGTAGAGAAATTGCTGCATCTGGTTGGGTTTATGTATTGAAGAGATTAATATCTAACCTCGAAAAGATTAATAAATAAAGTTAATCTGCCTAATGTACCATTGCTGGGGAGTGCAACACTGAGAGTCTGTGTTCAGCTTGCACAGTGCCCTCCTACCCTCTCCACCCAGACCCCTCATGGTAAAGCAGTGTGGGGGAAGCTCATGGTGTGCCAGGAGCACCCCACTAAGCCTGACATCACCTGGGATCCTGCATGTTTGGGACCTGCTGCCATCCCAGGGCAAGTTGTTTACCCAGCTGTCCCCTCATGCATGGCAGTGTCAGGTCCCTCTTTTGCACTGAGGTCACTTTGGGGAAGAGACTGCAGGAAAGCTCCTGGCAAGCACCAAACCTGGACAAGCTCCTGTCAGCACTTTCCCCCAGCACCCGGAGCTTTCACTTCCTCTTGATGGGCACACACCCGCCTTCCCCAGCCCCTGTCTGCTCAGCTCCGTCACTCCCCAGTCTGCATTGGCATTTCCCTGGCAGTGGGTGCTGGTTTGGGAGCTCAGGACACCAGCCAGGTGCCGGGGAGCTCACACACACACTTGGAACAGGTGTATCTGCACAGTGTCTGCCCAGTGCCTGTCGCTGTCAGTGCTGTTATGGAGCATTTAGCACATGGCAGGGAGTTGGACAACCATTAATTAGGAGCACCTTCAAGATGTTGCTCCAGCCTTTTGCCAGCCCTGTGGAGATGCCCTCACGGTGGCCAATCCCTTGCCCATCTCACACAGATGATGATGTGCCCACGGTGCTGCTAGAACAGGACAGCCTGGGAATGAAGAGCCCTGTGCCATGCCCGGCACACAGCCCACCTGTGCCCCAGCTCTCTGCAGCACAGCAGCCCCATCCTCTTCCTCCTCTGCCTCTTGGGGTTCCAGGAGTTTGGGGTGCAGGGTGGTGCTCACCAGCACCCTGGGGCTTGATGCAATGTCCAAGAGCCTGTGGTGCTGCACAGGCCCCTGCTGTGGCATTTCCTGTTTTTTGTCAGCCAGACGCCATGTGTGTTTCCGGCTGTTTTTGAGCTGCTCTGCGGCAGTAACCTGCAGGTCCCCCACCCTCACACCCACAGCAGGGCCCTGGGGCACCTCCAGCCCTGGCCTTGCCCTGACACACTGCAGGGTTTCCCAGGAGCTGGCAAGTGGCTGTGCTGCAGTTGGAGCCAAGGATCCCTATGGCCTCACGGGCTGTAATCTGGCTTTCACCAGATTACAGGGCCACAAATGCCTTAATTAAGACAAGCCTAATTTGCTTAAAGGCGCCCGTTTGTAGTAACCCAATTAAAGCAATGTGAGCTGGAGAAATCAAAACCCGCCTTGATCCCCCCAGCAGCCTTCATCACTCCTGGTGGGTGTTGCACACTGGGGACCCAGACACCACCTCTGCCGGGCCCCTGTGGGCAGCAGGGCAGGTGATGCTCCCCGGGGGGGCTCAGGATGCCTGCAGCCCCCCATGGCACTGCTCCCTGTCTCTCCAGTCTCCCGCCTTCTGCTTCCTCCCAGGACGCAGTCCCTTTGTGTTCTTGACTATAAATGGCACAGCGCCATCGATTGTTTCCGCCGGCACTGTGGCTGGTTGCCATAGCACTGAATATTTTCCTCTTGCCATTTCCCCCTTGTGCAAATGGCCAGGGGAACGGGGCGAGCCCCCCCAGCCCTGGCTGCATCCTCTGCCTGGCTCCCCGTGCCAGTGCACTGCCCCCAGTCCTTCGGTCCTGTGTGTCCTGTGTAACCCTGGCCACTAGTGTCCTGCCCTGCCTGTGTCTGGCAGGGACACGTGGTGACCCCAGGATGCACATGGGGCCCCTGCTGTGCATCCCAGCTTGGCACTGCCCACTCCAAATGAACAACGCTGGGAGGTGGACAGGGAATGTTGGGCCAGTGTGGGGATGTCCCATGGAATCTGGGTGGGTCGTGTTCCACGGTCCAGCTCCCACAGCACCTTTCCTCTTTGTCCCCAGCTACCTGAATGACCTGGAGAGGATAGCCCGTGCCGACTACATCCCCACCCAGCAGGATGTGCTGCGCACCAGGGTGAAGACCACGGGCATCGTGGAGACTCACTTCACCTTTAAGGACCTGCACTTCAAGTATGTCTGACCCCTTTCCCTTTTGCCTTTTTGAAAGCAGAAAAACCCCTTCCTCCCATGCTGGGATGGATCATGAGTGCACACTGCATGCACTCTGTTCCTCCCACCTCCTGGTTTGCTCATGGCGGGAACTGCTGCCTCAGAGAGCGGAAACCACTGAAATAGCTGGAACAGCCTCAAAAACACTTCACAGAGCTAGGCCTGGGGGCGGATCCAGGCTCTGGGGAGGAGGGGAGGGGGAAGGCATCCCTCCTCCCGCTGCTGTGACGCTGCTTCCGCCAAAGGAAGGGCGCTGGGCAGGAGCTGGGGTCTCGGGGGTTAGGCAGAGGCAGCGCTGCCTGCTGGCACTCTGTGGTTGCTTTCCACTGAAAACCTGCGGGAAATAATCAGTGCTTCAATTTCTGAGGCAAAAAGCTGCCATTGTGCACATGGGGGACTTAGTTCCATGGCAACCGGGCTGATGTCAGGAACATCTGTTGGGGTCCTCTCTGAATGTGGGGGACTACAGGGACCCTGATGCCACCCTGGTGGGATGGAGACACTTGGTTCTGCATTGCCAGGGCAGCGCTTCGGCAGGGGCAGTGGGGGTGGTCTGGGGGGATGTAGTGTGTCCCAGTGGGGAAGCCTTCCTGCCAGACAAGCAGTTGGCAGTAGGCATGGCAGTGGATGTGGAATGCTACTGCTGGGCTCTTCTCCATGGAGGCAGGGCATCGTCTGCTGCCTGTAGCGGGAGAGGCACATGGTACATCGGGATCATCCCTGAGCCCTGCTGCTGCCACAATCCTGCTGAGCCCGCAGTCACTTGGCTCCCCTTGGTCCAAGGTCTCTGGCAAAGCCCTGTCATATCTGCTCTGGAGTAGGTCTCTGGGGAAAATGACACTGACACCCCCTGGGAAAGGTAGCATGATCCTGCCACAGCTCACATCAGGGATTTGCTTTGGCTGGAAAATGAGCCTGGACATGGTCCTGGCAGAAGGAGCCAGGGCAGATCCTCAGTCCTGGCAAAATCCCTCGGGCAGAGGCACTATGCTCTGCCCACACCAGTGCTGCTCCTGCTCAGGGCAGCTGGGGACACTGAGGCAGGGCATGGGGTGAGGGCGGTTGGGCTGGGAGCTGCCGTCCTTCCCTGCATCCCCTCCCTGCTGCAGGATGTTTGATGTGGGTGGCCAGCGCTCAGAACGCAAGAAGTGGATCCACTGCTTTGAGGGGGTGACAGCGATCATTTTCTGCGTGGCCCTGAGTGCCTATGACCTGGTGCTGGCTGAAGATGAGGAGATGGTGAGTCATGGGGATGGAGCCAGTGCCACGAGCCATTCTCTTGTTGGGCGGCTGGGAACAGCCCCTCCTCTGGTGGCCACCAGTGCCCTGGCCAGTGTGGCCCAAGCCTTGCAGGGCCATTGGCATGCCCTGCCAAAAGTTTGGGGAGCAGTGGGGTGGGTGCTGCCTGGGAGTCCCTGCCCAGCTCATGCTGCCATCTTCCCTGCCAGAACCGGATGCATGAGAGCATGAAGCTGTTTGACAGCATCTGCAATAACAAGTGGTTCACAGACACGTCCATCATCCTCTTCCTCAACAAGAAGGACCTCTTTGAGGAGAAGATCGTGCACAGCTCCCTCACCATCTGCTTCCCTGAGTACACAGGTACCAATTGAGACTCTCAGTGTCCCCTGCCCTCCTGGCAGGGGCCGTGGGCAGTGTCTTGCCCCAGCCAGGGTAGCAAGAGGTGCTAGGGACAGAGATGGTGGCTCCCCTGTGCCCGAGGAGCAGTGGGTTGGGGCACCAAGTGGGGTGTGGTGGTGTTTGGGGTGCTCCAGGAGATGGGAGAGGTGGGGGGACACAACACAAAGGGCAGCTGCCCGGAGGGAGGTTATCTGAGGCTCAGTCTGCCTCTGAAGCCTCAGTTTGGCAACAGGACAGTGACTGTGGGGGGCCAAGTCAAGCCCAAATCCTTTGGTGGCTGTTGGCAACTGTGGGGCATCCTAGTGTCTCTTCCACCCCAGGGGCCAACAAGTATGATGAGGCAGCCAGCTACATCCAGAGCAAGTTTGAGGACCTGAACAAGCGGAAGGACACCAAGGAGATCTACACCCACTTCACTTGTGCCACGGACACCAAGAACGTGCAGTTCGTCTTTGATGCTGTCACCGACGTCATCATCAAAAACAACCTGAAGGACTGTGGTCTTTTCTGAGGGCGGTGCCGCCCAGGTGGGTGGTGGTCTCAGTGGTGGCTCCTCAAATGGAGTGGTCATGGACCGACCCAGGGATGGGATGGGCTGGGCACAGCCTGTCAGCTGCAGGCTGCGCTGTCCCCAGACCCTCCCCTGCTCACGACCTCTCTCTCCTAGGAGCTGCAAAGGAAGGACCACGCCATCTCCCACTCCTGCTTCTCTTCGGATTCATTCCTCTGTCCCCACCCCATAAAGAGACTTTTTGTGGGCCAGCACAGTGGCAAGGGCCCATGTACCCCCTACCACACGTGCTTGCCCCCTACCATCATCCTCCTCCTCGCCGGCGTCGCCCTTCCAGGGAAGACAAGATTTTAATCGTGGTTTGTATCCCCTGAACCGTTCCAGCCCCCACTTCACTCACTCAGAGCCCTGGCGCTCTCACTGTTTACATTGCAAGTGTTTTTGGCACGGGGGGGCACAGGGGCCCCTCGGGGATGCCCACCCAGCCATAAACACCACCGATGACATTCCTTTTAGTAAACCAGAAAAGAAAGAAGAAAGAAAAAAAGGAAAAAAAAAACCCAACAAAACCAAACCCAAAACCATGCAAAAAAAACCACACCACACCGTTTGGGGCCAGGTTACTTTTTAAAGAAATCTTTTTACCAATCTATTTAAAAGCATCAAGTGCTACATGGTGGCGGCATCCTCCATGGCCAGCCCACCCCCCAACCGTGTGCCTTGGGGGGGGAGGGTCTGCACCCCACCCCGCCTCACTGCCCCCATCCCAGTGGGCAGCTCAGGCAGGAGCGTGGGCAGGGGGTGCTTCCCACTGCCTCTATCCCCCCCCTCTTTCTAAGCCTAGTTTTTAGGGCTAGCTGTTGCGTTGGGCAAGGAGAGCCCGCTGTACAGAGCGGCCCCCGCTGTCCCCCTGAGCCCAGGGGGGACCCTTCAGCCGGTGCCTGCGACCTCGCTTTTCCCACAGGATGTTTTACCGAATTGTTCACATGGTTTGAAATAATAAAATGTAGAAAGGAGAAAAAAAGTTCTATATACTGAAATGTCCTGTGTGGCACAAGGGTGGGCGGGGGCACTTCACCTCTCTGGGAGGGCTGGGATGGTCTCCAGGGGTGGGAGAGGGTCACAAAGTAGGCTGGCATCCATCCCCCTGGTGTCAGGAGAAGCCCCTGGTCATGGGAGGTGAGTGCAGTGGTGTGACCCTTGAGGGTGTAGCCGGGATGGTACTGCAGGGCTGAGCCCTACCCTGAGAAGCTGTGGGGTAGGGGGGGACAAACATGACCACCCCCTGGCTCTGCAGTGGTGGAATGGTGGCACCGAGGGAGCCCCAGTATCACACAGTCCTTGGGGACACCCAGTACCCAGGAACACCAAGTGTAGCACTCCTTGCACCCAGCAGCCCACAGGAACCCCAGACTCCGGGGATCACCCATGGACACCCCACACCCAAAGGGCCCCCAGCTCTGAGGGGTTCCTGGAGACTCCCAGCACCCCCAGCTCCAGGGGCACTCATGGACATCCAGCAGCACCCGAAGGGCCATCCCAACACCCAGAGCTTCAGAGGGCACCTAGGACCCCCTAGCACCCAAAGGAACCCTTAACACCCCTCAGCTCCAAGGGCTACCAGGGACTCCCAGCACCAAGGGGCACCCAAAATCCCCCCCGTCTCCCCAGTGCCAAGGGTCATCTGGGGACACCCAGCACCTCTCAGCTCTAAAGGGAACCCAGGGACACCCCAGGATCCCTCAAATACCATGGGACAGCCAGGACCAGGCAGTACTCAAGGACACTCGGCACCCAAGGCAACCCCTCCAAGGGTTACCCAGGGACCTGTAGCACATAAAAGTATCCAGCACCCTGTAGTATCCAGGGTCACTCAGGCACCCCCAGAATCTGGAGCCCCAGAGACTCCCAGCAAACCTGGGGGCCCCACAGTGCTGATTGGTAGGAGAGCTGGTGGGGAGGGGGAGTGAGATTGTGCCCCCCCTTCCCCTCTTCACCAGGGGTGACTTTGGAGCTGAGCAGGTCAAAACCCAGGGATGCGGGGCAAGGGGAGATGGTTGTGGAGGTGGGATGGGGGCAGCAGCAGGGCTGGGCCCCAGGGGAGGAGGTGCTGGGCCGGGGCTCAGAATAGCCCGCAGTCCTTGAGGTTCTCCTTGATGATGATGTCAGTGACGGCATCAAAGACGAACTTGACATTCTCGGTATCGGTGGCGCAGGTCATGTGGGAGTAGATCTCCTTCACATCCCGCCGCATGTTCAGCTCCAGGAACTGCAGCTTGATGTAGTTGCCCGCATCATCGTAGGTGTTGGGACCTGGTGGTGCGGCAGTGAGCAGGATCCCCTCCTGGGCTGGGGTCCCCTGCCAGGGTGCCAGCCCAGGATTGCCCAGTGCTCCCTCGAGTGGGCAAACCTTGCGTGCTTCCTCAACAAGACTCATGTGGCACCACTTGCGTGGGGTGCTGAGGACACCTGGTGGGGGACTCCTGCAGGGGTGGTGGCAAGCACCCCACCACCTTCCACAAGCACCCCACCACCGCCAGCCACTGCCACACTCACCATCATAGTCGGGGAAGCAGATACTGAGATGCGCCTTCTTGATCTTCTCCAGGAAGACGTCCTTCTTGTTGAGGAAGAGGACGATGGAGGTGGTGGCAAAGTAGCGGTGGTTGCAGATGCTGTTGAAGAGGTGCAGGCTCTCATGCATGCGGTTCTGCAGAGGGACACAGCCCCGTGGTGACGCCCAAGTCATGACAGGGACAAAGCAGAGGGGGTATGAGGTGGTGAGTGTTCCTCACCACTTCATCATCCTCCACCAGGACCATGTCGTAGGCACTGAGGGCCGCGATGAAAATAATGCAGGTCACCCCCTCAAAGCAGTGGATCCACTTCTTGCGTTCTGAGCGCTGTCCACCCACGTCAAACATCCTGGGCAGGACAAGGGAGGGTCAGGACCCCCCATTCTCTGCCCCCACCCTGGCACCAGCCCTCCCTCGGGGCCTGGCTCCCACCTGAAATTGAGGTCTTTGAAGGAGAACTGGGTCTCAATGATGCCGGTTGTCTTGACACGAGAACGCAGCACATCCTGCTCTGTGGGGACGTAGCCGGGGGTCACCAGGCGCTCCAGGTCTGACAGGTAGCTGGCCAGGCATAGGGTGGGCATGAGACATGAGTCGGAACCCCCTTGATGCCTCCCCCACCCATAGCCCCCAACCCTACGTACTAGCCCGCAGAGTCATTGAGTTGGTACTCGGAGGCGCGGTCGAAGCAGGCTTGGATGCCCGAGTCCTTCCAAAGCCGCCCGATGATTTCTGACATCTCCTTGGGCATGGTCCCCTCCTCAATGGTGTCCGAGAGGTGCAGCAACTTACGGGCATCATCCTACAAGGGAGAGGGGTTCAGTGGGGCCTGGGGGGAACCCCTGCCCAACGTGGAAGGCTCCTCACCTGGCGAGCTGTGTCCCCGTACTGGATGTTGAGGGTGGTCATGGCCCGCACGATGGCCAGCATGGACTGGAGCGTGTTGCTGTAGATGATGGCAATGAACTCCAGGCATTCCTCCAGCGAGTAACCATCCTGGTGGATGATCCTGGCCAGGGAAGGTCACAGGCATGGGGCTGAGCTGGGTGCCATGGAGCCGACCCACATGATGGATGCGCCCCATGGCAGTAGCATGGGGCAGAGTCCGGCACAGCGGCGTGGGGCACCCCATTGCTGCAGTGTGGGACAGACACACTGCATGGTGGGCACAATCAAGTGACATCCCTCCCCATCCTTGGCACTTACTTCATCTGCTTGACGATGGTGCTCTTCCCTGACTCCCCTGCTCCTGAGGGGACAAAAATAGGTCACAGCGGTGCCCACGCCATGGGCAGTCCCAGCTGAGCCCCACGTTGGCTCACAGGGAACCTCGGTGCCTGGCATGGCTGCGGGCACTGCTGGCTGTGCCAGGTCCACGGCTCGGGGTGTGCAGGGGGATTAAGAGCCTGGTGCCAGTGGCATTAAGGTTAGGCTGAGCCACTGTCTCTAATGGGATCTGAAGCGGCTGAGCCAGGGACACGCTCTGGAACCCAAGGGAGGTGTTGGGGGACATGGTGGCATAGTAACCCTCCCACCCACCATCCAATGCCCCAAACTTGTGGCTGTGCAGGGGGATGTGTCCTGGGCCAGGCTGTGAGCACAGTGATGTTACCCATGGCCCTACTACACACATGGCACCCCAGCCCTCAGGCACCAGTCGGGGACTGGGAAGGATTGGGAGGGGCACACAGCACAAGGGGGCTTCAGGGACAGATCTGGGGTGGTGGTTTGGGCTGCATGGGGGTCCGTAGGAGGATTGGGCAGGGGAGCTGACGGGGTGGGGTGCTGGTAGTGTTGGTGAAGGCTCTTAAGATGGGTTGGTTAGGGTTGGGGGACCCAGGAGTGGGGGGATGTTAGGTGGGTTCAGGGATATATGGAAACCAGGGGATCTTAGGGTGGATCTTAAGACCTTAGGATCGCATCTTCTTTTTGAAATGGTCTGTTACATTTGGGGTGCCTGGCAGGGGGTGTTGAGCAAGTTGAGATGAGCTGGTTTACAGATCTTGGGAATGGAGGGGTTGTTGGGGTGGCTGGTTTGGCTGGTTTGGTTTAGGGGTGCTGAGGGAGAGGGGAAAACGTTGGATGGGCTTTTGGGGTTGACTGGTTAGTTTTAGGGATGCTGTTGGGGTCAGAGGACTGCTAGAGCAGGCTGACTGGGTTTAGAGGTGCCTGGGGACTATTGGACTGGTTGGGTTTAGAGTGGGGTCAAGGAAACTTTGGATGTTTTATTGGGGATGGGTTGGTTGTTTTTAGGGATGCCTGGGAGTGGAAGGCTGTTGGGGGCATTCCTGGGTTGTACTAGTTTGGTTTAAAGGTGCTGGAAGCATCAGGGAAAAACATTGAGTGGGTTCTTGGGATGGGGAGGTTAAGGGCTGCCTGGGAATGGAGGTGATGTTGGGGTGGGCCACTTGGTTTTAAGGGTCGTGGGTGAGTCAGGGAAATGTTGGGTGAACGGTGAGGGTGGGCTGCTTGGGTTTGGGGGTCCATCGGGGGCCACGGGAATGCTGGATTGGCTGGCTGGGTTCAGGGGCAGCTCTGGGGTGTGCTGGTTGGGCTGAGGGCCATGGCTGGGTTCAGGGGCACTGGTAGGTTTCAAGGGCGCATTGGGTGGGCTGCCAGGGTGCACATGCACAAAGAATAGGTACATTCCCCAGAGTGTTGTCTCCCCCTTACCCAGCAGGAGCAGCTTGACGGTCCTGGCATCCTTCTCAGCGTCTTCCTTGAGCTTCTTCTCCAGCTCTCGGGAATGCTTCTCTTCGGCACTGGCCCCGGCTCCCATCCTCAGCCCCGCAGCCCTGCGGTTCACCACCCGCTCCTTGGAGGTCAGCACCAGGATGGGCAACGAGCTCCAGCCTCCCGCCGCCTCCAGCGCTCGCTCCCGGTGT
>JAHLSL010000013.1:4663787-4679806 GCA_025920805.1 Petroica traversi | reverse complement strand
CATCCATCCATCCATCCATCCACCATCCAACCATCCATCACCTACCCATACATCTTCTTCCATCCATCATCCATCCATCCATCATCAATTCATCCATCATCCATCTATCCATCCACCCACCCACCCATCTACCTGCCCATGCTGGCTGCTGTCTCTGTCCTGGCAGAAGGATGCAGTACCACATGACAGGTCTCATCTCTAGGGCTGGAGCCATGGGATCCCCAAAGCACCTGGGCCAGAGACACTTGAACTCACCATTGAGCCAGCGGGAATTGTACTGGTCTGTCCTCATGGCCGTCTGCTTGCCCATGGTGCGGAAGATGGCTGCGTCCGTGCCCATGAAGTCGATGTAGACACCAGCATAAAGCTCTTCATCTGCAGAGTGCAGAGGTCAGCCAGGAATCCCCACCTCATCCCATCCACCCACCTTCTTCAGCTGCCAGCCCCAGACCTGGCTTGCAGCCACCAGGCAACTAAGAGCCATTGCCTTTGACCATCCCAGACAGTCCTGGAGGTTGGCACTGGTCTGTAACAACAATCACCACCACTGCTGGGCCAGGTGCCTGGGCAGCTGGAGCAGGCAGGCACAGCAGAGCAGGAGCCCTGCTCCTGATGGGAGTAGTTGTTCCATCCTGCCTGCATATTCCCTCTGCCCAGCACTGGCACCAGGGAGCCGCAGGACTCACTTATTAATGCAGAGACGGTGTCTACTTTGGGATCGTAGGAACACTTCCCCTTGCCTGACTCCAGCTTGTCTGGCTCCAGGTAGAAGATATAATCCTGGAGAAGGAAGCAAATAGAGCAGCTGTTTAGACTTTCACACCTCCATTCATGTGACAGCTCCCAAAGCCCACCAGGAGAGGCAGCCTCCTCCAGGATGGTGCACAGCAGTGAGAACAGATGCAGATGGACCACACAGGGGGTCTGTAGGTCTCCTGAGAAGCTGAAGTTTCCATGAGCGACTCCTCCAAAGATGCTGGGTGCTTCTCCATGCCCTCCACCACTTGGAGATTGGCTGAGCCATCAGACTGAAGTAGGACATCCATCCCCCAGGTCTGGAAAAAATCCCCTTCTGACTGCCTCTTCACTCCAGCTGCCTGTGCTGCACATCGCCTCTTCCTCAGCAAGGTCACACAGTTCCAGCAGCTTTGGCAGGCAGGGTTTGGCCTGCAGCACAGTTTGGCACAGCTTGGCACAGCCTGGCTGCTGGACCCACTGTACGTCTCTCGCCAAGGGCCATTTTCCAGTGCTTTTCTTCACATGGTGAGATGCTGTGTCTGCTCCATGGGATGCCTCCCACTGTCACTTCTGCCTTCCCCGTGGCCATCCCTGGCACCATCGTACATTCCCAGCCAGGAGCAAGACCCACACTGCCTCTGAAGATGCACTCAAAATCCCCTGCCAGTTCTGGCTGGGGGTGCACAGGGACAGGCTGACCAAGCCAGGTCACTCCTCACCCCAGCATAGGGACCACCTTCAGCTCAGACAAAGCAGCAGCACAGGAGCGCCCATGGGGAGCCTGGGCATGGGGGGGGACCCTGACAACCAAACTGAACAGATGACCACTGGGCCTGTGCCCTGGCTTTGGCACATGGGTAATGGACATAATGACAGCCACCCTCCATTGAGAGGCCAGCAGGGTCCTGGCGGAGCCCTGGCTCTGGGAAGAACAGGGTGGGAAAGGGGCTGGGATCTCACCGTGGGAATCTCCCACTGGAGGGTTCACACCAGCTCCTCCTAGGGCACCCAGGCCCAGAGATGTCACCATGTTCCACCACTCCAATCAATGCACCGGGCAGTCTGTGCCACCATCACCATCACAAACGCCTCTACCCAATGCTGGCCCTGCTCCTGAGGTGGGTAAATGCCTCACAGAGACAAACTCTCTCTCTCCAGCATAGCCCTGGTACTGGCTGCACCATCTCACCCTCCTGGTCAGGCAACACAGGAGCCATTGTGGTGCTGGCACTGCTGATCAGCTAATGCACCTTGAAATGCACCAGAGCCAGGAAGCACGTGCTGGCAGCCCCCAGGGAGCTCCTGCCAGGACACACTCCCTCTCCCCAGCAGGGAGAGAGGAACTGGGTGATGTGAGGGGGCCAAGGGTGTTTTCCCATCTGGCATTGGGGAATTGGCAGCAGGAGCTGCCCACAGTCGGAGAGATGCTCACTGCCAAGCATCATCCTTTGCTCCCAACCACCTGAGGAGTTTGGGGACCCCAGGCTGCACCAGAGTGCCCATGCCCCCCATGCTCCCCAGCCCATGCACTGACCCATGTTAGTCCGGAGGAGAGAGGCTCGGGGGTGACACTGTCAGGGTGGGCTGCACACTGGGGTGCTCCCAGAAGCTGGGGATGCTGTCACCTCATTGAGTGCACTTGTCTGCCAGGATGACACAAGCCCCTCTTGGGGAAAGGCGAAGCAGCTGCTCAGTAATGTTTCTGTAGGCACTACCCAAACACCTTCTGCACAATCACTTCAACATCCTCCCTGAATCATCCTAAGCCCTGTGGCTCTGGCAACACATGGTCCCACCTCCAAGGGACACAGCAAGCCTGGAGTCAGGCAAAATCAATGGTGGGTGGAGAGCCACCATCCCTGACAGTGTCCCCCATGGGGGGATCCTACATGGACTAGGAGGAAGGAGTTAGTGAGAGAAGGAAAGCCGACGCCAGGCCGGTGGCCGGGAGATGCTGTGCTGGGAGGGAGGGTGATGGTGGGGACGCCCACGGCACGGGTGCCCGGCCCAGGGGTCGGAAGCATGGCATGCCTGTGGGATGGAGGAGCCCGCGGCTCTGGTGTGCCCCTGGGGAGAGGTGGGCACGGCTGCGGCAGGCTCCCAGACCGGTTCCCACCTTGCTCTGTGCTGGTCTCGGGCTGAGGGGGCTGTCGGTGGATCTGCTTTCCCGGCCTCCCGGCTGGCTCGGCGGGAACCCCTGGGGAAAAGGAGCAGGGCAGAGAATTAGTGCCGGCAAGGGAAGGATCCCCCAGGGCAGGGGTGAGCAGGGGACTCCAAGAGCTGGGGTGATGGATGCCCACTGAGCAGCAGCACTGCTGTCCCCCTGGGCTCCTTGATGCTCCAGGCTGGGCTGGCCTACAGGAGGAGCTTCTCCAGGACGGATTCTGCTCTCTCCCACAGAACTGGGGTGCCCCTAGCATGGGGTAGTAGAGAGCGGAGAGATGGCTGCCCTCAGCCAGTCAGGCTGGGCTCACATCTGGGGGCTCAAAAATGGCACCTTGTTCCTCCTGCGCCAATGAGCAGTGCCTCAGTACCAAAGCTATTAGCACCATGGGGTCACTGGAACACTTCCACACTGCCATTGGCTCTCCTGGACAACTAGTGCTGCCCTAAACTGCACTAGCACCCTTCATCCTCCTCATGTGCTGCCACTCCCCAGTTCCATCCCAATCCAATCCCAATTTGGAATGGTCTGAGCAGCATCCACCTCTCTCAGTGCCCATGGCAGGCTTGGGGGCTCTGAGGCAGACACCCGTCCTTCATATCCAGCGCCGTGATCCTCCCTCAGTTTGGGTTGGTGGCTCCCTCTCCAGCATCTGGAGGAGACTGGAGCAGTCTGGACCTGTCACCCCAGTGTGGAGGGAACAGACACCTCACAGAGCTTGGGACCCCTGGGATACTCATGCTGCTACTTGCAGAGACTGGTTCGCTCCCAGGGCTGTCCTGAAAATGCTCCTCTGTCTGCCACACATCCTGCCTGGTGGCATGCAGCTTTGATGCCACCTTCTCACTGCACGCTGTGGTCCTTGGTGCCTGGTACATCCATCCAGGGATGTTCCTGACACGGCGACACGCGCTGGCACGTTCCCTGCACGTTCTCCCTGTGCAGCATCGGTATTGGCATGGTGCTAGGCATCCTTGGAATCCATGGTGAGAGGCTCAGCAGCCTGGCAGCAAGTGGGAAGCTGGGTTGACATGTCCCTCATCCCAGTGGAGATCCAGCAGTGGCTGCAGCCAGCAGCGTGGGAGGGCACATTGTGTGGAAGCTGCCATCAGAGTACAGCCAAGTTCCAGCATGAAGAGAAGTCCTTGGACTGTGGAGATGACTTGGCCCCGCTCAGCAGCACAACACCATTAGCCACGGTCACTCCCAGCCTGCCCTTGCCCCCAACCTGCCCCTGCCCCAACCCACAGCTCCCCAAGCTCCCCACCAGCCAGCAGAGCCAAGCCAAGCACCCACCCCACTGCAGGTCCCTGGTGGCTGTGCCAGCACCATGGTGTCAGGCACCAGCTCAGCACCCCCATCCCTCCCGCCCCTCACCTGGGCTTTGCGCCCGCGGTTGACGAAGGCACAGATGGGGTTGTAGGCGCCAGTGCCACACACGTAGAGGTGTGTCCGGTTCCAGGGCTGGATCAGGCGGATGAAGTTGCCGCACTCCCCCTGGGCAGCAGAGGAGAATGTGTCAACCCAAGCACAGGGGCTGTAGATTGCAGGGGGCCATGCTGATGTGGGCATGGGATGGAATGGGTCATTGGATGGCACACAGCATGGGACAGCATGGATCAGCATGGGTCGGCATGGGCCATGAGCTGGCAAGCCCAGAGGGCCCAGCCCTGGTTGGTAGGAGGAAGCAGCATGAGGAACTTGGCCTCCAACTTGCCCAGGAAGCTCTACAGGACCTCCCGGGCTGGAACAGAATGGGTGACAGGACACTGCAATACCCTTGAGTGCCATCCCATCTCAATATGTCTGTATATGCTGGGGGATGACTTTTCCATAGTAGGTCACAGGGACACCAATCCCACTCCAGAGCCAGCCACCCGCCCCGCTCCACTGCCAGAAGGGGGTTCATGGTGGTTACTCACGTTGCTGTTCTTGCCTGACAGTATGCACTCCTCGATCCTCTGTTGGGATGCAGGCCAATGGATCTGTGGAAATACCAACCCAGGGGAGCCAGGACTCCCACCTTGCCCCACCATTCCCCACAGCACCTGTTACACCCACCAAGATATTGCCCTGGCATCCAAAAGGCCCCTAAAGTGCCCAATTACCCCTCCCACCCATTGTCCCCTGCCCTGCACTGTCAGCTTACGATGAGGGGCTCGCGGTTGATGTCGTGCAGGTCCAGTGAGAGGACGTAGTCCTTACTGCCCACATACATGCGGTCGTGGTCCTCGTCCTTCAGCAGGATGCGGTAGTCACTGGAGTTGAGGAGGAAGTTGAAGAAGTGTGCTGTGCCCGTTGCCTTCAGCTCTACAGGGAAAGGGGGAGGTGTCAGTACCCCAGGGACCTCTGTCTTCCTCCGTGTCATCCCTGAGTCCAAGCCTGGGCCCAGCTGGAGGACACCCTATGAGAAGAGGTGCCCACTGTCTTCCAATCCCTTGGTGCCCACTTTCCACTCCATGAGCACCATGATACTGTCACCTCTGTGCAGGACATGGGACAACAACAGAGATGCTCATGGCCAGCTGGGACAACCAAGAGTGGCCAGGAGATTAATTATCAAGATCTGGCCTTGGGAGGTCCAGCACCCCACAGGAGGGAGTGGAGGTTGCCATTGAAATGGGGCAGGCGGCAGGGGCTCTCTGCCACTCCAGCCCAGAGACCACAGCTCCCAAATCTCCAGCATCATCCCTCTCGTGCACTGTGACCGCACGTTCCAGCCAAGCCTCTGGCTCCTAGGATGGGAGAGCTGGGACCCCAAGGAACCAGCTCCAGGGGAGGGGATGAGCCTCTCCCCCGCCCTCACACCCCATCCCCCCGTGGAAAGTTATTTTTAGCCTAAGTGTGGGAGCAAGGAGTGAAAGAGGATAATGAGGGTCATGAATATTCACAAGTGCAATGAGGCAGCCAGATGGAAGGCAGAAGTGCTGCAGATGATGTGGGCCGGTGCCAAGAACCACGCGGCAGGGGCCAGGGCACGAGTAAGAGAACACCCTGCCCCAACAGGACACAATCTGCCCTGGAGGCCACCTCTTTGGACATGCCACTTCCCTTGGAGGTGTCACTCCCTTTGGATACCAACCCCAAATATCAGATGCCACCTCCATGGGATGACATCTGCCATGGATGCCACCCCTTTGGATACCACTCCAAGCCATCAGATGCCATCCCCATGGGACGTCATCTTCCCCATATGCTTCCTCTTGGAGGTGCTGCTCTCTTAGGATGCCAACAGCCATTGGATGCCACCTCCACGTGATGCTATCAGCCTCTGAAGCCAACCCCTTTGGAGATGCCACTCTTTCAAAAGGTGTCACCCTCTTTGGATGCCACAACCAACCATCAGATGCCACCCTGAGCCATTGGATGTCACCCTCATGGGATGCCATCTGCCCCAGATGCCATTGGCATTGTCATCCTCTTTGGATGCCACCAACAGCCATTGGATGCCACGCCCACTGATCCAATGAGCACCCTCACCCTGTGAAGTTTATCCCTCCATGCAGAGGGGTGCCCTGTGCAGGCACTGGGAGCAGCTCTGGGGTCCCCCCTTCCTGGGGAGAAGCGGAGCAGGGTCCCTCAGGTCAGTGTCAGGAAGCATCACACCAGCTTCTGTGCAGTGCCAGGTAGGGCTCCAGCACCCAGCTGCCATTCCCAGTAGGAGGCCAAGTACCTGAAGATATCCCTGACCTTCCACCTCCTGGCTGCAGGAAGGACTGGAATGTGCCCCCAGGGTCCCTTCCCATCGGGGCACCCACTCTGTCCCACGGCTGGCAGTGGTGCTCCCACAGCGGGGCCTGCACAGACGGCGGAGCCGCTCGGCCGTGGCAGTGGGGTCAGTGCACACACACGGTGTGGGAACCCAGAGCCTGCTGCGGGAAACGGCGTCATGATATGGGACATGAACCTCCCCCGGACTGGGGCCTGCCCGTCTGCCAGGGCTGAACGGATGGGACGAGCACCGTGGGCACGTGGAGGGGCTGCAGTTGGGGCTGCAGGCGGGGGAGCCATGGCAGAGGTGCAGTGGAACAGTGCCAAGGACGGGGGGCCAGGGGCTGCTCACCCACCCACCCACGGCAGGCTCCTCCTCCTGCCTGGCCCATCTGGGCTCCAGATGCTCCCTGTTGCTGGCGCTGGCTCACATGCCACCCATGGCGTCCCCAGCCTGCAGCGGTCCCTGCCTGTGCCATGTCCTGAAGCTGCCTCATGGGCTCACACATTGTGTGTGTTCAGGTGTGTGCCCCACATTCTGTGTGTGTGCTGGTGCTTCCCTCAGTGCAATGCTGGTGTCAGTGGACACCAGAGCTCAGGAGCCAGGAAAGAGCAGCGTGGCTCTGGCAGTGAGTGACACAGGCAGAGCAGAAGAGCTCGTCCCCAGCTGCCAATGATGGAACTGTGTGCCCAGGCTTTGCACACAGGACAGAGACACCTGGGGCAGGCAGAGACAGGGATGGCAATTAAACTGGACAGGAGCCCCCATGCCAGGACAGCCCCTAATCTGCCATCCCTGCCCAGCACCAACAGCTGCAGGATCCCAGAGCATCAGGACAATGGTGGTGGAGGGTTCCACGTCAGTGACAGCCCCAAATATCCCACATCCATCAGAATGGGCATCTCCACGGCTTGGCAGGCAACAGGGCCAGTGTCACAAAGGGCCTTGGCCCCCCACTGGGGACTCTATTCAACCCCCCACGGCCCAGTGATCAGAGGGGGCACTCCCAAAGCAGGGCGGTGACAGACCTGCTGCCCCGTAACGCCCTCTCCCAAAGAGGATGGTGGGGCGGGCAAGACCCTGCCACAACCTCTGACCTCCCAAACCTCCATCGCACTGCCTAATCCCCCAGTGTCACTGTGCTCCCAAACCCACCCCCAACAGCCATGGGGTATCCCTGGGGATGGACCGGGGCAGGGGCCCTGGCCGGGCTGGAGAAGCCGGCTGATTAGCTGATGCGCCCCAACGAGCATATTCCCTCCTGCTTTGCCATTGCCAATCCTGGCACCGGCAGAGCTTCCCCGGCTGGCCGGGAGCCTAATCCTATTTTAATTGCCGAGCAGTGGAGCCAGGAGCCGCTCGGCATCACAGCCAGGGTGGCCTCCCTGGGGACTGTCCCCTCACAACATTCCGCGGAGCCCCCACCGAGTCCCCCGGGACTCTCCTGCCCGCAATGGCTTTGTGTCCTTGGGCGTTGAGCTGTAATTACCCTGCGCCCTCGAGTGATGCCGGCGGCCAGGAGCCCAAGGGCTGGCAACAAGGCGCGATGCTCTGCTCTGCCTGCGGCACCACCTCCTGACTGCATGCTCTGCAAAGCCAAATTCCCCCTGCAATGCCAATTTCAGGCTGCATTCCCGGCTCCGGCAGCTGCCCACCATTGCTGGCTGTCACCACTGTTCTCCAGCGGGCAGGGGTGAGTGGTCCCTATCCGTCACCCACTGGCACAGAGACCAGTGATGATCTCCAAAGCAAAAGGGAAATTTTGGGGGTTCTTGATAAACTGAGCACCCCAAGGGACTGCTCACCCACCCCAGCGCCCCAAATCCTCCCGATGCCCCCAAACATCACCAGGGCACCGGCAGGAAGAGTTAATGCCATTACGACCCGAGGGGGTCACCTCCCCAGGTGCACCATCACTGCATTCCCCAAAACCAATTACAGGCGCTCTCACCTAATTAGATTCTAATTATGGGCTTGTAGCGCATTCAACATAATTAGCATGTAAATTACACGGCGTGTTTATATTCAATAACCGCACTCCCGCCCCCCCCCAACCCCTCCCCACCCCGGCTGGCAGAGCCAGCGCCTTTCGGGAGCCCTTTCTTTGCATGGGGGAGAATGAATTCACTTTAAATGCCGATGGAGAAACCCAGGACTGATCCCAAAGGAGCCTGGCACAGCAGGGATAAATCCCATCTCCATCCTGCAGCGTTTTATCCCACAAATTTAGAAGCGTGCCCCAAATTTTGATTACGTTCCCTACTAATTTTTTTCCCAACTTGAAATTTGAGATGCAGCTTTTTGGGTACACGTCAGAGGGGCAGGTTGGGGAGCAACGCCGGGAGAGGGATAGGGGGCTGGATGTGTCCCCTCTCGTGGTTAAAGCATTTGTTGTTATTGGGGCTGATCAAAGAGCTGGGTGGGTCGTCCGATGAAAGCAGAATTGCTTATTTGTTTGAGCGTCACTCCGCTACCCCTTGATGGGTTATTTATGATGTAATTAAGCTAATTACATGTAATAAGAGAGTTTCCGTGGCCCCCAGCCAAGCTCTTTTCCCATTTAACCGATTCACAGGTGGGAGGAAACTGAAGCTGCCTTGCAGGGCTTGGCAGATGAAATGACTCCTGTTCCCGCTTGCTGCCTTCCACCCCCGATCATCTCCAGCCCCCCTGGAGCATCGCCCCACGCCGGCACCCGCAGCAGGGGACAGGGAGCAGGGGACAGGTGCTGCAGCCGCCCGGGTCAAACCCCTCGGCATGAAAGAGGTGCTGGCCGGGTGGTCCCCGCAGCCATCACAGCCCGGCCGGTTGGGCGCAAGCCAAAATACAATTAAAAAAAAAAAAAAAAAAAAGAAAACCCACATTTTTTTTCAGCGGAAATCGCTGATTCATCCCCGGGCCAGCCTGCCCCAAGCGCTGGTGGGTGGATGTGCCCCAACGAGCAGCGCTGGCAGGGTGGACCACGTCCCCACCGAGCATCCCTCCGCAGTGATGACCAGGCTGGGTCAAGGGATGCTCCAGGAGCATGAAATCCCCCTCAGGAAAGAGCCTGGCTTCAGAAAAAAAGAGTTTAATCAAACCAAATGCAAAGTGCTGAGCTGAGGTGCCTCAACCCACTGCTCTTTGGGCTTTTTTGTTCAATGTTTGGACACTATTTCTTTCCACAGCCCCTGAGGAGAGGGCACGGTGCCGGGTGGAAACTGCGGCTGCTCCAGGCCCTTTGCTCTGGGCTCAAATGGCACTGGAGAGGGGAGAACACCCATTCCAGGACCCCAGGAAGGACCACGCTGTTCCATAAGGAGCATTGTTAATTTGAGGGATAACTAGCTTGTTAGATATAGGCTTTGGGGGGCTGAAATGGCACAGGGTTTTTGGGAGGGGGGAGGGTTTAAGGAGCTTATGGAGCTTCGCAGCCGGAGCCAGGGAGCTCAGCCCCAGCAGCAGCCGCTCCCAGCGGGTGGAGGGGCCCTGCCCCAGCCCCCCACTGTCCCAGCCAAGGAAATCCTCTTAGGGGTCACAGGGTTCAGCCCCATGTCCCCGCCCCCAGGGCACGGGAAAGGGGACTGAGGCATCCCCCTGACCTTTATGTGGTCTGAGGAGCAGCACAGGGCACTCACGCCAGGGTGGGGACCAACAGTGCCAGTGTTTCCAGCACGTTCCCAGCACTGGCTGTCCCTAAGCCCTTGGCCCTGCTTGCACTCCCCTGTTTATCCCATTCTGCTGTCGCCAAGCAGTGCCCACAGCTGCAGCAGCTTAGGAGGGCGCCTGGGCGGCCCCCAGGACATGGTCCCCTGTCCGGGCTCCTCTCCAGCCATCTGCCACTCCCTGGCTCAGATCAAGCGTGCCGATATCCCCTGGCCACCAGCAGGGATGCCAGCGGGGTGGGAGGGGAAACTGAGGCACGAGGCAGGCAGGAGCAAGGCCGTGCAGGGAGCTGGCAGTGGAGCCCAGAGGAGACTCCACGCTTGATTCTTTATTTTTAAAGTAATTTTTTTCTCCCGCAGGAACTGCCCTGCCTCTTACCCTGCCCCTCCCCACCAGGGCTGCCCCCGGCTGGACTCAGCCACGGTTTTTCCGAGAGGTGCCAGAACGGCTGCTCCCCTCACTGCGGGGAGCGGCTCCCGTTTGGAAGCCCCACTGAGAGTTCTGACCTCGAGGGCTTCCCGCCGTAATGCGGGGCGAGAGCCCTCCCTTCCTTCCCGCACGCTTTTCCCACGCTGGACAGGGAGCAGGACAGGGGGAGGGATGAATCACCATCATCATCATCACCTCCTGCATCCTCGTGGGGAATGGGCCAGCCTCTCTGGTGCCCGAGCCCCCGGCCCGGAGGAAGGCCCAGAGCAGAGGGGGCCACAGGATGTATACAGCAGTGTGGGGAGTGAGTGAATTGTTAGCACGGAGATGATTAAAAATATCCACCCTATTTCTGGCCAGCACTGGGCTGGGATCTGGGAAGAGCTGTTGGCAAAAGGGAGCTGAGTCGGAGCCGCTCCCAGCACTGTTCTTTCCATGTTGGTCACCTTCCTTCTGCCGACACACGGACAGGAAAGCCTTGAGAGGAGGACAGACGTAAAGAGACCACAGGGGTGACGGGATCGGGGGGAGGACTGACCCTGCCCAGCCCATCACCCTGCACCAGGGCATAGGAGCTCAGTTCCCACCCCTTTCCTATCACTTCAGCATTTTATAGACGTATTTTTTTTAATGCACTCAGAGACGCCGGGGCTCCGTGGAGGATGACGCAGGCCCCGGGGAGCTGCGACAAACCTCTGGCGCGCGATAACAAGCAAAGGCAAACAATCCCAGAGACGCTCCCACAGCTGGCAGGGCTCCAGGCAGCGTGGCTGCCCGGGCAAGGCGCTGGGGGACACACTTGGGGACATGCGGCTCCTTCCCCAGCACCCTGGCCACAAGGCCACCTCGATCCCATCCTGGCACTGGGGTGCTTTAGCCAGGGGGATGCGGTGGTGGAGACCCGCACCCCAACCCCAGCAGCTGTGACTGCACAAACGGCCACCTGGTCCCCTGAGGCACCACAGCCATCCCTGGCAGTAGAGCCCAGCCCAAGCCATCACACCAGTGTCCCCCAGCCCAGAGCCATCACACCCAGCCCTACTGTCTGCAGCTGCCCTGGGAGATTTGAGGCTGCGCATTTGGGTTTCATCCCTGCTTCTCCAGGCAAGAGAAGGGGCTGGACCATCCTCAGAGTGCCACTATCGCCCCATATCTCATCGTCCTATGGCTTCAGGGGTACTGCTTGCAGATTATCAACTCAGGAAGCTGCTCACCAGTAGTTTGGTGTGTGGTGCCCAGCTGTCCCTCGAGGAAGACCTGGGAAATTTCTCCACCACTGCCACCCTTGTCAGAGCCCAGGCAGGAAAGAGGCGAGTGGCACCCCTTTCCAATCCCAATGTGCTTGGATCCAGCACACCACTGGCATTTCATCTACATATGCCAGTGCAAATCAGCCCTTCTCCCCCTAGAAATCTAGGCAGCAAGGGCAGGGGGAGCCCTGCCAGACCACCTCAGATAGGAGAGAGGACTGGAGATCCTGGAGCACAGCCAGGAAACATTGCTCCAACCTGCCAGGGCCAAAAAAAACCAATGCCAAACCAGCCTCTAACCTGTGGCACAGCAAGCTTTACGGTGCCTATCTGGAATTAATCTCACTCCTGGAGCACACCATGGCAGTGGGCACCAGGTCCAGCTGGGACTTTGCTGCAGGCTCCCCTCCCCACAGCTGTGCAGAAGAGGTGTTTTAATCCAGTGTGGGGAAGAATCTGTACAGCAGCTGAAGTGCCCAAGCAGCCCCCAAAACCCTCCATAAACACTTTGGAGAGGAAAGTGGGGCCTGCCTCTTGGGAGGAACTTGCTCACTGCTTTCCAGCCTGGACTTGTCCCCAGACTCTTCATACCAGCCATTTTTTCTGTCAAGACAGCCTGTAACACCCGTGGCTGGTGCTGCTTCACCGTATTTGCTGTCAGGCCCCCGGCCCCTCCTGCCTGGCTCTGCTGTGTTCACCATCACTTCTGCTACCACATCCTTGGGCTCACAGGTTCAACAGGTGACCAGAGGGCAAAAGCACGGTGGGGCAGCTCAGGAGGGGCACAGGCAGTATGTCCCCAGCTCTCCCACGGACCCCAAGGAGAGGCAGACATGAGACTCCTCATGTCTGTCACCTCCTGACACACATCCAAGCAAGCAAGCAAGCCCCTAGCAGGGATAATTTCCATTCCACTCCTCAATGTTTGCAGCCCTGGGACCTGCCTCATCAGCCCCAGCCTGCCCTGCTCAGCAACCTTGAAACAGGAGCTCAGGACAAACTCCTCCATAAATGTGCACCCCAAAGGGGTCTCCCCTCAGCTCCTAGAGTGGCTGGGTGGGCTAAGTAGCCCCGGTATGAAAGGGTTAAGCTCCTTCCCCCCACCCAGCACCCTCCCCTCCTGCCTCTCCCGGCTCCCTGCCAGCTCCCAGGCGTTAATACCAGCTGGGGGGGGTCGGGGGCGGCGTCAAGCTGCTGTCTGGAATCGGGGTGCTGCCGGGGGGGGCTTCCTGCACCTCAGCACCCAGCTCTGCCAGATGGAGGGAACCACCCACCTACAACAGGAAGTGTACAGGGGGACAAGGCAGGCTACCAGCCCCCCAAGACTGCGTGTGCTGGTGCAGACTGGGAGCTCAGCCACACCTGAATATGGATCCCCATGGAGATTTCTGAGGGTGCAGATCGCTGATGCCCCCTGAGCGAGGAGGAGGAGCCTGTGCTGGGGTGCCCATGGCTTCCTCCATCTTGGGGTCCCACCCTGCCCCCCACTCCAACAACCAGAGTCTTACCTTTGAAGGAGAGCTGGACCCTGGGGGTAGCGAAGCCGTGGTCCTTGGCATTGGCAGCCCGCCAGCCCAGAGTCAGCAGGGTGGCCCAGAGGAGGACACCGACCACGGGCATGGTGGGCACACGCCTGGGCCCGAGATCGAGGGGAGTCTGGGGGAGTCGAGCCTGCCAAGGAGGGCACACGTGGGAGGGATGTCAGCACACTGCACCCACCACCCCCTGAGGGGTACAAGCCCCACATCCCGCTCTCCATCACCCGCTGGCATGCAGCATCCTCCAGGGAGGACTGGAAGCCAGCCCTGGGAGGCTGAACTCTACTCCACAGATTGGGGGGCAGGGGGCACAAATCGGGGGGGTCACAGCCTCACCTCCTTGGGTGCTCAGCCAAGCACACAGGGCGAGGCAAGCATGGCGAGAGCCACTGCAGCACCCTCCTCCACTCCTGGAGAGCCTTGGCAAGGTGAGGAGCATCCATCCAACCCTCCTCACACCCACCCCCCCCTCAGATGCAGCATCCCCAGCCCCCCATTGGGCTGGCTCCCCCTGCCCCGGCACCCAGAGGGGTCCCACTCCCAACCCTCGCCTCTGCACCTCTCCTCCCAGCCCCCAGCAAACCCACAGCAAGCAGAGCAGGGATCAAATCTTTCCAACATGAAGGAAATCTGGACTTCATTATTCCAAGAACGTACAAAAAAAAAAAAAAAAGGATTTTTTTTTTCATAAATAAAAGAGGAAGAAAAAGAAGAAGGGGAAAAAAAAAAAAGCCCTGCCTGTGTGCCAGGCAGCTGGACTCCCTGGGGCTCCGGCACTGAGCGGAGTCCACCAAGCTGCCTCCAGCAAGCCACACACGCACCCCGGCACGGCACGGTGCACAGTGGCCCCCGCACCCCACTGCCCCTCCTGGACACGCCACTCCCTGGGGCAGGTCCTCTCCCGAGGCAGCACCCTCCTGGGGGTCTGCAGGGCGCCTCAGGCAGGATTTGGGAGGAGGCCCGCGGTGGGAAGCCCCTCATGTCCCCGGGGAGCTGCGCGCCTGGGTGGGATGCAGTGTGCCACGGCATCCGGGTGGGCTCGGGCACGGGGAGTGCACAACCAGCCCTGCCAAAGGGGGCAGTTCTGCGGGAATAGGGAGCCCACCGTGACACCCCCATGAAGCCATGCCCTCCGGGGCTCTGCCAGCTGCCACCACACAGGGAACAGGCACACCCAAAGAAGCTGGATGGAAGGCTGGGAACCCTTTGGGGCACCCCGGAGAGATGCCGAGCTGCAAGGGGGGCAATCCTGCACCCCACCCTGGTGGTCTGGCTGGACTGTCCTGCAGTGCACAGCACCCACACTGCCAGACTCAGCTCTGGGCAGGGCAAGGGAGCAGCACTGTCACCAGCAGCAGGGCAAGACCCCGAGTGTGGTGGCACCGCCAGTTCTCTGGGGCTGTGTATTTTTTTTCTTCTTGCCTTTGGGGTCAGTAAATATTTCAATTTGCTCCTCTGCCCCTGAGCACACCCAGCTCTGCTCCATTGTACTGGTATTCGGTCCCTTTTCAGGCTGCCTTCCCCCTTCTCCCACCCATTCCCAGCCTCTGCCCTTCCCATCAGCGCCAGGCTGGGACAGTCTGCACCCCCAATTCCTCCACCAGCCAAAACTCCAGTTGGTTGCAGTTAAATAACCCCCCTCCATCCAAACCTCCCCCCTCTCCCCGGCAGCTTTAGGAAATAATTCTGGCAAATCCTACTATTGCATTTGGATGGAGCGGCGTACGCGTCAGAGACAGGGAGCGAGATGGCAAACAAAGGAAAAGAGGGAGAGGAGGGGAGCGCAGCAAGCGCAGGGCGAGGAGAGGGGAAAGGGCCGGGAGTGAGTGGGGGGGCACCCAGACCCGACTGGGAAAGGCAAATTCCAAGGAAGCAAAAAGGGAAACGGGCCACTGGAGTGCACCTTGGCCAGGAAATCTCCATTTCCAGGGTCATCTGCACTCCGAGGAAACTGAGAACTCCAGAGGAGAGCGGCCACATTCCTGCCCTCCAGCCCCCGGGCTGTCTGGGGCTTGGAGGGGGTTTTTTAGCAATTAAAGTTTGGCCATTGCTCGTGCTGCCGCAGGAAGATCAAAATCCCACTCGGCTTTATTCCCCCTTTTCCAGGCTGGTCAACCCAGCGCCGCCGAGCCCAAGCAGTTAAGGAAAGGTTTTCTCGTCTGGAACAGGGGCTCCTTTTGGGGACCGAACCCCCAAAGAAGGCAGAGGGGATGCCTCGGGGGTACCCTGGGGGGACTCAGGGGTAGGGCTGCCTGCACGTCTGCTCCCGGTGGCCTCGGGAGAGAGCAGGAAACATTTTGGGAGGGAAAAGCAATAGAGGCAGGATCGGCAGTGGGAGGGGAGCCTGGCCCACCTCCGGCCACGGCGCGCGATGCCATCGGTGGGAAGGGGAGGAAAATAAGGAAAAAATATAACACAACATAATACAATAACGCTAAATGTCCACGGCGGCCCCGCGCACCTGGGAAATAACTTTGCACAACTTTGCGCTCCGGCACGCCTGGCCTGTCCCCAGGGAGCGCCGGCTGTCCCCTGCGCCCCCC
>JAHLSL010000013.1:4628736-4658787 GCA_025920805.1 Petroica traversi | reverse complement strand
TTAACCCTCTGCTGCCCCGCTCCTCGTCCCGCAGCAGGAAGCGGCAGCTGCCCCTCGCTGCCCGCCGCAGGTTGGACTGCCAGCAGCGACCCCCGCACTGCCAGTGACCCCGGGGGTGGCTGGGCAGCGAGGGTGGCCGGCCAGGTCCCCAGGGTGCCCGCAGCCTGGCACCCTGTGGGCAGCGCAGGAGGGCTGGAGCTGGGGCTGGGAAGGGCAAGGGGATGCAGGGTCTGGGGCACACAGGCAGGGGGTTACAGGGACTGGTGGGCGCAGGATGGGGGAAGAGAGGAGCTGTACTGCAGGCAGGGATGGTGCGAGGGCTGGAGGGGAGGCAGACGGGTGAGAGGTGAGGGGCTGGACCTCCCCTGACCCATCACAGCCCTCTGCCCTTCCTTCTGCGTTGTAGGAAGCAATGCTGGAGGGTGCCCCTGCCCCCGGGAGAGCTCCAGCTGCAGATCTCCCCTGCAGACGTGGGCCAGTGAAGGAGGCGGGAGGGCACAGCGGCCCTGGGATTCCCCCCAGGGTGGCTGCTGAGATGCGGACACCTCGGTGCACGGAGACAGCTGTGCCGCAGACTCGCCTGCAGTCCGGCTTAGCCTGGCAATGCCACGGGAACAGCCTCCATCCCCCAGTCCCCACCAGCTGCCTGTATTCCCCCCTCCCCGCTACAGCTCTCAGAGACACCAGCTTCGCACGGAAACCTGAGCAGCTCCCAGCTCAGGAACCGCTGCAGGGGATGGGATGCGAGGGAGGAGCAGGATTTGCCCCTCCAGGCTGATTTGAGCCCTCTGGAAGGGTTGACGTGGTGATACCGCGCTCTGCCGCCACCATCTTAGGACACTGTGGCGAGGACAGACCCTCTCCGGCCCCTCCAGGACCTCCCAGATTGCCCTCTGCCTCCCACGCTCCCTCCCCCAGATGTTTGGGATATCTGGTCCTTTCCCGCTCCAGCCCAGTGACAAATGCTTGCCTGAGCGCGGTTTATTATTGTAAGAGCCCGGAGCTGGCTCTGGCCAACTTTCTGCCTGGGGCTAAGCCAGCAGATGCAGGGCACCCTTCGGCACAGCCACCCCAGGGACGAGCTGTCCCTGCCCCGGGCGCTCTCTGCGTGCCAAGGGGTGGGGACCGACGTCCTGACATTGCCCAGCACCCTGTGGGCGTGAGGAGCCCCGGGCGAGCCCCCAGCCTCAGGCAGGGTCCGAATGTGTGTGACCCACCCTTCAGCTGGCAGTGCTGGGAGAGGTGTGGGGGGTTTGCTGAGACTCCCCCAAACCCGCTGCCGTTTCTGCCCTGCTCCACTGCGCGGATGGGCTGTCGTGGGCTGGAGCACGGCGGGCTCGGTGATCGATGGCCGAGGCGTGGGCTTGCCAAGCCCTGCGTGTTTGGAAGGCGCCGTGTTTGTCTTGGCAGGAGCCGGGATGTCATCTCCTCCGCCTTGCACCGTGACGGGCTGGGAAAGCCAACGGGGGGCTGTGCTGGAGCGGGTGCCCCAGTGGGACCTCTGGCAGCAGCAGAGGGCTCTGACCCAGAGGGGCACAGTGAGGTCCTGGTGAGGCGACAAGACAAGCAGAGACATCCAGTGGGTGTGTCGAGGGTGACATGGGGACAAACTGAGCCTGTAATCCCCTGGCAGAGCAGGTTTGGCCGACCAGGGGTGTCCTGCACCTGGCAGAGCTGTCCCCAGCCCGGGCGCTGTGGTGATGCTGCCCGCAGGGTCACTGAGAGCCGCGCTCTGCTGGTGGGGAAACTGAGGCAGGAGAGCAGCGTCAGCTGGCAGCAGGGCCATGGGACGGGGGGCTGAGGGGCTGTGAGCATGACAGACACCGGGAAAAGCCATCTCGGGCAGGGAGCAGCCCGGCTGCAGCTCTGCCGGGAAAGGGGCGCAGCGAGGACATGAAAGGTGGCGGCAGATCGATGTTCAGCCCAGTGCCGACAGCAAAGGCGTTTGAAGAGCAGCTCCTGTCGATGGTGGTGAGACACTTGGAGGTCGATGAGCCGCCTGGGAAGGCGGGTCAGGTCCTGAGGCACAACAGGAGATGGTGAGGGAGGGGAGATGAGGGCCCTGGTAGTGTCTGCAGTGTGATGTACTGGTGGGGCATGGGGCTGGGAGAGGCTGAGACTCCTGAAATCTGAACTGCTGAAGTCAGCACTGCCCCCAGGACTGAGGCTTCTCACTTCCTAGCTGCAATCAGGAGGCCTGGGCTGACAGTGCTGACACACAAGTCCTGCCCAGGACAGTGAGCAGGGGATGGCCACTACTGCCTGCACAAAGCCTGACCACGGGGACCCATCCTGCTCTGCCCCATGACAGTTTCTAAGCCAGAGACACAAGTGGGATGCCCCCTCCTAGCTTCAGTCTGTTTGACAGCACTGAGATCATCCCTCCTTGCAGCCCTCCATGCTCCAGAGAAAGAAGGCATCACCTGCCTTTGTGTGAAGCCAGCCCCATCTCATCCATCCTTCAGCCTTGCCCCTCAAGCACAGCCCCAGGTTCTGCAGCAGCAGGAGCATAATGGTGCCCATGCCTGACTGAGGCTGAGACTTCCTGGTGCCCTCAGGCTCACTTACATGTGGGACCACTGCATGGTGTGGGACTACACCTTGTCACCCCACGTGCTGCCATGGAGATGGGCAGAGGCTGTGCCAATGAAACAGACCTGGACTGGTGGCTCCAGGTCCCAGTGAGGCAGCCCCAACTCCCCACATTGCCATGGGGTGCTGTGCGGGGGGCTGCTGAAGAAAAACACTGGGGCACAGGGGTGTGCAGGATGTGTCACCATGTTGCTGTGTCCCCTCCAACACATCCCCATGCACACCAAATTTATGAATACCGGTATTTTGGAGGGCTACAAGATACTTTTCCTGATTCAGGGCTAGGCTGGTGTCATGACTGGGACCACTGTCCCGTGGCTGCAGTGGTCATGGAGGAGGTGGCACAGGAGCCAAGCCACTGGATCAGGAGGAGCATTATCTTCAGGGCAAGGGCTGCATCAGTCATCACCCAGAGCCTCTGGACTGCCCTTCACTGCTGTCTGGAGCCATTTCTGGCCCCAACAAATACAGGAAGATGCTCACAGATGTTGTCTGTGAGAGAAGGATGACTGAATAAGTCAATAATTTTAAGATAGCTTCCCAGTTTTCTGAGGTGTCCAAGGGCTTTCATGATACAGGAAGGCAATGTGGGCAGAGGGTGGGGGCCAGCAGCTCAGTGGCACAGCCCTGACGTGCCGGTGTGCCACGTAAGTGGGTCAGTGGTACAGCTGTGGGCATTGGTGTGCACAGAGGAGCTGGGAAGGACAGGACAGAGGCAGCTGGAATGGCTCAAGGGCTGGAAGAAACTGGGACACGTCCATGCACTCCCAAAGAAGCTGGTCCAGGAGCTGGATCAGCTCACAGGGATAAAAGAGCACCAGGCAGTTGGAGAGGATTTTTGGCTGCGTGACTCAGCGATTGCTCAGCTCCAAGGTCCTTCACTGGGATGTGTCCAGCGGTGGCTGCCTCAACCTGGCAAGGACAAATGGATGGATGATCACAGCCTGGCACGGCCCAGCCAACCCCAGCACCCCTCTGGGGTGGAGGAAGGATGGCCAGCCCAGCTCAGACTGGGTTTGTGGTGGAAATCCTGGTGGAAGGGTTCTTTGTGGAGACTGAGGGAATTGAGAGAGCCCCATCCTGACTCCCCACCCCTCTCCCAGAAGCACAACCTCCCTCTCCCTTTCCCAGCAAAATCCTGTGGAAATGATGCTCCTGCTCCTGGGTCGCCGTGGCAACCGGCAGGCGCAACAAGAAGGGGATGCAGGATCTGAACTCCCATCAGTCCCTCACCCGGGACCACTTCCCAGCACTTCCAGAGCTCCATCGCCCCAGGGCTGGCTCCTTGCTGGGGCTGTCACCTCCCCAAGGCTCCAGCCGAGGGTCAGGGGAGGCCCAGGCAGCTGATGCCAACGCCGATGCTGGCACGTGCCTCATGGGAAGCTGTCTCCCTGCCTTGCCCTTCACCACATCCCTCCCCAGCTGCTGCCTGAACTTCAAAGCCACTAAAAGGCCACATGGCCTAGAGCATCTTCTCCATATCACTTCCAGGGAGAAGAAGATGCTTTGAAACCCCCTGGCCCTTCTCCCCTCCTCTGCAGGGTAATTTCCATTTTTTTCAAAACCCCACAAAAAAGGAGCCTTTTCCCTCTTTGTTTCTCCTCTCTCTCTCTCTCTCTCTCTTTTATTTCCCCTTGTCTTTGTCAGCTAAAAATATGCAACCCACCAGGGAGGGCGGGTGGGGGGAGCTGCTGCTGCACCGAAGGTTAGCACCACTCTGGGCTGGAAAAGCCACTGGAGGGGAATGCAGGTGTCCTCCACCACCTTTTGGGAGGGGTCCTGCCACAGAAGGTCCCCTTTGGTCCGGCTGGGGGGTCGAGGCTTTGCCCTCGACGTGCTAAGGGCATGTCTGGGAGGCTGCAAAGTTTGAAGGCAGAGCCTGCTCAGGTCTTGGTGTGACAAAGCACTCAGCGAAGGCCAGATACAGATCCATCTGTCCCGGTTGTTTCCCAGGGAGCTGGGAGATACCCAGAGATGCCCATCAACCGGGACGGGATGTCCAGGCACCCCGTGGGGGAATGACCCCGCAGGGCAGGGATCAAAGCAGCCGGGGGCAGACCGGCAGCTCCAGGCTGGAGCGTGGGAGGGAGGTGGGCGGCCGTGGCAAAGGAAGGATGTGATTTACCTAATATCCCGCTCCAACCACAGAACGGATGGAGGAGAAAAACACCCCGAGGGCTCGATGTCTTGGGGAGATGCTGCAAGGGGCTGAGAGGCACCGAGCGGTGCCAAAGCCAGCTGGGAAATTAAATTGGGATGAATCACCCACAGCCGGGAGCATTCACCTGAGCTACAAACTTATCACAAATTCAGAGAAAACACATTTCCCAGCTCCCAGGATTGCAATCTTAAGACTCGTCCAGCTTTGCAGGAAGGTGACAGACTTCAAAACTGGCTTACTATTTCTTCCACCCCCCTTCCTCTCCCCCTCAAGCACGGGAATGTTGCAGCAGGATGTCTCGGCGTGGGGGTAATGACCAGCCACGGGCTCCCCTCCGGAGATGCTGACCCGGCAGAGGGATGCCGGAGCCAGAACTCCTGGGCAGGACCGATCCCTGGGCGTCCTGCAGGGCTGAGGGCGGGCGCTGGGAGGGAAGAGGCTGACAGGAGATGGGCAGGGCTGCTGCAAGGCAGCAGGATGGGACTCTGAGAGCCGGGAGAATCTACCGCGGAGTCAAACTTGTTGAGAAGGCAGGAGACAGACAGTAGGAAAAAATTTCCAGGGCAGCTGTGGGTCAGGGGATTTACTGGCGCCCTGGGATGGAGGTGTGAGAAACAGGGAGGTGACAGAGCTGCTGCTGCTACTGAAGTGGGGAGACACCGATACGGAGTGCACCAGATAGTGCTGCTTGAGCTGGGGGGGGCCTCCGTGACTCGGAGGGCTGGGGGCAAACCATTCAGAGGATGCCTTGGCTGCTTCAAACAAGCTGGCAGACCCCAGACCCGCGGGGCAGCTCGGGCCGGGGGTGGGGGTGTGTGTGATTTATGGAGTGGGGGATTAGGCAGGAGGAGGCGGCGGCAGAGGGACACACATGGCAGGCGCTGACGGAGGGGAAAGGGCTGACGGAGCAGGACGGGGGTGAGTCCCAGGTGGCCAGAACAGAAATTCCTCAGCCTTCCCTAGAGCTCGGATTTACCCCCGTGGTGATGAAGATGGTCCCGCCGGCAGCAAGGGGCTTGGGGCAGGTCCGCTCTCAGGAAAGCATCCTGGAGCTGAGCTGTAAGGAGGGAACAGGGTACACCCCAGCTGGGGCGCTCCCTGGACAGACCTCCCCCTCCTCCCTCGGACCAGGCATCCACTCTCCTCTCCAGAGGAGACATCAGAGAGGGAGTCCTTTGGCAGAGGGTAAACTGAGGCACGGCGGGAATTGCCTCTCCCCGTTTCATGGGTTAGGACGTGGCGGCTCTGGGATTCCCTGCCACAGCTCGTCTGAGGCCCCAGGAGCCGGTGGGACCACACGGCTCCCCTGCTGCCTGATGGGCACTCAGTGTTCGCAGAGCCCTCGCCGCCTCCGCCGGATGGCGATGTGCCCGTGGGAGCAAGGACATCCCGGATCCTTCCCGCGCACCCGGGCAGGTGGCGTCGGGTGTCCGCAGCTGCGAGCCGCCTTTCATCCCGTTCCAGGCCGGGGCTCGCTTTCCGTCACCTGCTGCCCTCTCGGACGGAGGCCAAGAGCCGCGGGCAGGGCCGATGTGCGAGACGTGGCCGCTCTACCCGCACGTCCTCCGGCTGGAGGAGGGGAGCGAGACGCCCGAGGCAGCATCCTCCCCAAGCGCTCCACTGCCAGCTCCTCAGCTCAGGGTGGGCATGGAACCTGGCAAAGCCCCAGTCCAGAGACTGCAGCTCCACGCACTTTCCCTGCAAAACTTTCTATTGCCTTCCACGGCTGCAATCAGCGGGAGGAGTGGGGGAGCAGGTGGTGGGGGGTGTGGGTGCTGCTGGAACACAGGCGGTCACAGCGTGTGCATGTCCAGGCACACGTGTGTGTACGTGTGCCAGCACATGTGTGTGAGCAGGAGCGCCTGCATCTAGGGACACACACACACACAGATCTCCCTGTGCATCTCTGAGCAGGCACTGCACGCCTGTGAGACTGCAGCACCACTTTTGCTGCAGCCTCTCAGTGTGTGCAGCTAATGAGCCGGCACAGCAGAGTTAATGGAGGGGACAGACAAGCAGAGCTTGTCATTAAGGAAGGCACTGCAGCAGGTACCGCTGACAAGATGCTGCCTTGTCCCCCCCGGGCTGATGGCAGCCCCCGCAGGGGACAGTGACAGCCTGAGTCCCCAGGAAAAGTGGCTGAAGATGAGCATTCCACGTGCTATAGCCCTCGCCCAGGGCCAGCTCCATTAGCAAAAGCAGCCAGAGAATGGGAATTCCTCCTGCATGGAGGAATGAATCTGCCAGACCTTGCAGGATAGGCCTGGCAGTGGATACCAAGCCCTGGAGTCGCTGGCTTGTCTCCAGCCCTGTTTGCATCCTGTCCACAGCACCTTCCACCTGGAACACATCCCTGCTGATGCACACTTGCACAGCGTGACGATGCTCTGGCTGTCAAAGTTGCCCCCTCAGCTCCCAACATTAGGTTCTAGAGTGAACATGCAGCAGAGGGGACAGAACAGCCGGCTCCCAGCAGCATGGTGGGACTGTGCCAACAGCCCACAAGGATGGGGAGCCTTGCTCAGGGCTGTCAGATTCTCGCTCGAGAAACTCAGAGAGCTGGAAAGGAGCCTTCACCGCCTTCGTAGCCAGGAGCTCCCACACTCCGCCTCCCTGTTCAGCTCTCTTGCTGGCCATGCCTCTCCCTGGGGGCCATGTCCTCACAAGACATGTGCACAGATCCCCCCTTCCAACCTGGCCCTTCCTATGGGCACCTCCACCTGAAGGGCTGGGAATGTGTTGCTCTGTCCCTTCCAGTAGGTGCTCACTCTGAAACCTAATGGTGGGGCAAGAGCCTGTCCTGAAGACAGGAAGAGATCCTGCTGGAGTAGAATCCAGCCCTCTGCCTTCTGCCTCCTCCCTCCCATCAGTGCAGCCCTGCGTGCCCTGCCCCAGCCACCAGTGCTGCAGGCAGAGTAAAACCTTCCGGAGTGAGCATCCCCCTGACCGGATTCGCTCTGCTCCCAGATGAGGGGCTCAGTCAGTGACTGCTGGGCTCCTCTCAGGGGCACCTGAGTGTTGATGAGTTGATAACCTTATCACAGACACATCCCTAATTAAGCTTGTTAGCTCTTTATGATAAACAACATATGGGCTGGGGCCAGCGTGCTCCTCAGGCCCATGTGCTCTCCGGCAGCCACGCAGCCCATGGGGCAGTGCAGGCAGAGAACAAACAGCCTGTGTTTGTGCCTGCCTCTCCTTCTCCTTCACAAAAGGGACCTTCAACCTATGGCTCCGCTGACCCTCCAAACCACAATATTAGTCCTGGGTTTCTCCTCTGGACTGGGGTGAGCAGAAGGGGGACTGGGTTGGACAAGACTCTCAAGGCTTTCCCAGTGCTATAGGATCTCCTTCCTACTCCTAAGCAGCAGCACAAGAGAGACCTACAGTTTGTTGAGGGCTGGGAAATGAAGGGATGAGAGAGAACAGAGGCTCTCTTCCCTATGGGAGAAATGATGGGACAGAAGCACAAATTGCTGTTCAGTCTGTAATGCCCAGGGGTGACACAGGGCCTGTGACCCATCCCAGGGTGGTTTCTTTGTCCTTTATCTGATTGATAGCTGGAGATATCCATCCATCCATCCATCCATCCATCCATCCACCCACCCACACAGGCATAGCAGGGTACCCTGGCATGACTCACCCAGGCATCCACCCCACCATCTATCCTTGTCTTCATCCCTCCTGCTCCCCCATCTATCCCCCAGACATCAGCTCTCACCTTCAGTCCTTCTTCTGCCCTATCAACCCACCTCACCATCCACCCTGGCCTTCAGTCCTCCTTCCACTCTGCTCTCCCTAAGGTCAGGGTGCTCAATATCTGCCTCCCCCCTGCCCCCCCCATGCTCATTAATTACCAGCCCACATCTCTGGGGCCAGGCCTGCTAACAGGGTGCAGGGAGAGCACCCACTCACTCCCCCTCCTCATAGCTCTGTGTTTCTTATCTCCGAGATCCCACCTTGCTGGTGGAGGAGCGAGGCAGGACGCCGCTTCCCTGGGGAATGGTAAGCCAAGCGATAAAGAAATCGCAGCGCGAGGAGAAATTACCTTGCCTGAATTTTAAAAACTTCTTGCTGGGGTTGCCGTGGTAACTGAAAGGTGCATCACGTTGCTCTGACAACCCCGAAACAGCCAGGTTTTTGCCTGGCGGGCTCCAAAGCAGCAGGTTTGGGGAGGGAGGAGCCCAGTGTGGTGGGGAGCAGGGACGTTCAGCCTCGAGCACCCAAGACAGAAATGTCTCCCTCCCCATAACCGCCAGCTGCATCACTACCCCAGCACCATTTCTAACCTCTCTCCATCCATCTCTCCCAGGAAACAATGGAGGAAGAGGACTGAGGAGCTCCAAGCCCAACCGTGCAGTCCTCTGAGAAGGTGGCAGAGTGGTGGATGGGCTCCAGGTTGGTCCACCCTGCTATGGGCGTCCCTGGCACTGCAGGAATTGCTGGGAGCCCCAGCAGGCAGCCCGGGGACCTCTCTGCACCCTGTCTGGGCAGTGGGTTGTGCACCCAGAATGGCTTTGGGCTCCAAGACCCCAGGCGAGTGCCAGCAGCATTGTCACAGTCTGTGTAAATCACTCTGCCATGGAAATAGCCCCAGTGGGGTTGAAAAATAGCAGGTGACTCACGCAGAGCAAAGGGTCCAAAATAGCCCCTCCGGAGCTCTCCTAAAATTAGTCTCCCGCCCGGGAGGTCCCAAACACTGTGTCCTTGCCAGGGCACAGCCGCAGTGCTGAGCCTGCCTGGCTGCTGCCACCGTGGCCGCTTCCCTCTGGGGTGGGGGCGCAGGGCTCCCTTTGCTGGTCTTATCCCTCCAGTACCTCCTGAAAAACCACCCTGGGCTGTGACTGAGTTGTGCCTCTCGGAGTCTCTGTCAGACCCATGAGGTTCCTGTGGCTGCAGGCTGTTTCTTGGGGGATGCCCCATGCAACACCCACAGACCCCCAGCAAGATGCACCAAAATAGATAGCCTTGGAAGCTGTGAGCTATCAGGGTACCAAAACCTTGGCCCCCCGTCCTGCTCCCTTTGCTCGGATTTCGGTGGAAGGGATGCCAAGGCAGCAGACCAGGTGTTTTCCAGCAGTGAGTCCTGCAGACATTGGGGTTTTCCCACACCAGCTCGTCCACCTCGCTGTTCCACCATGGCAGGCAGCACCAGCATGCTGCTCCCACCCGCTGCAGGTGCTGGGAGCTGTGCGGGCCTGGGGGGGGACACACGGAGGGACCCCGGGAGCAGCATCTGTGCTCCCCATGCCGGGCAATCGCTCCTGAGCGGGTGAGCTGTACCCAGTTAATTAGACGGAGGGATGAATAATTCCTTTTTATAATGCAACGTCGCACGGCAGATGCCGTCTGCCTCGGTGCGCCGCGCGCGGGAGCCCGCGTTATTCTGCTCTCAGCAGAGTTATTTATACACTGGGACATTTTTCAAAGCGCCGCTTTGATGGTCTTCCACCAGCTCGAAAAAAAAGTAGTCCATCCCAAAATAACCCGAGTGAAAGTCACAGCTCTTCATTACGCAGAGCTTCTACCGGGGGGGCTCGGAGAACAAAAACCCGTCACATTCCTCCCATCAAATCCACCCTTTTCAAGTGCATTTCAAATAGGTTCAAACCGCCGCAGCGGCGACTAGACGAGCGCTAATGATGCTTCGGGCACATCCCGCAGGGGAGAGGGATGGGGCTGGGGGACGGTGGGTTTTAAGCAGTTTCCAGAGCTGACAGATGTTTTGGGGTGCCTAGGACAGGGTCCTGGGAGAACCGCAGTGGGATATGCTGAGGAAAATGCAGTGGTTTCTTGCCTGGTTTTTCGTGCTGCAGGAAGTGGTTTCTGTCCCCAAACCAGGCTTTGGAGGAGGGGAACAAGCACCAAATAATTTTTTCTTAGGAACTGGAGCAAAAAAGGCCCAGTCTCTGTTTCTCAATTGTACCTGCATGCACACACCCCTCGCGCCTGGTTATTGTTAAAGGGGAAAAAAAGGGGTGGAGGTAAAGAGATTTTTGTAGGTGGTGACAAATTCCTGCGAAAACGTTTCTGACATGAAATCGTGTCCCATCTAAGTTCCCTCCCAGTGGAGAGGGTGAGCGGCTCCCCCCATCCCCCCGCCCACCCCCCAATCCCATACCTGGCAAAAGGCCTGAGCTTCTCACCCCTCTCAGCCCGCGGGTTCTGTGGGGCCAGGGGCCTGTGGGTGCCCCACGGGAGACTCAGGTTTTCCCCATCGCCAGGCTCTGGCTCACTGCCTGGATCCCCAGGGCCCTGCCTGCAGCAAGGCTGACACTGGCCTGCCCGCAGCCCCTCGGTCCCACCGCCCATCCCCCTCGTCCCCTCCGCCCGGGGCTTGGCTCCGCTGCCCGGGGCTCTGCGCAGCCTCCAGCCTGGCTGGCTGGTGATCGACGGCTCACTGCCGGAGGCAGGGAAGAGTCTCTGCTGGGAAAACCATTTCTTTACCTTCTAAATCTGCCTTTTCCAGCATTTCTGCAAGGCTAGAGCATCTCCCCTGGGAGAGCCTGGCATTGGAAGATGCCCAAGCGTCCAGGACAGCGTGAGCTGCCTGGGTAGGGGATAAGCACGCTGGGCTTAGCCACAGGTCCCAAGCCCCAGGATCGCAGCCCCCATCTGTTTTTGGTTTTTACCAACAACAGCAGAGACCCCGCACTCCACCCCCCAGGGCTGCAAATTGTGTCCACGTTGCTGCAGATGGTGAGTCAATTAAAACCATCTTATATTTTTTCCACCCCAGCAGAGAAACCTGGACCATGCAGTTCCCAAGCCAGAGCCGGGCTCTCGGACAAAACAGCATGCAAGTCGAGCAGCCAAGGGATAAGGGACACACCTCCCCTTCCTCACCCACCCTGCTACTGTCGGGCTGGGGAGGGAGAGTGTCCAGGATGATATGGCCCCTGGTCCAGGCCCCCAGGGGTTCCATGCCATAGTGCAGGAGGGGGTGCTGGTATAGGGAGCACCTGGAGCAGGGTGCCAACACCCTTCCCAACCCCCTTTATTCTTTGCACCCTTCCCCTCAGTGTCTTTTTCCTGCCCTTTGAGCATCCCAAACAGGCAGGCTGCCACGGTGCCACAGCAGTACCCGTGGTGTGCTGGCAGGATGCTGCACTGTGGCCCTGCCCATCCTCCCACCACAGCCCCACAGCTTAAACCAGAGCCAGGGGGTTGTGGGGCATTTGGGTAAAATAGGGAAAACTGTTCCAGGGCAATTCCAAAGTAGTTAGGACCCATGTAGTAGCTCAGGAGAGAATGGACCAACAGGGTGGGGAAGAGGAGGGGAAGCAGCCTTGTTAAATCCCCTGTGGCAGAGTGGAGAAAGGCACTGTAGAGGAGCACAAACACACACATGGGCACACAGATGTATAACCTCACACGTGTCTGTGCCCCTGCCCCAGGCTCTCTCACAGCAGCAAACACCACTTCCCCCTTCAGAACCCCTTTTGGCATCAGGATACAAAGTCCATGGAGCTGTGGGTGCTTGGCTTCGACACCAAGCTCAGGCCCAGCCAAGGTGGTACCAGGTCACAGCTCTTTACATGCCTGTCCTCTTGGGCACAGGAGGCTTTTTGGCAGGGGGAATGCAGGAAAGAACCCCATTCACACCGAGTCCTCGGGCCTCTGGCAGCCCCAGCTAGTGGCACAAGGATGTGTTCCTGCCTGCCAGCAGCATTTCAGTGACCATGCAGAGAGCAAGGCGGGCCTGGGGCTGCCCATGCAGAGTGCTGAGCTCCACCACGGGTTATTTTACTCCAGCGATCAGGGAATACTTAGGGGGAAAGCTGTTCACACTGATGATTTGGCTGATTTCCTCGCCTCAATTAGCACGGAGGAGCTCTCAATACTCCAAAGGCCTCCTGGAAAGCCAGGGTGTAGCAGGCTTGGGAGTTTTAATATTAATAATGCTGAAAGCCAGCCAGAAAAATCCCAAACTTTAAAATTACACAAACAGGGGCCTTAGATTCTGCATACTGTAGGTGCGAAAGGAGCTGCAGACATATTGGAGCCAAGGCCCTAGAAGTCATCCTGCAGCTTACCTGTGCCTGGAAGTAGCCCTTGGCTGCAGTCGTGCTCTCGAGTACCTATCACCCATGGCAAAGGGCATGGGGTCCCTTTGGGTGCCCCCCCCTCTCCCCTAGTATGGAATCTCCACCTGCTCTGGGGATTAGGGCCTTTCCTTCTTCACTATCAGCAACACAGAGACCTTGTGGCTGCTCAGCAATAGGGAAACCAAAGCATAGGAGTGCAGCAAAGCTCTGACCATCCAGGGACTGTTCTGCATCTCCTCCTGCCACTGACTGGCTACAAGCCTTTCTCCAGTATGGTGTGTCCCTCTGAATTCCTGGTGGGACTAGCTTCAGTCCCCCAGCATTTTGACTGTGGCTCAGCACCTTTTTGGGGCACATGGCATCAGGCTCAGGCTGAGCTGTACAGCCCCAGTAGGACTGGCACATTGGCAGCCCTGCAAGCCATGTCCAAGGCAGCTCCCTCCCTTGCTCCAAGGGAGATCTTGCCTTGTCAATGCACACTTCTGGGGCTGGCCCCATCCCAGAGCTTCCCCTCCCGCCTCCACAGAGGTTGGTCCCCAGGGAGGCAGGGACACCGTGTCCCTCTGAAGGCTGTGGGCCACAGTGCATTCAGTCACGAACAGCCGCACTGTGATGCCTAAATTGGAGGCGCGGGTGCTGGCAGGCGGCAGTGCCTCCATGCCATGCTCCAGTGCCTGGCATGGGATCCGGGAACATGCCTGGGACTGGGGGGCTGCATGCACCCCCCCCCAACTTCTCCTGTTCCCTGGGCACCCAGCAGCAGTGCCTTAACCCATGCAGGAGGGTTTAACTCATCTAACCAAGAGGGGGTGGCTGCAAGCCCAGGACCCCACTGAAGCCTTGCTCCAGAAGGGGCCCTGCTTTGGGCACGCCATTCCAGCAGTTGTCCCCACAAGCAGCTCTCTGTGCCCCCATGGCATGCGCTCCTGGCTCCCCACTGCAGCTGCTCTGTGGGAGGTACCAGCTGGGGCTGGCTCAGCTGCTGGCATGGGGCAGCTCTTTGCTGCAGCAAGGAGGGAGAACAGATCACTGCTGTGCCCACTGCAGACCCTCCCTGTGCCCGCGGCATCACCCCTCATCAGGAGGATGCTCTGGGACAGGGATCGATGGGCTGGGAAGAAGCTGAGCTACACAAATGCACTTTATCGATCCGTTTAACCCACCTGCTGGGAAACAGAGCTGCCCCCCTTCACAGCCCAGAGCAGCAAAGCACTTTGCTGTGCCGCCAGCCGGGACACAGAGGGTGCGGGGGAGGCTGCCACAGGCACACGGGGCCCTGTCGCAATGCACCAGGCCTGCCTTCCCTACCAGCACCCTGGGGGGAAGTCGGGGCATGGAGATGGCAGGGAATGTCATAGACTAGGATGAAGCCATGGAACCGCGGAGATGCTCGGCAGCCCTGCAGAGGGAACACTCCACCACAGGCTGTCACAGCTGGGCCACGCCTGCCACCTGGTGGAACAGCCCGGGGACTCTGACAGAGACCCCAAGTCCTGCGGTCCTGGCCCTGAGGCAGGGGTGGGGAGATTGCCCACCATGGCTCACCCCAAGCCTGGCAGCTCTCAGAAATCAGGCAATGGCCTGACAGTGTAACACAGCACAGGTGCAGCTACAGCAGCCACCAAAGCAGGATTCACTCACTGCAAAAAGCAGTCACAGGATGCCGGCCTTGAGCCCCACAAGGGCTTTTGCAGCACGAGTGGTGAAGCTGCTCCTGCTTCATATCCTACCCCTTCCTGTGCCCAACCGGACAATAGGAAAGTCCACTGCTGGCTCAGCTTTGGAGGCTGAGCAAGACCCACAGCTAACAGCATCAGCAAAGGCAGAGCTCAAGGCTGAGACCCACTCTGCTTATCTTGGCTCTTGGGAAGGAGTGTGAACATGGCACTGCTCAAGCAGAGAACAGAAAAGGCAGTAATGGGACAGCTGTCAGGACACCTCTGGTGAACCATGTCCTTCCATCACCCAGCCTGCCACAGCTCCCCACAGCACCGAGAAAGGCCAGAAGCAGCTGAGGTGGAGCACAAGAACCTTCCCAGAAGTACCACACGTCACTTCCCTCCCTGTCAGCCCCCAGCCCACCACAAGGCCAGCAGGTAGCACACAGGGGCTCTTGGGCAGGGGAAGACTGCTGCTGGCCTCTTCCTGCTCCTACAGTGATGGCAAGAGCTACAGAGAGATCTGATGCTCCACCAGCCACTGTGCAGGCTGAAGCTGTGAGAAAGATGCTGAGAACAAGGCACAGCACAGGGATGAAAGGAGGGAGGCGAGTGGAGGGCTGTATGGAACAGAGACTCCAGGATGAAGTCTCATCAAGGAAGAAGCAGAATGACAGAAAGGACAAGCAGCATTGGCAACTTAATTCTTCATTCACCCACCGAGAAACAGAAATAGGATAATTTCTGGATGTATTTCATTTGGAAATGAGCCAAATTGGCAACTAGAATCAAAGTCTTCAAAAAGTCTATACAAAGATGTATCATACAAAATGTACAGGAAAATTCTCCAAAAAAATCCAGACAGACAATACAACAAAAGGAGAGCAGAGTCTGAAAGCACAGCTAACAGGTCCTGCTGCTGCCCCGCAGGGCAGGAGCGGCACCTGGACAACACGCTAAAACACTGAATACATTACACTATGTACACGACCGTACAGAGATCAGCCATCCCCTTTGGTCTAACCAGGAGCTCTCCAGCATGAAGTTGGGACAGTTCAAACAATCTGCTCATGGAAGTGTTCGTTACATGCTGAGCAGGGAACAATGTCCAAGGGAATGAAATGGTCAATTCTAAACCAAAACCAGGATACAGCCAAGTCACCAAGGCTATGGAGTTTAACAGTCAGTTCTGCTAACAAGGAAGTGCTTTGCAGGCCAGAGGGGTTACTCCATCTCCGTGAAGCGAGCGAACATGGCTTTCCGCACTGCATCTTTGTATGAATCTGCCGTGGAGACACCATAGGAGCTGCCCTTGGCTCCCAAGCCAGCTCCTCTCATTCGTACTTGGGCCTGAAAGGGAAGAAAGACACACTTCTGCAGCGAGGAGCTAGACCACCACGAGGTCACCACCACAAATCCCATCAATACAGCCAGATTCCCAGGCTTCTCGAGGACCCCATCAGCCATAAATACCACCATGGACACCAAGAGATTGGAGCACATGGAACACCCCACCCTCACAACTTCATGCTACTCTGACTACACTCCAACTGCACAGAACAGTTCCTAAGAGCACAATCTGGAGCACAAGTAAGGCCAGGAAAGGCAGCTGAAGGAAGGGCAGCTCCTCCTGGGGTACTGGGGCCACAGCACCTCAGGAATCAAGTGCCAAAGGAGGAAGGTGCTGCCCCTGCTTTAGCATCCGACGGGACAAACAAGAGCAGGAGCCAACAGGAACAGAGGCAGCTGTACTGTGGCTGGCAGTTCATTCCTTCAGAGCTCTTCAGCAGCAAGTGCTTCTGGTTAACAAAGAAAAAAAACAAAGGCACCAAACCTCCTCAAGGAGACACCCCTCTTTTCTTACCTCAATGGGTGCTGTGATGCCCTGGCATTTTCTTCCCAAGCCTGAACCTTCCCTCCAGCCCATGGCCTGCAGCATTTTGTTCCCTATATTACTGTTGTCAAGGCCATCTTTGGTGGGCTGCTCATAATTCCTGCGGGAAAAAGAGACAAGTTCACAAGTTACCCACACTGCTCACGGTGCACTGAGGCAGCTGCTGAGGAGCTTTCAGATACGTACACTGTGCCTGCATCGTAGACCTTTTTGCGCTTGGGCTCGGGGGGGCTCGGGGATGCCGTACTTTTCCCGCCTCTCAGCTGCTCTGTCTCTGTATTTCATCTGCATAAAACAACTACAGTTAGCACAGGTTTCAAGACACTTTTGTTCAGCTTTGAGCTATGGGAGTCAGATCAATGCCTGCTACTCCAGAAGGCCGTGGTCTGCAGCCCACTAATACCAACACCACCAAGAGCAGAACCCCAGACCCAAGTCCCTGGAGCACCACCTGAACCAGCACTTGGGCAGGAACAGACTTGCAGGTTTCTAGTCCCAGCATGGCAGCCCTGACCTAGAGGTAGAATGAGCCTTCCCTGCTAAGCCGTATCAGTGCTATATGGGACACTTCTCTCCAACTAATAGGGCAGCTCTGAACCTTGACTGGAAAAGGGGTTGGCTTACAAGGATTATCTCTACTGACGTGTCAGGATAAGGAGAGCTCAACAGATCACCTGTGCAGGTTTTCCATTAGCTACTCATCTGCTCTTCTTAACACTGACCTCTCTCTCACGCAGCTCCAAGGCTTCAAGTTCCTGCTCGGAAAGCTTTGATCTCCTATAGATATCCATATTTTGCTGAAACAAGAAGAGAGATTTACTTGAACGACATGAAATGCACAACAGCTCTTCTCAAATGAACTAGCTGACTTTTGGGAGAGCAACGATCCACCTGCTGATTTTTGCTTTAAGAGAAATAGTTTTCCAAACAGCAACATGCCTCTTAGCTTTGCTTTAACACACTGAATTATGACAACCCAGTGTTTTCCTCAACACACATATAACTACCTTGTGCAAGTCGGACAGCTGCTGGTGCCGAATCAGAGCATCTTTGTTTGGGAACTGCCTTCTACACAGCAGACAAGCCATCTTCTTCCAATCAGTCAGCTTCTCTTCCTCATTCTCCATTCTTTCCAGTAAGTCCTCATCATTATCGCTGTCACCACTGTAGGCAGCCACAAGGCCACGCTGAAAAGGAAAGACAGCATTAAGGGGAATGCAACAGTGCCACCACAGTTCAGAGAGCATGAAGAAGGAACAAAAGCTGGAGATGTGTATCACAGGAGCAACAGCACACTCCCATTACTAAGGATGAAATCACATAATGCTTGTGGTTACATGGGACCACTGGAAGTCACCCAGTCTAACCATTCTGCTTAAGCATGGTATCCCCTCCTAGCACATACTGCTTGTGACTAAGTCCTGATGACCTCTGAGTACCTCCAGGGAAGGAGACTCCACAGCCTCTTTAGGAAACCTGTTCCAGTGCTCAGTCACCCTCACTGCACTAGTACTTTTTCTTACGTTCCTCTGGGTCAGCAGACTAAAACAAAGGTGTTCACTATTTCAGCCCTCTCTGCCACCTCTGTTGGAAGGGTCCCTCTGTTATGTACTGGGCCCACACATTCACAGTACTGCAACTCAAAAGAAGTATATACCACAGTGGCTGCAAGACACTTCCCACTAGCCAAACAATACTTCAAAGTATAGCCTATGCAGAAACCTCAAAAGCCCAACTGAGCTCGAGGCTGGAAAGAATCACAGCTGCCTACAGTTTATCTCAGTCACCCAGCCTACTGCACTTGCACAACACCACTGCAGTCACCAGCACCACTTTTTACAGGTGGTGCCATGGAAATCCAGGTTGAAAAGCAAGTATTGATTAGAGCTCCTCTACCATACTCACCTTTAGGGGATTTTCATCATCCCCGTTTTTCAACACCTCTGGCAAGATCTGCTGTCGCTCAGACAGAGCTCCCTGGAGGAGACAAGAATACCATGAGCACAGAGCTCTGTGCCACATGAACCCCACCACACACCACTGCCAGCACCTTCACCTTTTTCTCAAAGAGGGCAAAGCCTGCATCTGCTGCTGCTGACTCTTTCCGCTCCTCCTCCCTGGTACTCAGTGGCTGGAAGCTATTCTTGAAGTTCTCTTTCTGCTTGTTCAAACTCTTTGCCCAGCGCTCCATGTCTTTAGCAATCTGAAATGCAGAGTCGTTGCTCACACAGCTCCTCTCAAAGCTATCAATCTCTTATGACACCCATTCGATCTCACATGCAGTTTCAGAACAAGTCAACCCACTACATTTTATTTTTAAACAATGGCACACTGGATGTAGTGCAGCTGTTTCCCTGTATACAGTGTTCAAAGATAACACAGCTTGCTGCTTTTACTGTACAAGCCCTTCTTATCAAGCTAATCCTCTAAGTGACGGTTCAGTTTTACTCCCACTGATCCTGGCAGGATTCCATAAGCACTCCTCCCATGCAGAACTTATTTCTGCATTGAAGCCTTGCCAACTCCACCTCTCCTCAGCCCCCCACAATGCCTGCAAATTGAAGGCATGCACCCCACTGAATAACCTAGTATTTCCTTTGTCATGAAAAAAAAGACATACTATCCCATTCCACAGAGAAGACTTCATCCTAGTTATGATCCCATTCTGTCTTTTACCTGTTGGGCTGTTTTACTTTTAGGCTTCTCTTTCTTCTCTTTCACTTCTTTGGTGGTGGTTGTGGTAGCTGTCTGTTGGTACGTGACACCTTCTGCTGCAGGCATGTAGGTCTCCTTTTCGCCATCCCAGTACAGGTACTGCTGGGTTAAGGCATTGTAGTAATACTGCCAGAGGGAAGGAGAGGCAGACAGTTAAACACCTCACACGGGCTCAGTGTCCACGGGAGAACCCAAGCAAGCCGATTCACACTATTGCACCACACGGGAAGGCGTTTTGTAGAGTCCAAACAAGTTTTGCAGACTCCACAGCGGAGTCAAAAGGCAGGAAGTGGCTGAAGCCTCTGTCCCCAAACACAAGGCAGTTCTGCCCAACAGCACTATGGAGAATCTTTTGCTTCTCCCAAGAGACGAGCCACCAGAGCCCAGAGCTGGGTGCACTTTGCTGGGCACTCCGCAATGAAATAGCTCAGTGGCTGTGACAAGTGCTATTCCTAAATGGGCCAAATGTGGAGGAAAATTAAGGAGAGAAAAATGCAGAGGGAAATCAAGTCCCAGCCCTATACACACTGCTGAGAGTTATCTGCAACATTTGGTACGCTGTGCACTTCAAATGTCACTCGTATGATGAGAGACAGGGAACTAATGGACCTTAACAGTTAAGACATGTGGGAAGAACTTGTGTTTACCTGGGAATTAGGATCATAGTAGAGCCCTGTTATAGGATCATAATAATATCCTGAAGATTCATCATATTGGTAGGTGGAAGTATCAGGGACAGCTGTAAAAAAATTAAAGTGTGGGACATGGTCGTTCCAGACGAATTCAGACAGGTATCTTTCTACATTTCAGGTAAAATTTGGAGATTATAGCAGCCACGACAGCAGACACATCTGTAAAGGGCTCCTAACCACCCGTGCAGCCAACGCTCTCCAGGGGCAGCTTCACCATGACACGGTGATGGAGCACTTGGCCAAAGCTGAGTCTTACTGCTACAGTGACAGAAACTGTCCCCCAGAGCAGTCCCGAGCACTTACCGTACTTGGTTCCAGGCACTACACCAGTCGGAGGAGCCGCCTGCGCCTGAGTGCTAGTGGTAGGTGGTGCTGATTGTGTCTGAAAAAAACCCAAACCACAAACCTCAATTAGAGTATCTGTCATCAAGAAAACAAGGACAGTGAGCCAAGGCATGAGCAGCGCACCCCACGCATACAACAGCTAACTCCTCCTCACCAGCACGCTTGGCACTCACCTTTAGCAGAGAACAAAACCATCACAGAAAAGAAACAGCAGGTGACTTATGACCGCAAGCACTGTGACTAACCCACGGACACTCAGCAGCTCTGCTGTACCACTCACTTTAAAAAGCAAAGGCTACAGCTAAGCCACATATCCCAGGCTTTGAAAGCAAGGATTCATCAATGCTGTAATTACCGGAGAGTCAGGTGAATTTGTCTGCTGATTATACAGCTGAGGACTCTGGGACACAACTGCAGCTGTCGTCGTAGTGACTGGAGCTCCTGCCAAAAGAGAGCAGCAATGCATAAGCCAACTAATTTGTAAAACAGTACTGCATCCTAGGGCTAAAATTACTTTGTTTATAGTTTCAGCTACTAATTCCAGCTCCAGCAGCCAAACAAGGCAATAAACTTTCAAAAAGAGATAGATACACAGTTGGTATCTTTTACCCGGACAAGGAATAGTTTCCTTTTCAGGAGGAAATATTCTGCTCCCAAAGTCAGCAATTCCTGGCCTCTACAGCTGCACATTTGCTAGCGCTGCTTACACCACTGCAGTAAGTTCAAGACCTTTGTCAATACTCTGAAGCAGAGGTTTCTCTCTCACACACTTCAACAAATCTGTTACACTTCACCAAATCTGTTACAGTTCTCTAGTAATGCACCCTCATTTAGACATCCTGAGAACAAAATGAGCCAAGTCTTCTGCACAGCAAAATGAAAAGGCTGAAGCAAAATACTACTGCAAAATTATCATTACATCCAGCTTCTCAGATGCTGGAAGCACTACCTGATATGGTAGCTGTGTCTGTTTCCAACACTCCTCCTTGATTTTGGTAGTACTGCTGATAATCCTGGGAATACTGGAAAGGAAAATGAATGACAACACAAGGTGAGTAATTTGCATATCCAAATTATGACAGCCTAATGGTTATAGCACAATCTCTACTACTAACCTGAGCATACTGTGAGTATCCATCCTGTCCTGACTGGAGGTAGCTGTAGTCAAGGGTGCTTCCCTCTCCAGTCTGTGGCTGAAATACAAGAAGGTGATTTCTGTCAGGGACTGATAAACTACTTCATTAAAGAATTTCACGCACCCTACTGCCTAGGCTCCAAACCAATTGTGGACCAGATGTGTCATGGCTGGATCTGCCACTGAAGAGTTCAACCAAGCAACTGGCCAGCAGAGCAATTACACAGTCTGCATTTTAATTTTCAGGAATGCAGGACCATGCGTAAGTCTCCAAAACATACCTGAGTGGATGACCACTGAGCTGCAGCAATGGCTGTGCTTGCCACAGAGAAGGCGCTGACTCTGTTACCGTCTGGGAGAAGCAGGTCTCTGCAACCACAAAAATCAGGCACCTGAGTAAGTATGCTTCATTCTGAAGTGTTCCCTATGCAAGGAGGTGGAGTCTGCCCTCACACACTGATTTCCTGGCAGTTACAAGACATTCAGAATGTACTGACTGAGCCAAAACACTGCTTGGCAAGTAAAGGAGCTTCAGGTTCATTGTTGCAGTCAGTTAAGAAGTCAGGAGTCTCCACGGAAAAAAATGGGCTGTGCACCCAAGCAGTTACAGTGTTATCTTCAAAGGACTGGAAACGGGTGTGGGGAACACTGCTTTCACTATCCTCATGCACAGTGAAAAGCAGGATGCATGCAACACAAGCAGCTTAAGGGAAGCAAAACTGTAGAGTTAGAATAAGCTTAATAAAAGCCTGGGTAACAAGAAGAAAACCATGCTATATAAAGAGAATGGGTGGGTGTGTAAATAAAAAAACCCGCAAAAACCAAAAATGCAATTGACTGCTATCACAACTCACTTTCTGGCACTCTTTGCAAAGTCAACACCAATTGTTTTGCCATCAATTTTTAACGGTGGCTGAAGACTTTGTAAAATCTGCAGCAGTTGAGAAGCATCCTACAACAAAAAATACTCATTATTATGAAAGGTAGTTTACTGAGGGGGATTCACCAGTTCTGCAAACTCTACCTTTTCATGCAGAGCTGCTGGAAAGACCTAAAGATGTAAAAACACCTCAATCTCCTCATATTACACACATGCAGAAGAGCACAGTGAGATCCCTAACAGCCCATGTGAAAATACAGAGCATTTCTTCCAAAATCTTAGCTTTAACAAGACCAAATTACTCCAAAGGGGACATCAGCAAAACTGAGATCAGGCACCTGTTTTAATCTAACCACCTGCTTTACTCCAACTAAAGCAGGTCTAAACGGATCATATTGCTGCTCAAGTTTGATGTACAGACTCAATGAATCATTTAGGTTGGAAAAGACCTTTAAAATAATCGAGTCCAACTGTTAACCCAGCATTGCCAAGTCCACCACTACACCACACCCCTCGGAGTCACATCCACCTCCATGAACAGAGATACACTGTCCTACAGGGACTCCATGCCAAATTATGACCTTGCTGAAATTTAGGAGGCTTTTCTTGTACCTCTGCAGTTTCCTGTGTTTCAATTTAAGGCTGTTACCTATTGTCCTATCTTCATGTCTCCTTGAGAATAAGTTTCTGCTGTCCTTACGGCCTTCCACAGGATGCTGCTGAGAAGAGCAACATCTGCCTCCTCCTCTCTTCTTAAGTTGGAAGAAGCCTAATTCTATGCAGCTGCTCCCACACTCTATGACCCAGATCTTAGAATCTCTCAACAAAGTACAATCCCACATCAGTATTTTTGCAATCCAAGTACCAATCCAGGCTGCAATCCAGAACAGCATTCTGCTACCAAAATAGCTTTTCAATGTGCTCCCAACATCCCACCACCTTCTTTTGAACTGCAGCTACGTATTAGCAGTTTTGACACACTGTGTCCATCAACACTCCTTGAACTGGGCCAATCCTTCAGATAGCTCAGGCCTCTTAATTGCTGCAGGGAGAGGAGGAGGTTAGCCAGTTGTTTCTCCCCAAAACACCAATAAGGTCCTCACCATGGCAGAAGACAGCTGCACAAACGCAAAACCTCTGTTCTGCTGAGTCTGCTTGTCTTTGATAAGACGAATATTATTGACTGCCAGAGATGCATATGGAGACAATGCAGTCATGATGGATTCTACTACTGTGTGAGGAGCAATGTTTCGGAGAATGATGGCTGAGGAGAGAAAAGTACAATATTAGCAATGCACAGCCTATTTCAAGTCCTTCACCTGGCAGGCTGAGGTACGGGAAGGATTTTGGTACCCGTGTTTACACTTCACATTCTAGAATAAGTCAAAGACCACTTACTATCACAGTAGTAATCCACAGACTGAACGGCTTCTGCTGCTCCAGGTGGTACCTCCTGTTCTGAATCTTTTTGAGAAAATATTTCAGTCAGGACATTTGCTCATCCACTTCAAGCTCAGCATTTCATAAGTCAGTCTAGAACCTACACGGAACTCTGGTTCCAACACAGGCCAGAAAGTTTCCCACAAAACTGAACATAAAAGAGATCGTGGTAACGTACCAAATTTGTCTGCACCACAGCGGAAGCATTTTAGCCTCCTCCTGAAGTTGTAAAGGCAGCACTGTGACAAACAAGAGAAACCTAGTAAGAACCTGGATAATTTAAATAACAATTACACTAACAAAACCCAGACATTCACACAAAGTAACACAACAAAACTAAACCCACCAGAATAATCCAGAACATCAAAAGTCACCCTTTATCTGCACCACAGGTGCTTTTCAGAACATCCCAGCTACTTTCTTCCCAGTCATCCCCAATTAGTTATTTTAACTGGTAGTCTTTAGTTTATAACTGCACGCACAGTGACTAATAATGTAGTGTTAGAAAAGAACATCTGCTGGGGAATAATTTAACTTTATGGGGAATAGGAGTAGGTTTGATTTAGAAGTCACTTTCTTTAAACTACTGAGCAAGTGGAGAGCTCTAGAGCAAGACAAACTCTCCCACAGAAACATGTGCTGTACCTTGTTGCAGAGCCAGTCCTCAAATTTAGGCCTTGGGTTGCTGTAGTGCATTGCAATTTGCTTCCCCTGAATCACCAGCTTTTTCTGCAAAAAAAGGGGTTTCAATTATTCCTGTATCGAGACACACACGTCCATTTTCCCATGGCAGAGCACCCTTCGGAGGAATCAGTGCTCCTGAATTAAATGGACAACATATGGGGAGGATGTGGAGGACAACCACCGCCACCTACACCCTGCCCATCCAATCCTGCAGAGAGGAGGACGAGGGCAGTAAGAGAATGGGATGTGGAGCAAAGATAAACAGAATCAGGGAGTGTTGAAAAAGCTGCCAAACACTAAACGGTGACATGGAACCAGAAAGTGTCTCGAAGGAGACAGTCCTAATCTGCTGCATTCAGATTAACACATTTTTAGGAGTCTCTTTGCCCCCACATTTCTATTCACTTCTGATATAGCACTGAGCAACTTTTTTAAACATGTCCTTAGGTGACTGCTTCACTTCGTCCCCTACTCCAAACACCCCAGACCTTTTAACCACATTTGGATTTACTTTTCCAAGCACACTTCAGAAGCGTCCCCTTGAAAATACAGTAATTCCTCCCAAAGGGACCCTGGCTTAGACTTCTTGAAGGCTGGATTACAAGTGCCATCAACTGAAACGTAACTCAAGAGTGGTTTCATTTGACTACTGCATCAGTTCAATTGGAAGCCTGCACAAGAGGTTTGTGTTCTTCATTCAGGCAGGAGCTCTCCAAAATGAGTAACCAGATTGCACGTGAAGCTTCTCCAGGGGTAGGAAAAGTTCATAATGCTTTCAGCATGTCCTCTCACTCTGACTTCAGAGGAGTTAGGAATTTACAGCTATTAAGAAGCCTTGACTCTCAGCCTCACGCTTTGCCAAGCGTGGATATGCAGAATGGCCTTTCAAAATATGGCTATCAACATATTTTGGTCAAACAGGTGGAAGCACATCCGAGGAAGTGCATATTAGAGGCCACACCCCAAACACTGCAATGGCAGAACCATTTTTATGGCAGGCTGGCTTTCTGCAGAGGTACCACAGTGTCAGGACCACTGGCTTTTCTGGTAACAGGATCTGACACAGATCTAGCACGTAGCATGAATAAGGCTCTCACATTCTGCACGACTAAATAGGGCAAAGCCATTGCTCCTACCGGCAGGAGGGAGGGTTGGAGGCCCAGCACTCACTGGATGTGCACACATAGAAACAAGGCTGCTGGCATAGGTGCAATACATCGTTCTGTCATCTAACAGTCAGCAACCCGGCTGCTGGGGACAGGCTGTGTTTTCCCTACTACTAAGGTGGCTGCTTACTGGAGTGAATTTGAGTATATGTCAATAAATAATGCATCAGTACAGCTTTGTATATATTAAAAAAATTAATTTCTGAAAATATGCTCAGCATTAATTTCTTGGTATTAGCCTTTCCCCTGCAGCCACCTGCCCTACTGAGCAGCACGTCAGGAAAACAGAACTCAAAAGCTGCTCTCTGGCTGGGGAAGTCACCCATTGAGGGGGACATATGAAACATTATTCCAGCACAAGGCATATGACAACTTCCATCTGCTGGAACTGCCATGAATTCCATTATGGTGCCATTTCTTTATCATAACATGAACAGAGCAGAAAAACTGTCATCATGCTATTGTGGGACCACTGCATCAAATATTCAGGTGCAAGAAAAATCATTGATTTGATGCACTTGCTTACTTTGAGAGTATTTTTAAGTTCTGTTGTTGCAACATATGAAATGAATACTCAAAAAAGTAGCAAAAGCAAGTAAACTGTTTGCAGTGCTACAGAAAAATGTAATGGGAAAATAAACCAGAGCATTCTTACTGCATTTTGGCTCCTTATCAAGTCACAGTAACAAAAAAGCCAACATACAGACGTGAGATCTCACTCACTGCCTCATTTAGTTGAAATGAACATGCTTTTTCCTCTGGAAGAGCCAACTCCCCTTCTTTAACCCGTGTAACAGATTACTGCCAAGAACCAACACTTCTTTTCAGGGTTAATACCAATGTTACACAGAGATGTGGTGCTTCCTCTGACAACAGAGAAGGAAACATCATGGGGAAATAAGCTAGGATTTTCTAACGACTACTCGCCAAATCTTCGTGAGCCAATTAAATGGAAACCAAGTCATTTAAAACAATGGCACCTTTCGTCAAAGTAGAACTTTCTCTCCTAATTTTACCTTATATGTTACAAATTTTAATATATACAAAGCTTTTATTTATTAATCACTGATATGGAACAAACCACTCCTTCCACCTCTATTTTTTCTTTTTTTTTTTTTTTTTGTTAAACTGTACAGACTTGTTCCATTTTCAGGAATATCTAGACTTGGTGAGTGAAGCAACCTGATTGGCTTCCATCCAGCTGGTAGCATCTTGAAAGTGATAAAACTCCACGAAGGCGAAACCACGGCTTACACCTAGAGACAGCATTCAGATATAGACGGGATACTTGTGTTAGTCAGTTCCTTTAAAACAGGCGAATCTCTCTCCAACTGCTTCATTACTTCATGACAAAGCAGCTTTACAAATGCGACGTCAACTGCTGGGATCTGCTCGTTATTTTGCCATGGCAAGGAACCAAGCTGCCTTAACTGGCTACATTTCACTCGATTTGAATCCATGTTTAAGGGTAACCATGCAACAGACTACATACTATTAAATGGGTTTAGACTATTATTACTTACCAATACCTGTTAACAAAACCCCCTGTAGACAGACTTCTTTTAACATGTTGACCAGCTATCTAAGTCTTCCAAAAAGCCACATTCCTTAGCCATGGCAAACCTTTTTTTTTATTGCATGTGCTTGCAGTTTGGGGACAATTCTGGATACTCTTTTGGGCTGGGGAAGAGGAAGGCGATGTCAAAAACTGGATTAAGAGCTCTCACCTGTCTTTCTTTTCATCAGCCTCACGTCTGCAGGCTGAGGACCTTCAAAGGACTCAATAAGCTCACGAATCTGCAGGAGATTTTGATCCAACAGTTAAAATTTTTGTAACTTGGCAGACAGAAATAACGTACCTTGCAGCACTATGTAAGAAATACACAGAACAACGTTTTCTGCACTATCTCAGAGATAAAGAAAGCATTTACTGAGAATCCAACAGGGGACTGATGAGCATCTAAGTCCACATGATCTTTTGCTACGTGCTAAACCAAGTCTAACCCTCACTCAGAACACTGAATCATCCAGAATCTGAATCTCTACGATCTTGTGCTCTGAGATTATGTGGACAGTATTTGGCAAAGACTGTGCACGACCTCAAGTTTTTAAAAAGAACACTACTGGTAAGCCTCTTCCTGCATGTCTAAATATCCTTCACTCCTACCAATGAAAAACAAGAAACCTGCATTGCAAGGCTCCATGATGAATGTATTCCTAAGCCTCATGCCAAAGATCCCATCCTCTAACAGATCCCTATTGTTTTTTCAGGGTGAAGCAGATTTGTGAAGAACATGCCATCAAAGGAAAAGCAAAAGAGACATCAGTTCTTCAGCTGCAACAAAGCTGCTTAGGCTGTGGCTCAGGTGACAAAGTCATTGTGCAGAGGCATGGAGGAAAAAGAAACATAAATTTTCAAATTCTAGAGCAGAAAACAAAAAGGTTTTCAGAAGCATTCATATAATTCAAATTACATTACACGCAACAGGGCTGCTTAGCAGAATCAAAACTTATCTAAAGCTGCCCAATTATATGCCAACTGGAAATAATATCAGCAATGCAAGTAGGCTTTTCTCATTAAAAATGTAGAAAAAAGAGAAAATTGCGTACACAACCAGAAGTAATGTTAACTTAACAATTCAACTGTAAGTTTCAAGAGCCCAGAATTAAACATTCATACAAATTACGCTCCAGTTATTGCACAACTGTAGAGCTACAACATCAGTATCTCAGAAACAAGAACTGTTCTGAAGTGTTCTGTGTTACATCTGATTGGACTGTCTCATATGTAGGAACCTACACTTGATTTCAAACACTCATGAAAATATTAAAGCAGTATATGGTTATTGGGAACCCTCAACATCAGGAGGGTAAAAAGCAATCAATGGAAAAGAGGAAAAAACTCTTCACTGCAGAAATGGTGCAGAATCATTCTCTGTCCTAGCAATTAAGGCATAAACAGATCAGAGGCAGAGGTGGAGTTTCAACTGAAAACAAACTAGGATAGCTCAGCCTTTATCCCTCAAATAACAGCTGAGCGCTGTTATTTGAGGGATAAAATAACATATAGCTTGGTAACCAAAATAACCTAGTAATAAAAAAAACCCCTAAAATTACCATAAATAGGAAAACCTTAAAGCTTTAACATCTTTTTATTAAACAAGTTAGACAAACAAGCACCAAGCTCATCGCTACTCGCTCCGTCAGCTCAGCAGCAGCCATTTTGACTCCCACAGCTGCGCCCACACAAAGCAGCTTTGTGCGGGGCTGCGCTCGCCTAAGGAGCTCGGTGACTGTATGACTCCATCGGTCACAAGTTCCAGCCTCAATATACACCACAAAAACTGGTGAGTGCCACCTCCGTCTCTGTCCCCCCACCCCCTCCCTCAAATGGGGAGAAGCAGCAAAAAAAAATCTGCCCCTTCCCTCCCATAGAAAAAACCAGCGAAGAGCAGGTAGTTTAAAACCCACTCTTAGGGAAAGCATCCGAACATGCGTGAAAAAATGAGTATTTACGGGTTGTTCCGTTTGAAAGGGACTGGTTAACACTGAACTGACCTCTGTTACTTAACACTGAAGTTTAAATGCTTTGAAGACACAAAATGGCAGCGCGACAGCGCTAAAGAGGGGCCACCATGATGCAGCGCTCAACAAAATGGCAGCAGCCGCTCCGGCTCGGCCCTGCCCGGGGGCACGGCAGGCACAGCCCTGCCCGGCTACTCACATCGTTCTCCGTAACCGTGATGGGGAGCCCACGCAACATGATGGTCTTGCTTTCTTTTTCATCGTTAATATCGTTCCTGTAGTCGTGCTCTCCGTAGTCGCCATCGGAATGGTATCCGTCCTCTGACTTGTCGCTGTTCCTGCGCTCCCGCTCCCTCTGGAAGCCAGCGCCCGGGATTAGCCACCGCGATCCCCGCAGTGTGTCCCCACAGTGCGGCACGAAGGGACGGCTGCCCGGCGCTGGTCCCCATGGGCAGCGCTCTAGGATCAAACCCGCTCCCGGTGCCCTCCGCCCCGCAGACCCCCGAGTGCCGGCCCCGGCCCCCCGGCCCCGCTCGCCCGCTCCGCTCACCTCCGGGCTATCATAATCGCGGCTGTCGTAGTCTCTGTCATAGTCTCGGCTATCGCGACTGTCGTAGTCTCGGCAATCCCGGCTATCGTAGTCCCGGCAATCGTAGTCTCGGCTGTCCCGGCTGTCGTAGTCGCGGCAATCTCGGCTATCGTAGTCTCGGCAATCGCGGCTGTCGCGACTGTCGTAGTCCCGGCAGACCCGGCTGTCTCGACTGTCGTAGTCCCGACTGTCGTAGTCGCGGCAGTCTCGGCTATCGCGGCTGTCGTAGTCTCGGCTGTCGTAGTCTCGGCTATCGTAGTCGCGATAGTCATCATAGCGGTCACCGCGGCGCTCTTCACTGGACCTCTTGTAGTCATCCCTCCGCCGGCTGCGGGACTCCCGCTCGTCGCGGTCCTCCCTCTCCACGATGGAGCCGTAGCGACCGCTCCGCTCCGTTCTGCTCACCCTGTGGGGCACAGCGGGCCGAGCTCAGAGCGTGATGCGCCCGCCGCGACCCCCACCACTGCCCGCCTCCTCCCGTCTCCCCTCGCCCTCCCGCCGCCGCTCACCGCTTGTCGGAGCCCATG
>JAHLSL010000013.1:4609355-4628336 GCA_025920805.1 Petroica traversi | reverse complement strand
AGAGTTTCCTGAGAGCTCTTCAAACTATATTCAAATGCCAGGGTGCAGTCAGTCCTCCTCCCTGCCTGACCCTCAGCCCTGAGTGCTTGCTTGGGACCCAAGAAAAGACATTTAACACACCAAATGGCGCCATCTTTAACCTTTTAAGACAGTTTTCTTCGTGTCAGAGCATGGCAAGTGGTGCTGGCTGGAGAGCAGGGTGGTATCAAGGTCACATCTCGTCCAGGGACTGCTTGGCAGAGCAGGCAGTACAGACAGACAGGCAGCACAGACAGACAGGCAGCACAGGTGGTGCAGGCAGTGCAGGTGTACAGGTAGCACAGGCAGCACAGGCAGTGCAGGCAGCACAGAGAGACAGGCAGACAGTGATGCCTTTTTCCTGGTGTTAGGAAAATGAAACTAGACATGGTTAAGAGGGTTGGGGTCTTTACCTCAATATTTTTATCAGGATCCTGTTTGATGCATCCACTTCACCCAGGTGATGTGTGGCAAAATGTAACCCCCGTCAATCACACACACCAGTTATAGACTTTACACATTGGCATATCTAACAAGGGGGCCCAATAATGAGGTTGGGGTGGGCTAACCCCTAGTTTACAGAATCCTCCTGTCAGAAGACCTTGGCTTCCTGAGACAGTAGGAATGTTTGGTGTCCCTGGCTCTGCAGCTCTGGGGTGTTCAGTCTCAGGCCTGCAGAACAATTACAAAACACTGAGCACTAAACTAAGTGAAAGGTTGCAAGTATGCATACTGTTAATACTTGTGGATACAGAGAACTGTGTAAAAGGTATATAAAAGAAAAGACAAAAATCATTCCGGCATCAACAGTACATGCACTGCAGGCAGACAGACAGACAGCACAGGCAGAACAGCAGCAGGCAGTGCAGGCAGGCAGCACGCAGGCAGACAGACAGACAGACAGGCAGTACAGGCAGACAGACAGGCAGTGCAGGCAGGCACACGCAGGCAGACAGACAGACAGCAGTACAGGCAGACAGACAAGCAGTGCAGGCAGGCACAGGCAGGCAGACAGACAGACAGGCAGTACAGGCAGACAGACAGGCAGAGCAGGCAGGCACAGGCAGGCAGACAGACAGACAGGCAGTACAGGCAGACAGACAGGCAGTGCAGGCAGGCAGCACGCAGGCCTGTCACAGGGTGCATGCGCTGCCCGGAGGCGTGACAGCTGTTTTCGCTGTCATCCAAGGCTGCTGCCTAAGGAAAAAGTTTCTGCTCTGGGCAAGCTGCCCAATGAGCCTGAAGCTCTCGGCGGCTCCTCGTCAGGCAGCCCTGGGCAGTGGGAACAGGTAGGACACGGCTGCTGCCTGTACCTCTGTCCCCCTTGCTGCCTCCAGCGCCCCTTTTTCAGCTGGGAGTGGTGGAGGACATAGCAGACAGGGACTGTCCAAGCTTCCTCATGCTCAAATCAAAGAACTTCACTGGTCTTGAGAGGGGGGGATAGCATTGCATGCCTGGGGGGATAGCATTGCATATTTGGGGTATGTTATTGCATTGTTTCCTCTCATTGTTTCCTTTCCACAATCCAGAGATTGTGTATCTCTGGTGGCACAGAGCTGAGTGAGTTTTGGGGACTCGCTCCTGTGGACTGGGGGATTCCTAGTGAGGGGGATTACAGAAGCCCCTACCTCTCCAGCAGACCCTCGTCATCTTCCAGCTCCTCAGACTCGAGTGTGCTGTGCAAGCAGCTGAGCCCCCCTGTGCTCCACCTCGGCTCTGTGTCACTGGGCTCTTTCCCTTAAGGGTCCTTCAAGGGCTGAAAGGTGCTGGGAGGCTCTTCCTCTGAACAGAGGGACAATACTGAGACAGTTTGTGGGCAGAGGTCCCATCCCCGCCTCCAGCTGTAGGCTGAAGGCATAGGGAAAGCAAGGCACAGCCCACCGGACTTTTCCGGAAGGACAGATCAGCATCTCTCACCACTCCCTCTGCTGTCTCCAAGGATTTTTCTGGGGGATTAAGGCTGCACTGACCCTGCGGCAGAGGGGTGGATCAGTTCATGGCTTCCAAGCGCAAAGCTTCTTCCTCGAAGCAGACAGACAGCACGGAAAAGAAACCGAAAGGGACAGAGGAGGACGACACCTGGAGCTCCACCTTGGCAGCCCTGAAAACTGCTCCCAAGGAGAAACCCCCCACCACAATTGATGGGCTGTGCCCCCTGAGCACAGCACCGGATGCCCGGGTGAGAGCAGGGCTGAGGTACTCAGAGGGGCAGGGATGGATGGGTTGGGGGAGTCCCAGAGCAGCCCCTGCCCTGTTGACACAGATACAGCCCCAAGTTTCCTTGCAGACCCCCTGTGTTCCCACATTTCTGTGCCCTCTTCTTCCCCAAACGCTCCAAGGTGTTGATGCCTTTTTCCTGGTGTTAGGAAAATAAAGCTAGACACGGTTAAGAGGTTTGGGGTCTTTACCTCAGTATTGTAATCAGGATCCTGTTTGATGCATCCACTTCACCCAGGTGATGTGTGGCAAAATGCACACACCCCATCAATCATACACACCAGTTATAGACTTTACACATTAGCATATCTAACAAGGGGGCCCAATAATGAGGTTGGGGTGAGCTAACCCCTAGTTTACAGAATCTGTCCTGCTAGGAGACCTTGGCTTCCTGAGACAGTGGGAATGTTTGGTGTCCCTGGCTCTGCAGCTCTGGGCTGTTCAGTCTCAGGCTTGCAGAACACTTACAAAACACTGAGCACTAAACTAAGTAAAAGGTTGCAAGTATGCATGCTGCTAATACTTGTGGATACAGAGAACTGTGTAAAAGATATATAAAAGAAAAGACAAAAATCATTCCGGCATCAGTGTCAGCCCAGGCCATGTCACTCACTATAGGTCTATGAGGACTATGACTGCACCCTGAACCAGACCAACATCAGCACCAACAACAACAAGTTCTACATCATCCAGCTCCTTGAGCATGGTGGTTCCTACAGTGTCTGGAGCCGCTGGGGCCGTGTGGTGAGTCCACCCTGGCATCGCTCATTCCCCGCACCTCAGCTGTCCCTACCCTGCCTTTGGAAGACCAAAAGTTGAGGGTGAACCTGGTGGTCCCCACCACTTTTCTCTGGTCCCAAAGCAAGCACCCAAGTGTCCTGCTATAGCCCTTTAATGGAGGGGGCTTCAAGGACTTGACCCCACACAACATAGTCATCCTGGCTGGGGCACATGTCACCTGTCCCTGCAGTGAATGTGAGTGTGACAGCCTGGCAACGAGCCGTGGGTGTCTTTCTGAGCTGGTGGCTCAGCATATTCCTGCTCGCTGCCCCACAGCCCTGCTACCACAACCCCCCTGGTTCCTGCCTGCTTCCACTGGCCTGAGGCTGGTGGAGCAGGGATACAGAGCAGGTCCTGACCACCGGCTCTCCACTGCCAGGGAGAGGCAGGCCAGTCCAAGCTCATGCCCTGTTCCTCCCTGGAAGCTGCCAAGAAGGACTTTGAGAAGAAGTTTCGGGAGAAGACCAAGAACAGCTGGGCAACAAGGGAGAACTTTGTTGCCCAGCCAGGAAAGTACACACTCATTGAAGTGCAGCCAGGGGCTGGGCAGGACATGGAGGTTGCCCTCAGGGTGAGTACTCAGGGCACCCAGGGTGTTACCGTGGTGGGGTGGTGACTGCACTCCTGGCCCACTGAACACCAGGACATCCAAGAGGGTCAGTGGGATGGGATGGGTTTTGTGCGGGGTCTGGGTGCATGCTGAAACAGCTTGCAGGCAGAGATTTGGGGCTAATGGGTTAAAATGGAGTGGGAGGGCATCCTGAATGAGAGACATGGCCTTCTGGGTGGCATTGGCCATGGAAAGTAGAAGCGGCACCTGCCCATTGCTCTGCTGCCCCAGGATCTCCTGACAGAGGTGGGCAGAGCCCTGGTACCGTGCACCCACAGCCTCTCGCAGGCTCACAGCTGATGTGGGGTGTCTGCAGGTGGATGCTGTGGATGGAGACAAGGTCTGCAAGCAGCGGGTGCTGCCCTGCACCTTAGACAGGGCCACACAGGACCTGGTGTCACTCATCTTCAGCAGTGACATGTTCCGGGATGCCATGCAGACCATGAATATCGGTAGGAGGTGACGGGTGGATGGGTGGCATGGGGGTGGGGGAACAGAGGTGTGGATGGATTTTAGAGCATCCCCTCTGACATTCCAGCACCCAATGGGATTGTGGATGCCTCATGCTGAGTAGCCACACTTGCCCACGGTGATACTGGAGGTTCTTGGGAGAAGCTGTGGAGCGAGGGGGGGTGGCTGGGTTCACCTTTTCCTCCCCTGCAGATGTGAAGAAGATGCCTCTGGGGAAGTTGAGCAAGCTGCAGATTGCGAGGGGCTTTGAGGCACTGGAAGAGCTGGAGGCAGCACTGAGGGAGCAGCCTCCCCAGGCCACTCGCCTGGAGGAACTCTCCTCACGCTTCTACACCATCATCCCACACAACTTTGGACGGGCACGGCCACCTGCCATCAACTCCCCTGACCTGCTGCGTGCCAAGAAGGACATGCTGTTGGTGAGATGCCAGAGCACACAGTGGGTGGCATCTCTTGCTGGTGGGGCAGGAGCTGCTGGCAGGAGGCTGGGCTCGCCCTGGTCCCCCGGCACAGTGCCCAGCACCGGCGGTGAGGAGGTCCCTGCTCTGTCCCTGCCAGGTGCTGGCTGACATTGAGGTGGCACAGAGCCTGCAGGCACAGAAAGTGAAGGAGGAGGAGGTGGAGGAAGAGAAAGAAGTTGCCCACCCGCTGGATCAGGATTACGCCCTGCTCTGCTGCCAGCTCTCCCTGCTGGACTCGACTTCCCGGGAATACCAGGTGCTGCTTGTGCCACAGTGTCCCATAATGGGAAACAATTATGTCAGGCCTGCGGGCACCCCAATAGTTCCTAAAGTCCCAGGGGAACCGTGGGCATTGCTGAGATGGCTGCCTGGAGTGACATGGCTTTTTTGCCTCCCTTCGGCAGCTGATCCAAACCTATGTGATGCAGACTGGGCACAAACTCCACATCCTTAACATCTGGAAGGTGGCCCGGTATGGTGAGGTGAGGAGGAGGTGATTCTCTTCATGTCACAGTGGGGAAGCCGTGGTTGCACCCCAGGATTGCTTTAGGGCTTTTCCACCCAGGAGGGGATTGGGCCCAGCTGGCCAGGGCCGAACAGGTAGCCAGACTCCTGTCCCTCCAGCCAGGCACTGGGGCTGGACTGGGGAGGTGGGGGCAGTCCTCCCTCCCTGGGCAGCCATGTCTCCCTCTGTGGACAGCCCTTAGCTCTGCATCTCTCCAGGATGAGCGTTTCAAGGCCCATGACCTCCTGGAGCACCGGCGCCTGCTTTGGCACGGCACCAACGTGGCGGTGGTGGCGGCCATCCTGAAGAGTGGGCTGCGCATCATGCCCCACTCAGGGGGGGCGCGTGGGCAAGGGCATCTACTTTGCCTCTGAGAACAGCAAATCAGCCTGCTATGGTGAGGGTCCTGGGATGGGCTGGGCTGCTTGTGATCGCCACAGGATCTGTGTGAGCCTGGCCACCTTTGCATGCCCTCTGCCCGGCAGCTGTGGGCATGCCAAACTCCTTCCCTGCCATGGCAACTGGTCCCTGTGTCCCAGTGTGGCCTGGCCACAACCAGATGGGAACACCAGGGATGGTGCTATTGTCCCCATCCCTTTCTCCCATGCAGTGGGCTGTACATCTAAGAAGGTTGGCATCATGTTCCTGACGGAGGTGGCCCTGGGCAAGCCCTACCGCATCACCTGCGATGACCCCACACTGTGTCAGCCACCTGCTGGCTATGACAGCGTCCTGGCCTGTGGCCGGACAGAGCCGGGTGAGCCTGGGGCAGGAGGGCTGTGGCAGCTGTGGGGCTGTGGTGGGCACAGGGCAGAGTGGGAGAGAGGCCAGGTCTCAGGTTTGATGTGATGGTGAGTGTCTTCTGGCCCAGATCCTGCACAGGATGAGGAGGTGCTGCTGGATGGCAAGAAGGTGCTGGTGTGCCAGGGCAAGCCCATCCCCATGCCCGCCTACAAGGACTCCTCCTTCAGCCAGAGTGAGTACCTCATCTACCAGGAAAGCCAGTGCCGGATCCGCTACCTCGTCCAGCTCCGCTTCTGAGGGTGCCTGGGAGCACCGCGGCCATGGCCCAGTGTGAAAAATAAAGTCAACTCTTAATAATTAAGATGAACTGAAAGAAGGTTTATTAACAGAAACAATTAGGGAAGAAAAGTTAAAAAACTGGGTCCACAGCGATTAGAGACCCTTGTAACCAGTGTGGTAAAAACCCAACAGCAAGAATCAGCAGTGCTGGGCCCTACTTGAGTTGGCCTCAAGTAGAAAAGGTGGAAATCAGGCCTAAAAATCCCAGCACTGGGCCCTGCCTAGGCTAACCCCAAGCCTGAGAGCTGCAGGGAGCAGCACCCCAGCAAGCACTGGACAGTCCAGTATAGACAATGGGAACACCCTTCAGGTGCAGCTGAGGGTTTTATGCTCTCTTTTCCCCTCCCATCACCGCCCAGATCCGCCCTCCGCCCGCCTCCTCGGTAGGGGCTGATTGGAGAAGTCCACGATTGATGTAGAGTTTATTGTCCGATGGCTCCTCGGTTTCCAGGGTCAGTTTTTGGGGTGGTGTCACTCAAGCCTTAGGCGGGAAAGCTGCCTCATTGAAATTAATGGTTGCCATGGAGCTTGGTGACAGGCCAGGGGATGGTTGCTAAAATAGTCTTCCTGTAGGGGTGAGGGCTTCTTTCTCTGGGACACCTGAAGATTTTACTTAGGTTTTACAAGCGTTTAAAAAAAAAGGTGAACTCTAAAATTCTGTTTAACACTTCAAAATTAACCTTTAACATTCAAACATGAATTACAAACTTTTATTAACAGTAAGAACTAATTAATAACTTCATTAACTATAAACTTAACTTAATCTTTTATGTGAAAGCCAAACCTTTGATTTTATTTATGACACTTTGGAAGAACCAGGCCTGGTGCAGTGGGTGGCCATTCTGGGGGGGTGCACAGTGCTCAGGGACCCCAGTCCCCCTTCCTGAGTCCTTGTCGGCTGCTAGGACCCAGCAGCTGTCCCTGTGGGACTGCCACGGGTGCAGACAGTGCAGGCAGTGCCAGGAGTGACAGCTGGTGCCATCCGCAGCTGGCGGGCTGCAGGCAAACAGGATGACGAGTGGGTGACGGGAGCGGGGAAGGGGGAGCGTGGCCTCACACAGGGCTGGCAGCCCCGGCTCTGCTGCGGGAGCAACTGCAGCAAGTGGGACCCCAGGGAGGAGAGGAACATCATCCATCTCCCCAGGAGCAAAGGTGCGCTGAATCCCACCCACCCTGGGGTCCCCTGTGGCCAGAGCAAGAGGGGTGGGACAGGCAGGTTGTGCTGTCCCTCCTCGGGATGTACTGATGCCATTGGAGAGGGGGATGGGTTGTCAGCTTGGCATGGGTGCCCACAGGTCCTAGCAGTGCTATCCCTGGCCAGGTTAGGAATAGCCTGGGTGCCAGCTCTGGGACAGCCAGGGTGATATGACCGCACTGGCTACCACTTCTTCCTCCAGCACCTTGGAAGTGTGTTGGTTGTCTCTGTGTTTTTTGGTGACTCTTCTTCATCTTGGTTCTTTCCCTCACACCCTGCTCCCAATCCCAGCAGACAAGGAGAAGGTAGCAGCCATGGTTGTGATGGGTTTACCCTCTCTGGGACACAGGAGAAGAGCCCTTGCTGCCCAGGCACCAGAGCTGCTGGCTTAGCCCTGGAGGGGGATGGCGAGCCAGACGGGGTCAAATGCCACGGACAGCCTAGAGCTGCTCTCCATCCCCGAGCACTCCATTGCCCAGGAGGTGGTGGGCCTCTTCTGCATGATCCTGCTCACCCTCACCGGCCTGGTGGCCAACATCGTGGTGTTGGTTATCATCCTCAAAACGCCTCTTTTCCGGAAGTTCATCTTTGTTTGCCACCTTTGTGTGGTCAATCTCCTCTCAGCCATTTTCCTCATGCCCCTGGGGATCATCTCCAGTTCCTCCTGCTTCAACTGGGTGATTTACAGCATTGCTGAGTGCAAGGCCGTGATATTCCTGAACATCTGCTTCATCAGTGCCTCAATTCTCACCATCTCTATCATCAGTGTGGAGCGGTACTACTACATTGTCCATCCCTTGAGGTATGAGGTCAAGATGACCATCAGGCTGGCAGTGGCCGGAGTGATTTTCATTTGGGTCAAGTCTGTTCTCATCACTGTCTTGGCACTGGTGGCGTGGCCTCATGGCAACGGGGCCACCAGCGCCAGCCGCTGCACCATCTACTGGAGCCCTGGAGCCCACAAGAAGGTTTTTGTGATTCTCTTCAGCATCACCTGCTTTATTCTGCCCACCATCATTATCCTTGCTGTCTACTCCAGCATCTACCGCGTGGCCCGGACTGCGTCCCTGCAGCAGGCGCCTGTGCCGGCACAGGCACTTGCACCGAGACACCGATGTGACTCCATTGCCAGCCAAGTGACCATCCTCACTGCCAGGATCCTGATGCTGCCCAGGCTGATCCCAGATCGCCTTCTGGGAAGCAACAAGGCCATCCTCACCTTGGTCCTCATTGTGGGACAGTTCTTGTGCTGCTGGCTGCCTTTCTTTGCTTTCCACTTGCACTCCTCTGTCATTGTTGGCACGGTGGGTGGTGGGCATGGGGAGATGGCGGTCACCTGGATTGCCTACTCCTCCTTTGCCATTAATCCTTTCTTCTATGGGCTGCTGAACCGCCAAATCCGTGAGGAGCTGGGCCGGCTCCGGCGCCGCTGTCTTAACCGACCACTGGGTCAGGAGCTCTGTCTTTCCATCTCGGAGGCTTCTGTTCAGGAAAACTTCTTGCAGTTCCTCCAGAGAGCAACTTGCACGCTGGAGACCCACACCAGCTGCATCAGCCCCAGCCCCAGGAACAGGCTGGACCAGACCACAGCAGGCTTCCCTGTCCCAGGTCAAGCTCCTGAAGAGAGCAGATGAGAAGGAGGCTCTGTTGCAGTGTGCTGGGCAGGAGACCTGCCAGGAACCCATCAGACCTGCTTGGAGCCAGTCTCTTGGATTTGGTGGAGTCCTTGTTCAGGTTTTGCCTCTTCTCTGAGCTTATGGTGGAAGATGGTTTCTCTGCTGGGAGAAGGTAGCAGGTCTGGGGAGGTCACATCTCTCTTCTGCAGGCTGGAATTGTCTTTAGCTGCACCAGCACAGCCCAGTTCCATGGATGGTCTCTCCTCAAGACATGGAATGCCACAGGGCTCCTGCACAGGTGCAGGGGATGGGACACCTCCATTCCATTGCCCTGCTGGGAGCGCTCCTGGCCAGCTGGGAAGAGCAGATGTCCCTTGCACCAAGCCAGGAGCAGTGGTCAAGCTAATGCCACTAACACCAGTAACACCAGGGCCCTGAGCCCCCTGCTGAGCCTGGATGGCAGACATGGAGACCTCCGTCCTTGGCTTTTTAACCCAAAACTAATTTCTGTGTGGAGGAGCTCCTGCTTCCTGTGATGCTTATCAGGGGGACACACCCATGGGCTTCACTCTGGCTGTGTCACTGTTTGTCCTGCTGGCATGGCAGCATGACTGCATGTGTTCATGCCTGGCCGTGCCCTCTGCCCCCCTCAGCTGGCAGGGATCACCCCCCTGGGGTGTCCAGGGGTCCATGCTGGGCTGTTTATGGACACAGCTGCCCAGCTGAAGCCCAGCCAGCAGTGCCATGTGCCAGCTGACTTGGGCAGCTGGCCAAGGGCATGCTGGTCTGAACATGGTGACACCGGGTGGTGGGGGTTGGCTGTGTGCTGCCAGCAGCAGCCAGAGGGGATCAGGAGCTGCTCTTCTCCTCCAAACTCCTTGCTTTTGAAGGGCTTGGGGACACTCTCATTTGGTTCCCACTGCTAGAAACGGGAGTGGACCCTTTTGGGGAGTGCTGCAGGGGTACATCATCCTCAGCCCACCCACAAATGTCCAAGGGATGGTGTTGGCATAGTGGGTTGGAGATGTCCCCTCCAGTAGTAACTGCAGGCCTGAGAGAAAACTGCCCTATGGCCCCTCTAATTGACCTGTGGCAGGGAGGGGCTCCAGGAAGACCCCCAGAGAGATGGGGCTGAAGACAAGCATCCCCCCAGACACAGGGATGCCCTTCCAGCCACCACCAGGAGCTGGGGCCACCCCCCCTGCTCTGGGGGAAGTCTCTACCTAGGGAGGGGAATATTATTATTATTATTGTTATTTTCTTGTAAATTTTATCTTTTTATTAAACCATTGATAAGTTACAAAGGAGGAAAAAATATAGACTCATATATATACAGCATTTTCAAGCCAGCAGGGAGTGGCTTTTGGATGGGGTTGCTGGGAGGCCCCAGGGTGGCCCAAGGGGGACCCCCACCAAAGCCAGTGGAAGGGGGACTCCTGGAGAGGCCAGGCAGTCCTCATCCAGTGGGACCTGGCTTTTGGGTGCCAGATGGAGTGTGGGCATGAGCAAGATGGCAGGGGAGGCAAGGTGAGGAGCAGGAGACAGGGATCCCACACCTGCACAGGGCACTGGGAGGAGGGACGCTAGGCTGGAAGGGACAACAGCCCTCCCACCCAATACCAGGACACATGGTCTCTGTGCAGAAAATCAGGGAGGAGGGCACAGCACTGCTGGGATGTGCAGCAGGCAATGAAACAGCCCCTTCCTCCAGCGGGGATCACCACCAGGAAGACCCTTCACTTCCCTGGGGTGGGGGACATGGGGCACCTGGCAGAGGCTGAGGTCAGGGTGGATGGCAGGAAGGTGTCCCTGCTACCCTGGACCCCCTGGCCCACCCACCAGTGGGGTTCAGTAGGGTGAGAACTTCTGCCGGTCAGCTTTCTTGGTGCCGTTGGCTGCTGAGATCTTGGTTGTGTAGGTGGTGGTGCCGCCATTGGGACCTGCCACGGAGGATGGGGACAGTGCCAGGAAGGACACCGGCTTCAGGCCGATGAAGTTGGACAGGGAGATGGCATAGGGGGTGCCCAGCAGGGCTGGGGGGGCTGGGGTGACGGCGGGACGTGCTGCACCGGAGCCTGGGACAAGGGGCTGAGAAAAGCCCATGCCGAGGTCCATGGAGCCAGGGCCTGGTGGCACCTGGGAGGTAGATTTAGCCGTCTCTAAACTAGGGAAGCAAGAGAGAAGGATGATAGTGAGTACATGGTGACAGAGTGGTTCTCCCACTGCAATCTTAGGGTTCAGGAACCGCGCACCCCATCCCTCTGGCACGTCTCCCTGGCACACCCTGGGTATCTCATTGAGGATTAAAAGCTGGGGCTTAAATCCGGTGGGTCTCAGGTCCTGGACCTGCCACCTCAGGACCTCAAAGCACCACTCAGATCATCCTTTCTGAGGATGGTCTGGTGGGAGTATCCTCCAAAATCTGCCTTGGGTTGTTGGAGAAGTGCCATCCCTCACTAGCACCCAGCACAAGCTCCTCCAAGGCTGACACCTACCAGGCTGTGATGAGGTACTGAGCCAGGGTGATGCTGACAGGCGTCCCTGTGATGGTCACGTGCCGCTCACTGGAGCCCTCAGTCTGGTTGCCAATCTTGATGTGGGCTCCTGACATCTGCCTGATCTCGCTGATCTTGCTGCCGTGCCGGCCGATGATGCAGCCAATGAGCTGAAAGGGCAGGAATGGGGTGAGCCAGGAGCAGCCAGAGCAGTCTTGCCAAGCAGGGAGCTCCTGGGGGCTCACCTGGACACGTCCTACACCTCAGAGGGTTGGTGGAGCTGTGGAACACACTGGGAGGGCAGGGCACAGCTTTCTTTGGGCACACCCTGCCTTTTGGTCTCACTCAAATCCATCTTGCTGGCATCGCTGGGCTGACACATGCCAACGCATTTCCTTGGCATTGGCCAAACCCTTTCACCCTGTCCTGTGTTTCAGTTTCCCTTTTCTTCTGCCCTAGCTACTCCCTCCTGCTCCTAAACTCTGGTAGAGCCTCCATTGTGGGGGTCAGTGGGTCCTGGCCTCTGCAAAGTGCCTCTGGGATGGGACACATAGGTAGGGACAAGCTCTCCTCATTCCTAGACCAATACATACGTCGTTGGGCACCAGGAACTCCTGGGAGCTGCTCTGGGAGTTGGCATCCATGCCTGGAGAGAGAGACAGGGATATTAGCAGTGAGGGGGGCAGCACTTCGGTAGCTCTGTGCCCTACCCCAACCCCATACTGGAATGATCAGCGGCCCTGAGGACAAACCTGGAGGATTTCTAGGGAGAGGCAGGGAGGACAGGACATAGACACAAGTCAAAATTTGGTGCTCATGCTCTCCCACTGGAGGACTGGGGAGTACTGGTGGGTGCAGGGACCCCAGGAAAACAATGCAAGGGTTGTGCTGGGAAGGCAGGTAGACATGCTGGGGGGGGCTGGGACTGGAAAGGGTGCAGAGAGTGAAAACGCCTTCATCAGGGCCAGGTGTCAGGGTGGAAGAGGAGGGGCACCCACGCACCCAGCCTTGGGGGGGAGCATGGGAGATGCTCACCTGGCATCATGGTGGGTGCATGGCCCAGGGGGCCGAAGGGAAGTGCATGCCCTGACAGCTGCTGCAGCTTCGTCACCTGCTCGGGCAGTGTGAAGAGGAAGAAGGTGATGTTAGGGGTGATGGCAGAAGGTCCATTGTGCCCCAAGGCCTCCCAAGATGGGCGTTCCCAGCAACACCCTTCCCAATGGGCACAGACCCCACTGCCCCAGGAAAAGACTCACCTCTGCAGGAGAGACCCCGCTGTACTGGCCCTGCATGGAAAAGCCCTGGGGAGAGAGAAAAGGGGCATCAATGGGGAGCTAAGTGGGGATCATTGTCTCAGGTCACTCCACCCTGGTGCAGAGAGACTACCCTGAGCCCATCAGCATTGCCTCTTTCTGGCAGAGGCTGCCCTCCTGGCCACCTCATACCCTCAGAGATGCTGTGGTCTCTTACCTGATTGGCAGAGAGCAGGATGGTGCCCAGGGAGAGACCAGGGTGGTAGGGTATGGTGGCCCCCTTCGGAGGCGACTGGAGACAGAAGGAAGGAGGTGGAGGAGATGAGAGATGAAGCTGAATGTCCCTGTTGCCCAAGAACCCTGTGCCCCCTTTTGCCCCCAGCAAGCTGGGCACAGTACCCAGCACCGTGAAGGCAGGACTTCAACATAGGGGGACCCTGGTGTTTGGGTCCAGATGGGCATGGGAAGCCTTGGGGAGGGGCAGATGGGTAGCAGAAGCCTCCTGGGCTGGGCATGGGGCTTGGCAGGTACCTCCAGGATGACAGCGCAGATCTGCCTCACGCACTGGATGATGGTGTCTGGCACCCCCGATACAGTGACAGCCCGTTCAGTGGAGTTGGGCAGCAAGTCACCAGCCACCTGCACCTGTGCCCCTGTGCTCTACAGGAAGCAAAGAGAGATGCTGGCATCTCCCAACCACTCCCTGCCAGGGCTCAGCACCTCACACCTCCCCTGTCCCCTGCCTGAGCCCCCAGGCACCACTGCAGGACCTGTACGGTGATGTTCCCTCTACTGCATCACCTCCCCCCTCTGCAGGACTGTGGCAGCCCCCACACCCAGGACTTTGTGCCCCCAGGGGGAAAATGGGATCCCACAACCAGGCTACCCTCAGCCTCACCTCCCGGATCTCCCGGATCTTGGCTCCCGCCTTGCCGATGAGGGAACCGCATTGGCTGGCCGGGATGACAAGGCGCAGGGTCACCGGTGCTCTGCCTGCTGATACCCCATCGCCCCCTGCTCCCAGGTCCTGTGAGGGATGTGGGATGCAGCGTCAGACCCCCAGGATCCCGCAGGTGTGGGGGCACCTGGTGGGGATGTAGGAGGGCTGTCTACCTCCTCCAGCTTGAAGGCGATCATGGAGACAGCACGGAAGACGGCATCGGTGGAGCCGGTGATCGTGGTGATGCGCTCGGGGCAGGACCCTTCTGAGATAGTGATGCGTGCGCTGCTCTGGGGACAGTGTCACACCCCGTCAGGGATGTCACAAGCCCTGCGCCTCATGACTTCCCCCAAGGATAGCCTCATAGGGGAAGACTGATGCCTTCAAGCCTGAGCCTGCACCCTCCCACCTGCCCCAGGCAGCCTTCCCTGGGGTGCCACTTTGTTTTCCCTGGTTTCACCTGGGATTTAGGGGTCCAGGCACATGGGAGCCACCAGGTAGAGGCATGACAGGCAGCAGGACCTGGCAGCCCACCAGCATGCCCTTACCTGCTCTCGTATCCTCTTAACAGTCTCTCCTTTCTGCAGGTAAAGGAACAGGGTGGGTGGTCAGGTCCAGGGAAGCCAAGGGCTGGCAACACACAGGACCCCAAATCTTACCTTGCCGATGATGCTGCCAATCTCCTGCAAAGGCAGAGAAGAGTGGCACTGTCAGGAGGCAGCTCCCTGCCTGCCACATCCCTGCTCTGCCCATAGACTGGCAACAGGCAGACTCTGCCATAGGAACACTGGGATACTGGGTGACTTAACTAGTGACACAGAGGCATGGGAATGTGCCCCTCCCTGGCTTACAATGGGGAAAAAAATCCTTTTGGGAATGCTACTCTGGGCATTGCTGACCCCCCAGTGGCACTGAGCCCCCCTGCCATTACCTTGCCGTGCATGAGCATGCGGAGGGTCAGGGTGATGCTGAGCTCTGTCTCCTCGGGACTGCCACCCATGCCACTGGCTCTGTCCGGCGATGCCATGGCAGGAGGGCGAGATGAGCCTGTGGGACATGGTGGTCTTCAGAAAGGGGGATGCCCCACTAACCCCCCACCCCCAGATCTGTAGCTCGAAAATCCTGTGGCTGGGAAATGAGGAAGCTGAGGCAGAGGCAGCATTGTGCCTCCTCTGGCATGCTAAGTTCACGTGGCCCCACGGGCACCCTGCACCCCCAAAAGGGAACCACTGCTATGTGTCTGCCTGAGCTGCCTTCAGTCTGTCCCACACACAGCCAGGAACTGGATGGGCACATGGAGAGGAGGCAAGGTGTGTGGAGCATGACTGTGGGATAGGCTCCTGTTTGCAGATGTTGCTGGAGTGGGGAGAGCAGAGGCGGCCTCGGTGGTCTCACAGAGTACGCAAGCCATCTTCTTTCTCCTCCTCCCTTCGCCCGCCCATGCGCAAAGCCCCGGGGGAAACTGAGGCAAGCTCCCTGATGGGGACTACCCCAACCAAACCACAACGTGATGCCCGCTGACTGACGCCGCTGCACGCTGTCCCTTCCCAGAGCACCCCAGGGTCCCCCCAGACCCTGTGCCCGGGCGGCCGTGGGTGGCCAGGGCACCTGGGAGGAGGACAATCACTGTGTGTCCAGGCCCGGGTGGGCGGCTGCGGCACCGCTGGCTCCCGGCAAGCTGGGCGATGCCAAGCAGCTTTGAAACAAAGCACCCGTGTTGAGGCTGGGGCCGCGTCCGCGGGCATGGCGGGGGGGGGCGGCGGCTATTTTAGGTGCCGGCAGGACTCGTCACCGCTACAGCACATCTCCTGCATCGGGGTAACGGGAGGGGCGAGGGGCGCACCCCCAAGTGCTATGGCTCGCACCCCCGGGGTGGTTTGAATGCCCCGTCTCCACCCTCCTGTTACCGCGGGCTGGAGAAATGGGGAGAGACTGAAGAGGGGGAATATTCCCCTTCCTGATGCAGGGGAGCTTGAAGTTGGGCGGAGGGGGTGGGATGCACCCTGTTGGAACCCCTGCCCGGCATCCGGAGATGCGAGTGGAGCCGGCAGGGACGCGCAGCCGGCCAGGGTCCCCGGTCACCCTGGGGATGAATGGCAGCAGGAATCCGCCAAGGACAAAAGACCCCGCCGGGGGAAGAAGAACGAGGCTGGCGATGGGACGGGGGAACGCAGCAGGGCCGCGGTGTCTCCCCACCGCCACAGAGAACGCGTGGGGGGCTCTGTGGGCAGGGGAGGGCTCTCCCCCAGGTGAGCCAGGCTGGTAGGGACGCCAAAGGCTCCGGTGATGGGCACAGGCCACCTGCCATGGCTGGCATTGGGACAGCCACCAAGCTGGGCACCGCCCGTCCTTCGGTGCACTTTCGGGTGGCAAAGGGAGGGGGAACGACAGGAGGAAGCCCCCACCCCGTCCCTGGGGAAACCTCTCTCTGCTCGCCCTCCCGTCCGCCCCAAGCCCCCTGGTGCCCGCGGGAGCGGGGCCTGGCGGATACCTTTCCGTGCGCTCGTCCCTCCACCGCCGGCCGCCCCGCTCAGTGCCACATTGTCCCCGGCGGCGCCCAGTGACACCCGGGGCAGGAACAATGAGCCGCTTGACAGGCCAGGGCCAAGCTGGCAGCCCCGGCCCCCACCCCGGTCCACGCCGGGGCCCCCCTCGCTCTTCCCCTCTCCCACATCCCTCCCTCCGGGATCCTATTACAGCGGATAAGAGACACTAAAAGGAACAATGCACCCTGGGTAAGGCCATCTGCCACCGCTGGGGACATTCCTGGCCCCCCCCGGCCCTCCTCCCTTTGGCTCACACATCGCCCCTCTTTGTAATTGCGTGGTTTTTTTTCCTGGAAGCCGATCAGCTGGCAGGGCTCGAGGGCTCAAGGACACCAGAGCGGGCAAGGATGGGGCAGCTGGCACCCCAAGGCCCGCTGGCACCCCGGGCTGCTGCTGTGAGATAGTGCCTGGAAGGGCAGGAGGCATCTCTGTATGGGGGGGTCAGGATAGCAGCAGGGGATCTGAGCCAGCTGAGGGGGGTTAGGGATGCTCCAGACAGGGGTCCTGCCATACTGCCAGGGCAGAGACCAGCTCCCGCACCCTTGGCACTGCCTTGTGTCCCCCACACGGGCATCCTGCACCCACAGAAAAGTGCCCCCCCCAGTACCTCCCCCACTAAATCCTCCTGGGCCCTGGCGTAAGCAGCTAAAGCCCAGGCAAGCTTGGGGAAGGGGGGCCCTCGGGGGGGCACCCTGCTGCTGGTTCCATCTGTGCCCCTGAGTGCCCGGTGCAGCAGCACCAAAGGCAGAGGAGGCAGGTGGCAGGCAGGGGTCTTGTCCCCCTGTCTGTCAGGCCTCCCTGCCCTCCCCCTCATCTGTTCATGGCAGCCACTTGTTGGGTAATTCACCCCCCACCTCCCCAGGGTGCTTGGCGGATGCCGCCATGGGCAGGAGTCTCCTGGGTCTGGCAGCTCCCTTTTAAGCCCCTGTGGATTACCCTGGACTTGGGTGCACGCCAGGACGGGTAGGAGGAGGAAGAGGAGGATGAAGAGGAGGCTGGCCGGCTAGGGACATGGCTGTCACTACCTTGGCAGACCTACCTGTTCCTGGGCCCAGCCCCAGGGCTCCTCTCTGAGGTTCATGGGGTCCTGTCAGAAGTGATGGGTGGGCTTCAGCAAGGCTGACACTCACCCACCCACAATCTCCAAATGTACCATCCCTTAGTGGCTGCTGTCACCTCCCAAACCTGTGGGGGACAGCAGCCATGAAGGTGGGGATGGGGGAAGGAGGTGGGAAAGGTGGAAAAGCAGGATGAAGGTGGCAAGAAAACAGTGGCAGAGCTTGGGGTTTTATTTGGTCCCAAGGGAGGTGGGTGATGGTGTGGGCCACAGCAGTGTGAGTGCCAGCCAAGCACCTGGGTTGGCACAAGGGTGGACGTGCAGGCCGAGGGGTGGGTGGGCTGGCCACACGCCCATGCCCTGTGGTCCCGTGCTGCTCACTTCAGCTGCTGCAGGAAGGCCAGCAGTCCACGGTGCCATTCGTTGGGCTTGTCTAGGTAGCAGGGGTGTCCTGCACCTTGCAGCATCAGCACCTGGTGTTCAGGGAGGTGCCGCAGGTTGTTCAGACTGGTCTGCCCCAACTCCACGTCCTGGTCCCCGTACACGATCAGTGTGGGGGTCTGTAGAGGGGGAACACACCCTGAGCATCCAAGTGTCACCCAGGCACCCACTCCTTCTGGCCAGGGACACTCTGGAGGGGAGACACTTGCCCTTCTCCCCCACCCAGTATGACACAGGGAAACTGAAGCTCAGACTCCTGAGTCTCCAGTTGTCCATTATTCCCTCCCACCAATCCACCTTTAGGTTCCTTCATCATCATGTTCCCCTTTTTCAGTGTAACGGGGTTTCTGACCTGTTTGGCCTTTCCCCTGCTCAACCCTGGTGCCAGGGTGCCCTCTTCCCCATCCCCTCCCAAGCCGTACTTTGATCTGGGCATACTGCTCCGCTGTGAATTTCTCAGTGCAGATGGGTGCCACAGGTACATAGGCCTTGAACAGGTTGCTGTGCTCTAAGAGGAAGGGCAGCGAGTACATGCCACTGAGTGATGGGCTGATCACCACAGCTGGACCCAGGCACAGAGCCTCTGAAATTTCCTTCAGGAAGCTTGCCGGTGCTGGCTGTCCCACGGGCGCTGGGGCCACAGCATCCTTCGAGCGCCCCAGTCCTGAATCATGGGAGACACAAGTGGCCTAGTCAGGCTCCACTGCCTCAGTGACTGGGAGAAGCCAGCGCAGCACAGCACAGCAGGACACCGGGGTTGCCATCCTGGCACCAAAATCCGGTGGGCACCCCGCCTGACCCTAGAGCTGTGCTCACCACACCTTACCCGGCAGGTCAATGGCCACGGCTCGGTAGCCATTCTCGGCCAGTGTGGCGAGCGTCCCCACCTGCAGCCAGGTTTCGGAGGAGAAGCGGATGCCATGCAGCAGGAGCACTGTCAGCTTCGGCAGCGCCTGGGCTGGCTCAGCCTGGCGGTAGAAGAGGGTCTGTCCTTGCACGGTGACGGTGCTCTCGGTGATCCGCGGGGCGGCCATGCCTGGGGGCCAGCGGGGTGTTAGAGGGGTGAGAGGTGGGAGCGGGAGGGCTGACGGGCCTTCTGCCGCTGTCGAGGCGCGGCGGTGGCAAGAGGCGTGAGGGATCACACATCTTCACTGTGGTGGCAGCAGCGGGGTCACTGATGGGCAAGGCGGCCTCACGGGCCCGCCCCTGCCTCAGCTTCCCCCGGGCCTGCAGCGCTTACCTGCAGCTCCGCGCACGGGGCCAGCCGCCTGCCGCCTCTTCCCAGCCACACAA
>JAHLSL010000013.1:4581977-4596269 GCA_025920805.1 Petroica traversi | reverse complement strand
ACGGGGTGGGGGGGACACAGAGGGGTGTCCTCAGGGTCCCCCCTCCGGGGGCCGGCTGGGGGCTTGGGGAGCCTCCGCTGCGGGCGCTGCACCCGAAGCGCGGGGGGTTTTTGGTGCGATTGGTTGGCAAATTGTGCTGGGGGCTCGGGCTGGGCTGGGATTTCGGGCGGTGACTGCCCGGCACCTTCAGCTCCCCAGGTGGGACGTAGGGGTCCCCCGAGGAGAAGGAGGAGGGGAGCGGGTGACGGGACAGGGGATGTGCCCCCGGGCTCTCCGCCAGTCCCGCCGCCTCCCAGGAGGGGTCGTCTCCCACGTGGAGGGCAGGGAAACTGAGGCACAGCGATGCTGTGGCCCCGGCACGCCGGCTCGTGTGCTGGGTGGGTGCTGCGGTGCGTGGGTGGTCCCGGCGTGGCGGGTGCTCAGCATCCTGCCCTCGGCTGCGTGGGGGTCCCCGGGCTGCACCCTCCGCGCTGGGGTGAGGATGCCGGGGTGCGGGGGCAGCGCTTGGTTTTAATTAAAACTCTTGTGATCCTGCATTCCCCGCTGTGCCAGCCTAATCCGTGGGCTGCTCCAGCCAAATTTGACAGAGCACAGAGCACCCCAATCCCCTCCTGGCCTCAAAACAATGAACCTGCTCTGAAAAAAAAAAGACATAAACTAAATTGCATAGAGTGTATCTTCGCCCTTTCCAGACAGGGGGAAGGCCTGGGCAGCCCAGCGGTTCCCGAGCTTCGGGAGCTGCAGTGCCAGGGAAAGTCTGCTCCTCTGCTTCCTGGGCTAGGGGCTCCCGGGCCTGGCTGCGTCCCTTGCTCTGCTCTGGGGCACAGCAGGTGACCCCAGGGGCTGCCTCGCTGTTGAACGGGAAACTGAGGCACGCAGTGCCCCCCATCCCCTTATTCTGGGAGCCCAGGATGGCTCATGGCTCTGTCCCGTGATGCGATCTGGTGTCCTCAGGTCGGGCTTGGCAGCAGGGTGAGGAGATCTGGGGTCTCAGCAGGGGTGAATCGTGGGACTCAGGGTCTGACTCGGTGTCTGATCCACTCCAGCACAAAGTCCAGCCGTGCAGGGCCGTTTCCCAGGTGCGAGGAGCTGCCCAGGGCGGGGTGGAAGTTCCTCAGCCTCCCACGGGTAGCGAGGAGCAACCTTTGCAAGCTTTTCTTTTTTTTTTTTTTTTTCTTTCCCTTAAGCTGATTATTCCGTTCGTCTTCCAAATTGGAAACAGAAACTGAAATTTCCCATGAAACAAATTCTGCCACCGCCTTCTCCCCGGGGGAAAAGAAAAAAAAAAAAAAAAAAGAAAATTTCAATTAAAGGCATTAGAGCCTCTGAAATTAAAACTGCGGTGAGCTGAAGCTGTTTGTGCAGGGCTCCTCAGCCTGGGCTCTGCATGGGTGGCGGCTCTGGCTGTGAGGTGACTTTGGGGGCTGACAGGGACAGGCGTTGTGCTGTGGGAGCAGGGGTGGCCATGTACCTAGCTCTCCTTCACACTTCAAGCCTCTCTTTTCCTTTTGTTTCGACTTCCAGCAGTGGCTCAGGTAAGAGGGGAAGCAGCATTTTGCTGCTGTGTGGACCAGAAGCATTGCCCTGTGCTCTTTGCCATCCCTCCCGAGGGACCCCCACTTGGGGGGGTGGCTCTCATGGGAGCCTCACCCTGGGGTGAAGGTGTCCCGGGGGGATGGGGCATGGCAATGGGCTGTTCCCTGAGGAAGGCACCCTGAGCCTGTGTAACCCGAGGCGCAGGAGGAATTCAACAGGTCTGGGGGAGAAGGGGAAGCCTTGCCTGAAACAATAAAAGGAGCCTGCCGACTTTGCCAATGTTGTTCTGAACTGGGAAAATATTATTGCTGGGCAAGAATAGAAGGAGACGACAGCGTTTTCCTGGGCTGAGCCCAGCGATGTGGGAGGACCTGATGCTGGGAGGACATAGGGAGGAGGGTACCAGACTGGGTGGAGGGGCCACCAGTGCCTGTAGCCAGCTCTGCTTGCAAGCACAGGGGTCTTCCTGATAAGGACGGAGCTGCTGGGGCTGTATCCTCTGTGCCACTGGCATCACCAGTTAGGGCACTGGGACTGCCCTTGAGCAGGGACAGGGTGTGTGATGGGATGAAGGTGTCTGCTGTGCCGTGCTGGGGATGGACCTTGTCTCCCTCGCAGGGCCTAGAAGAGGCATTTCCCACCAAGTTGAGGCATTATGTTGCTGCCACCTCTTTGCTGGAAATGACAAATGTCCCCCCAGCAAGAGCAGGACTTCATACCACAGTGCCCTGACCTGTGGCAACTGGATTTGTCCCAGCACCACCTCCCGTGTGTGGGAGATGCTTGGGCTGTGTGTTTCCCTGGGGTCAGCAGCAGTGGCTGGCAGTCTTCTGGGCTGGAGGGGGTTTGGGGACAGAACTGTGCTCATCAATGGCGCTTTGTCCTCCTCCTCTGTCTGGCAGTCACAGTGGCCTGGCCTGCGGTGTGGATGGGTTCTCAGAGCCCCATGAAGCTGAGCCATTCCCTCTGGCAGCTGTGGCAGCTGTGTGGGCGCCATGGTGCCGGCTTGATGACCCTGAAAGTAATTTCCCACTGGAAGCCAGTCGAGCCACTGCCCCCCATTTCATGGTCACTCTGGGTCCCCTTGGCAACCCATGAGATTCAAGCTTGGACCCACTCTGGGGCCTTTGGTTGTCAGACCCTGTTGCTTTGGGTCACGATGTCCATCCCAGGGACGCCCCCGTGCTGGTGCCTCTCCCCAAGTGCCTTGTCTGTGCCATGGAGGAAGCCTCCCTGTCAGTGAGTTCTGGTGGCAGTGGCAGCAGCAGGCTTTGTGTGGCAGTTTCCCCATGGCACTGGCTGGGTGCCTGCTATTGTGTCCTCAGCTGGCACCCAGCAGGGACAGGTCCTGCTTTCCACCCACCCGTGTCCGGTCTCGTCACCATCCCAGCTCTGCATGAGCCCAGCCTGGGGCTGATGGCACAGCCCAGCTTGCTGTGGCACGGCCACAGTAGGAGTCTGGTGTGATTCAGCCAAATGTTGCTGGTGGCAGCAACCTTGCCTGGGACCCTGGTGCTTGTTGGCTCTGCAGCTTTGTCTGGGCTGGCAGGGAGAACAGCACTCCAGCCAGGTTGAGGCTGGGATGTCCATGCCTCCAGGAAGGGATGGAGAGAGATGCTGCAGTCTGGAGTGGCTGTGAGCAGCTCTGCTGACTCTAGGACAACTCCACGATACTCAGAAGCAGCAGCTCAGAGGAACCCTTGGGGCTGGGATGGCTTCTGTTGATGCTTTCGTCTTTTCCCGGCAGAGCTTTCTGGCACCAACCGCTCCGTCCTCTTCTTTGGTCACCGAGGCTTCCTGGGCTTCCGCTCTCTCTACCTGGATGAGTATCGTGACCGGCTTTTCATCGGGGGGAAGGATGTGCTCTACTCCCTACTTCTGGATGGGGCCAATGCAGATGCCAAGGAGGTGAGCTGGGTGCTGCTGAGCATCCTGGGGTCTCTGTCCCCACCCTGGCACCCTGTGGACCTGTCAGTGCCCAGCTGAGCCAGGCAAAGTCACTCTGAAAGAAGACCTGGTGACAGCGTCATCTCGAGTGCCTCAAAATTATTCCATAAACTTGTAGTACCTGGGAAGGGCAGGCTGGCTGTGGTGGCTGGAGGGAAATTACCTGGCAATTAGTCAAGATCATCAGCCTAGAATGGTGGTGCAGCTCACCAGTGATTCCTGGGTACTGAGTAGTGTTTTGGATCCCAGTCTTGTAAAAAACTGCCACTGGGAGATTGAGTGCTGCCCATCCCCATCTGGGCATCCCCTTCACAGACCAAATAATCAGCTGAAAGCTTGCAGAGACAAGAAGCTAAATGGATCCATCATTGCAAGAAGTTGTGCCAAGGTTCACCTGTCAAAGCCTCCGGATCTCTCCTGGTTCCTTGGTGGGAGAGGTGATACACCAGAATGATGGTGCTGGGTGGTGGCTCCCCTCCTCTTTCACCCTCTCCCCTTTGACTTTTTGTTTTTCTAACACAGCTCTGGGCTGTTTCTAGCTGAAGAAAGAGGAGGAAATGAAGTGCCCCTCGGTGTGCTGGGTCACTGTGCTGGGGTCAAGGGCTTGTGTAACCAAGCTGCCCTTGGTCCAAGAGCTGCTAAAGGCCATCGGGGACATGGACTCCATCACTCCTGCTGTCCCTGTGCACCCTTTCCCCAGCCCACCCACAAGCCCACTCCCTTCGCAGCCAGCTCCAGCTGTCCCCAGCATGACCACCCAGCCCGGCCGTGGGCTGTGACTGCCAGGATGCAACTCCCCAGGAGGAAGGGTCCTACCTGGGGTTGTAGCGTGGGAGTCCCGTGCTGGGTGGTCCCTCTCTATGTCCCTGCTCCTTGCCCCTGCCATTGGCAGCCTGGGATGTGGATTTGCATGTTTGGATCCCTGCTGTCTCCTCTCCCTGCTCCAAAAGACCCTTTGTGTTCCAGATCTATTGGCCACCCCGCCCCGGGCAGACGGAGGAGTGTTTTCGGAAGGGGAAGGACCCAGGGGTGAGTCTCTCCCCATGTCTGTTCTGAGCTGGGGGGTTCCCTCGTGGCATGGCATGCTGGGGCTGTGCCATGTCACCTGCCAGGGATGGCCCCCTGGGGCTCAGGAGCCAGTTATTCCTGGTGCATGAGGGAAACTGAGTCAAGGACTCAGTGGCCCTCCTGGCCACACAAGGGGCTTGCTGCAGGCTCTCTAAGTCCTGTCTCAGTGGCTCTGCTCAGCTGCCTGGCCATAGAGCAGTGGTCAGTGTGTCCCAACTTGGTTGCATGAGCAGACAGGGATAGCTGGGCTCTGGGACCCAAGCTTGGAGGGACAAAAACCCCCACACTCCAGGCCCCAGCAACAACTGCCTGGTCCATCCTGGCTGTCCCCGATGGTGGGAAATCTGTAACTGGCTCAGGTTTGGTGACCTTGTTCCCTAAACCTTACCCCTCTCTGCATCCCCCTGCCTCGATATGAAACAGGACTGTGGCGGGGAGAAAGTCTCCAAGGCTCCCCTGGCCCAGACAAATTGTTCCCAGGAGTCCCTGTTCTGCTCTCTGTGTTTATTTTACCAGCTCTCACCGACAGATCCAAGCCAGGGCAGGCTCAACTTTTTATTTTTCTTGAACATATATTTTTTTTTTCATTTGCTATTTTAGAGGCTCTTTGCAAAGGGAAAATAAACAGCAGGAGGCTGGGAACCCCTGGGGCGGCGCGTCAGTGGTGTTCCCAGCAGATGAGGGGCCTTGTATCCTGCTGTGGAGGGGACAGGGGAGGGCAGGCAGGGCTGGCGCTGGCCAGAGGGAGCTGCCAAGCTAATGGTGAGAAGGATGGGAGCCCTTTTCCAATGGGAACTGCCAGGAGAGAATGCACAGTCAGAGGTGGCAGGTCTCCAGCCCTGGGGGTGTCATTGCTGCTGTCCCCCAGAGAAGGGGACAATTCCAGACAGTAGCGATCAGGGCTGTTCTGGAGGCAGCCCAGGATGCCTGTGGGTCTGTCTCTCTGTCTCCACTGTTTCCTCCTTTTGTTTCATCCCTGGCGCCCAGGACGTGACCAGATGCAGGGACATCCTTCCCCGTCACGTTCGTGCTTACGCCAGGGATTTGGGGCAGGGTTTGGAGTTGCAGGGCAGGTGACATTGTTCTGCTGGCTAGTGTGGACTGTGTGACAGGGTGAGTGCACGTGTGCCTGTGGACAGGAGGTGCCCAGGTAACAGCTGGATCCTGTGTGGTTCCCCTGGGATGCTCTTGGCAGTGGGAGGACCAGTAAAAAGCCCTGTCGTTTTGCAATGGGCTGGGGACCACCCAGATGAAGTCCATACAAGCCCTGTCAGTGGGCACAAGCTGCCCCAGATCCCTGGCATCAGGCTGGAGGCAGGGAGCCTGGGTGGAGCCCAGGGAGCCAGGACTGGGACTCACCCACTGTCATAGGTCCCCAGGCAGAGGCAGGGGGGCTGTGAGCATGGGCAGAGCACCAATAACCTGGGACCTTTCCTCTCCCCTGCTGTCCTCCCAGACTGACTGTGCCAACTATGTCCGTGTGCTGCATCCCTACAACCGGACACACTTGCTGACCTGTGGGACGGGCGCCTTCCACCCCATGTGCACCTTCATCTACGTGGGGCATCGTGGTGAGGTAGGACAGCATCCCCAGGAGGTACCCCTGGAGTATAGATCCCATTGCCTGCCTCTCTCCTGAGGGGCCTTGGGACTGTGTGGGGCTGCTGCATGGGGAATTTCCTTTATCATTAATACTGGTGGTTGGGGGAGTGACAGGAACCAGCTCCCTGTTGTCCATTTGTCCTTCTGCTATCCCCTGTTCAGCTTTCCCACCTGTCTGGCCTGGCATCCCCTTTACAGACATGTCCCCAGGGGCTGGTGTCCTGCCAGGGGCTGAGGCAGGGGTGGAATTTTCTCCTCTCCCAGGTAACTGCTCATAAATCAAGTTGGCCGGGGTGGAATGGCAGGACACCCCTCAGAGCCCTCCTAACAGGCTGGTCCTGACTGGGCAGTGGGAGCCCTGCCTCTACCATGATGATTCTGACCAGGCAGGCAGGCAGGCAAGCAGTAGGGCTGGTGGGTCCCCTTCACCCTCATGGGGATCCTGCTTCCAGATGGTCCTTTGGTTGAACTGAGTGAGGTGCAAGTTGGCCAGGAACCAGAGCTGACCCCTGTGTGCCTGGGCACAGCCCAGAGCTCACCTGCCTGCTCCCCTCCCCAGCACACCTTCAGCCTGGACCCTGCCAGCGTGGAGAGCGGCCGGGGCAGATGCCCCCACGAGCCCAGCCGTGCTTTTGCCAGCACAGTCATAGGTGGGTTGTCTTCCCCTGGGAAGCCTCTGGGGTGTGTGCCAGGGATGGTCCCTGTGCCAGCCAGCTGGGTGTTTTGCAGGTGGGGAGCTGTACGCCGGCCTCACCGCAGATTTCCTGGGACGCGATCCTGGTGTTTTCCGCAGCATGGGGACCCGCTCTGCCCTGCGCACTGAGGTGGACCAGCGCTTACTCAACGGTAACAGCTTCCCTCTGCCCTCCATTGCCCCCAGCAGGGCTAATGCCAGGGACCACAAACCCTGTGGTGGCCAGTGCATCTGTGGCCATGGGGCAACATCCCCTGTGCCAGCTAAGGGTAAGGAAAGGCACCAGGGCAGCAAGGTCTGGGGGTGCTCCTGGCTGGCACCCAGCCCCTGTATGGTGTGGGGGTCTGGAGGTGGTGGCTGTGCTCACTCTCCCCACCTGACATGGCTGGCTCTTGCTTGTAGATCCCAAATTTGTGGCAGCCCACTTGATCCCAGACAACGATGACCGGGACAATGACAAAGCCTATTTCTTCTTCACGGAGAAGGTGGTGGAGGCAGACGGCAAGGAGCACGCCATTGTCAGCCGTGTGGGGCGTGTCTGCGTGGTAAGATGCTGGTGGGGACTGTAGGGGACAGGGATGCACCAAGTCACAGCAGTGGCCCTGATGCTCCCTGTCCATGCAGAATGATGCTGGAGGCCAGAGGGTGCTGGTCAACAAGTGGAGTACCTTCAACAAAGCCCGGCTGGTGTGCTCTGTCCCTGGACCTGGTGGCATCAACACCTACTTTGATGAGCTGGGTAAGTGGTGCATGGAGCTTTACCTCACTGAGGCTACTCCCTTAGTTGGTGGCTACTCGCTTACTTGGATTCCAGGAAAAAAGCCATGCTTTCATTTTTAGAGGATATTTTCTTGCTGAGGACGAAGGATGGGAAGAGCCCAGAGATCTATGCCCTTTTCAGCACCGTCAGGTGGGTGGTCCAGCTCCAGCCTCTGGGGACATCTAGCTGCAGCTGCCCATGACCTGCCCTGTCACAGCAACAAAGGTTGCTGGCTGCTCCACTGGTCGGTACGGGGTTGTCAGTGCTCCCACTGCCAGCAGCACCAAGCGTGGCTCTGCTCAACCCATTCTCTGTCCCCTTGCAGCCACGTGTTCCGGGGCTCTGCTGTGTGTGTGTACCGCATGGCCGACATCCGGGAGGTCTTCAACGGGCCCTTCGCCCACCAGGAGAGCCCCCTTCACCAGTGGGGTGCCTATGAGGGCAGGGTGCCCTACCCACGGCCGGGTGTGGTGAGTGACTCCCTGGAGCTCCAGGTCCCCTCTGCTCCTCCAGCTGCTTTTCTGGGGTGGTGGTGTGGCCATCCCCTCTCTTCTCCCTTGCTGGAGAGGTCAGCTGCTGGCTTGTCAAGTCTGGCAAAGGGGTGGAAAAGATGGATTCCAAAGTTGAATGCAGAGAGGGACCCAAACCAGCTCTGAGGGGTGATGAAGGGGGAAGGAGGGAGGGGTGCTGGGGTGGCTGGGCTGAGCTGGTCCCCTCTGGTCCCTGCAGTGTCCCAGCAAGACCACCAACCAGCCCCGGCGGCAGTACGGCACCACCAAGGACTTCCCTGACGAGGTGCTGCACTTTGCCCGTGCTCACCCCCTCATGTACAAGCCCGTGTACCCCCGGCACCGCCGGCCCCTCCTCGTCAAGACCGACCTGCCCCACCGGCTGCACCAGCTCGTGGTGGACAGGGTGGAGGCTGAGGATGGGCAGCACGACATCCTCTTCCTTGGGACAGGTGAGCAGCAGGAGCAGAGTGCAGGAAGGACCCTCAGAGCTGGAGCTCTTAGAGGGCATGCCCCTGGGCTGTGTGATGCACGGTGCTCACAACTCCATCCTCCTCGGCCCCCAGATGCTGGCTCGGTGCTGAAGGCAGTGGTCATGCAGAAGACAAGTTCAGCCATCACTGAGGAAGTCATCCTGGAGGAGCTGCAGGTTTTTAAGGTGACATTTACTACCCCACTTGCAAGGGAGGGGGCAATGGGTTGGGGACACATGTGGAGATGGAGGCTCAGGTCTGTCACTGCTCTGTTGGTCACTGGAAGGTCTCAGGGTTATGAGGGCAGAGGGTGGCTTGGGATACTTTCACTCTCCCCAAAACATTTCTGATGCTCAGCCAAGCCCTGGTGGCTCTGAATGAGCCAGGCTGTCTGTGGTGGGAATTATGCCAGCTTGATGTCCGCTTCTCTCCCCTGCAGATTCCTGTGCCCATCACCCAGATGGAGATCTCTGTCAAGCGTGTGAGTACAGACACAGCTCGGCCATGGGGCTGGGAACTGGGCAGGTGACCAGCTGTGGTCACCGTGCTCTTAAGGCCATGTGATGCTTGCCCTGGGGGTCCTGGCTGCCCCCAGGTACCAAGCCCATGGGGGTTGCCAACATCACCACCTTGGTGCTGTTTCCCCAGCAAACGCTGTACGTGGGCTCAAGCCTGGGGGTGGCTCAGGTACGGCTGCACCAGTGTGAGTCCTACGGCACTGCTTGTGCTGAGTGCTGCCTGGCCAGGGATCCGTACTGTGCCTGGGATGGCACTGCCTGCACCCACTACCAGCCCTCTGGCAAGCGCCGCCATCGCCGCCAGGACGCCCGCCACGGCAACCCTGCACACCAGTGTCTGGACCAGAACCTGACTGGTGAGAGACTGGGGGCTGCAGGGCTGAGGGGCTCCTCCAGGTGCCCCAAGATGTCCTGAAATGCACAGCCATAGCACATAGAGGGGCTTGTGGCCATTCCATGTGGTCACCCTCATCTCCCCATCTCATAGACCAGGGCATGCCCCAAGAAAAGGCGGGTGCTGCTGGGGCTGGGTCTGTCCGCTGGGAGAGAAGGGGATGAAGCCACACGGTGGCCAAGGGGTGCTGCTGACACCCAGGCAGGTGGAAGCCTGGCTCTGCCCTCCCAGTGAGCCTGTGCCTGTCTTTGCCCCAGTGGATGATATTGAGAGTGTTGAGGAGAAGGTGCTTTATGGGGCGGAGGACAACAGCACCTTCCTGGAGTGCGTGCCCCGGTCCCCGCAGGCCAGCGTGCAGTGGTTTGTCCAGAGGCCTCCTGATGAACAGCGGGATGAGGTGAGGCTCCCTTGCACCTGCTGCCCTTGTGGGGACATGGGAGGGATGTTGGGCCAGACTCGGACCCTCCCAACCTTGTGGTGGCCAACAGGTGAAGACGGATGAGCGGATCTTGCAGACGGAGCGCGGGCTGCTTTTCCGCAAGCTGCACCGGCACGATGCCGGCATCTACTACTGCAAAACCCTGGAGCACGGCTTCACGCAGACCGTGGCCAAGATCGCTCTGGAGGTGATTGCCAGCGAGCAGCTGGCACACACCTTCCCCCACGGGCCAGGGGACGAGCCCCCACACCTGCTCTGCCCCGAGCCCCGGCTGGTGCCACAGGCTCCTAAAACCTGGTTCAAGGACATCATGCACCTCATCAGCTCCCAAAATCCACGGCGGGTGGAGGAGTACTGTGCCCGCCTCTGGTGCAGCAGCCGCCCCCATCACCGCAAGAGCAAGCTGGCCCAGGCCAAGCTGGTCCTGGCTGGTGTGGACGTGGCCAAGAAGGGACGGACGGCCAAACCCCACAGCGAGAGGAACCGTGTGCCCCGGCAAGCACCGGCCACTTAGAGAGGGCAGGGCAATGGATGTGGGGCAGCCATGGGCAAGCACCAGGTCCCCGTGCTGCTGGTGGCCCCGGGGGCCCCTTGTCCTGGTGGGTGCTTGCAGTGCTGCCAGCCAAGTTCCCCTGGCCGGAGTGGATGGGCAGTGCCTGTCACCTCAGTGGCTGCAGGGTCACCTCACAAACAGGTGGTGAGGTGGGACACATTGGCCCCCCTTTGCTCTTGCAGGTGATGTAGCAGGTGGGGCCTGTAGTCCCTGGGTGGGTTGGGGCACGGTGGCACAGAGCCACCCAGGCCACGCTGTTACCCAGGTGCTGGCTGGATCCCTCTGTGCACAATGGGGCCAAATGTGGTGCTGTGGGGAGTGGTTGATGGCTCCAGGCTCTTTCCACACCAGCAGAGAGCCTGGGGAAGATGATGCCTGCTCGTAAGGGGGGAAAACCAGCATCAACCCAAAAAGCCTCTGTGTATAGGAGGAGCCCTGTCACCTGCTGTGTCTGGGGAGCCAGAGTTGTGCTGTGCCACCCAGGGCATACCCTGGGGGACAGGGCTCCTTCCTACCTTCCCTTGGCACTGGGACACACTCAGCAGTGCCAGCCTGTTCTGGGTGCAGCTCCCCACTTCCCCTCTGTCCGCCCCAAAGACACACTTTTAGGGCTGGACAGGGTTGGGGAGAAAAGCAAACGGCTGCGGGCAGGTTAGACCTGTTCCTGGGTAAACAATGGGAGAGGCATTAATGCCACGCTGTCCTGTGCCCAGGTGGGAGCAAGGACAGGCAGAAGGCAGCCCTAACAGAGTTCGGGGGGGCTGCACCACAACTGGGCTGGTTTTTGCTGGTTGGTGGCCCCGCAGGGCTGGGGGGGGACATGGCTGGTTTGGGTGGGCTCCTGCTGTCTGGTGGAGCTAAACCAGCACCCGGGGCCTCCCCCAAGTGCAGGGGTTGGGGGTGAGTGCATGGGGGGGCACCTCCAGTCTGCCAGTAAGGTGTTGCTTGCTTTCCTCCCGACATGAGCTCACTCACGGTCAGCCTGGGGTGATAAAGATCTGCCCCTTCCTGAGGCAGGGCAGCCCCACACAATGGTGTGAACCGCGGCCCTGCCGGGACGGGCATTGTTCAGAGCTGGAGGAACGGGAAAGAAAAATAATAATAATAATAATAATAATTAAAAGGCCCTAAATAGCTCACACAAAGCCAGGTCATGATATCATCTCTGCTCCCTGTGTGTGTGTTTGTGCTGCAGCAGTGGCTCCCCGGGAGCAAAGTCCCTCAGCAGCACTGCCCCCCTCCCACGGAGACGGGTAGGGGGTCCTGGCCCCCTTCTCCAGCTCCTGTCCCACCTCTCTTGGAAGCTCCATGTGTCTCCTGGGATGGGAGAGCTGTGGTGGGGCTGGCAGGCTGGAACACGTCCTGCAGGGAGGGGAGTTTGCTGGCAGTGTGGATTTATAGGGCCAGACGGGAGCCAAGCACGTGGATTTGGATAATCGTAGCCCTGGGGGGCACAGAAGAACAACAGGCTAGAGATAGAGACAAGGAGGGACCTGGGTGAAAAGCTAGCAATGAGACAGGAGTCTGATTTCTCAGGCCCTGGATTTAACAGCTCTGCAGTGCCTGCACTGACCCGTGCTGGAGCCCGCACCCTTCTGCCTCTGCATGACCCCTGTGCTCTGCAGAGCAGGGGCTGGGCTGCCCATTTTGGGGGAGGCAGCAGGAGGGGGCCTGAAGGCTCTGCTGTGTGTGGGATGTGGCCCTGAGGTGAACTGTGAGAGGCTGGAGGTGGCACCAGGGTCAGCAATGCTTCAAATTGATCAGGAACTGAGACCAGAGGCAAACAGCCCCCCTTTTGGGGGGACTGTCCTTGCTCCCAGTAAGTCTCTGGGGTGAGCTTGATCCTCCTGGGTAGATTTACCACTAAGGCTGGAGCAGGAGAGATTTTGTCAGGGTTGCACACAGCATTCTGTATCTTCCAGCCTTGTCTCTCATGATCTCCAGCCAGCTGAGGCAACCCGTGTTCCTAGAAACTTCCAGGGGCTGAACAGCCATGAACACACCCTCGTGCACCTGTGGGGTGGAAGGAGGCACCATCCCTGGGCAGATCCAGCACTGTGCACCCCATTCTGCAGAGGGCAGTGAGCTCTACCTGGGCTTGGCACTGTCCCAGGGGCAGGGAGGGGGCCGGGGCGTGCATGGGAACGGCCACAGAACAAAGCCATGGAAGGGGGACAGGCACAGCTGCCCGTCCCACTCCTATTTTTATCCCGCTTCCTAAGGAAGTGCGGCGCAGGGGATGCTCGCCTGGGAGCCTTCCGGCCTCTGAGGCAGCAAAAGTGGAGCTGCTGGCCAGGTCAGGGCTGGCCCCAGCCTCGCCAGCAGCCCGCCCAGCTCCACACACAGTCACAGAATTGATCAGCTTGGAAGAGACCCCCGAGATCATCGAGTCCAACCCGTGACCCAACACCACCTCGCCACCAGACCACGGCACTGAGTGCCATGTCCAGCCTTTCCCTGAACACCCCAGTGAGGGCAACTCCACATCTCCCCGGCCCATTTCAATGTCTAAGCACTCTTGCTGTGAAGAAATTCTTCCTGATGTCCAACACGAACCTCCCCAGCTCAAGACAGTGTCCCTCTCATCCTGTCTCTAGTTGTTTGGGAGGAGAGGCCCCTTATTGCAGCCACCCAACAAAGGGCAGTCCGGGCTGCTGAGCCTGAGCCCCACCATCATCATCCCCATCATCCCCAAACAGCCCCACAGACAAACAAAACACCAACAAACCCCACAGATGTACCCATATCATTATTATTATTATTATTGCTGTTTCTTTCTGTCCAACACACACATTTTCAGAGGCCTTGTTATGAGCACGAGGCATGGGGTGCATTCAGCAGTCCTGGATGTTGCAAATTCTTTGGAGGGCTCTACCCTCAGCAGTGCTGGGAAGTGCAACAGTGAGCTGATCGTGCTTGAAGGCACAGGGGCACAACTAAAAAAGCATCCAAGTACCACATGTCGAGAGGATTGCAGGCATAAAGTTCAGGAGTATGTGCCATTTAGTGAAATTCCCCAGACAATTAAGGGAAGTGGCAGCACTCAGTGAGGAAAGGCAGAGCAGAGAGGCTGGAGTCAGTCACCAGAAAACACAGAGGAGTGAGATGTGACTGTTAAAAACGAGGTTGTTTTCCTGTGAAAGTTTAAAGGTTTCTAATTAAAAAAAAACAACAAGAAAAGACAAAGACAAGGTAAAGGAATTACAGCGTCCCAGGATGCTGTGTGTACTGGCACAGAGCCAGAGCACACCTCTGCTAGAGAGAGACTTTCTTTATACACTTTTTTACTGTAACAGCTTGTTGTATAATTCTAAGGAAGTTTTTGAAGAATTCAGTTAGTCTGTCCATCTGTATGGACCCCCGGCAGAGGGGTTTCTTATCCAGGAATATCTTGATAGAAGTAGAAGTTTGCATAGTTGTTTGTCAATTCCCGGCAGAGGAGTTTCTTATCAAGGAATAAATTGATAGAAGTCGATCGCCTTGCTTGAGGGGCAGTTTGTGAATGATACTTAACATAGCAATGCTAGCTATTTCTTAATAATTAAACAAAACGAGAATGGCTACATTTCTACACAAACACCGCTCCTACAAGGATCAATATTATACACACAGCACCCATTACTTGCGAGAAGCCAGCACTATGATATGCATTTCTAACACGACGGACCCTATTGTGTTCGGGGCAAGGAACGCTCCCCACGCAGCCTCCCTGCCCGCTGTCCCACAGGGAGAACCCCCGGCCATTCCCTAAGGCCGAATTCCCGCAGCGCCGGGCCCGCCCCGCAAGGGACCCGCGTGT
>JAHLSL010000013.1:4499709-4581577 GCA_025920805.1 Petroica traversi | reverse complement strand
GCTCTGAGGGACACACGCGCAGCGGGGCCTGGGCTGCGGGGGCCGGGTTGGGGGTGTGGAGTGAGCGGTTTGGGTTTTGCGGGTGCGATGTGCGGTGCATCGGTGGGATAGGGTGGGGTGGGAGGTGAGCAGGTAAAGCTGGGGGGGCTGCGGGTAGGGCGTGTGCAGGTGAAGTTTTTGTGGGGCTGGAGCCGTGGGGTGCGTAAGGGAAGCTGTGGGGTGAGGGTGTATAATTGGAATTTTGAGGGGATGGGGAGTACAGGTGAAGTTTGGGGTGTGAGGTGTGGGGTGCAGGCCTGGAGTAAGAGGGACAGGGTGGCAGGAAAGGTGCTGAAGAGGCCGTCATGGAGAACCTGGGAACAGGACGGTCACAGGTGTCCCTTTCTCCCTGCCTTGGAGGTGGGTTCTGCGGCGGAGTCCCGGAGTTGTTTCATGGATTAGGGTTTGAGGGCCAAAGCCGGAGTTGGCTGCAGCATTGTCTGGATGTTGTTTTAGCTCTCTGAGTCGCTGTAGTGGGGAATGGGGTTGTGTTGAAGGCTGGGAGCTGCTCTCTGGGATGGAGTGATGAGTTTTTGCGGCTGTGGGTGAGGAAACTCGATCTCTGCAATGATACTCGTCTCCTGCATGCAGCAAGGGATTCTGTCTGGTGCCCCAGTCACCCCCAGTTTTACTGCTCTTTATTCTCTTTCCTGGTACTAGGAAAATGCTGAAATCATTCTCATCCTGTTCTTCATCACAGCAAAAAGTCTCAGGACGTGGTTTGGATTCTTGCAGCTGGGAGGGAAGCTTTTTGCTTGGGAGGCAGTGTGTGTGGGCAGAGGCAGGATTTTTTGGATGTGTGGCAGTCGGGATGCAGGGATGGCAGCTGGGACAGGTACTAGCAGTGACCCGTGTGCTGAGCATCTTCCAGCTGGTTCTTGCTGTGGGACTTGGGATGCAATCTCTGGGTGCTTTACTGGTCAGGAATGGTCCGTAGATCCAGGTTTGGGCTGGGTGGGGAAGAGAGCCTGGCAACATCCAGACTGCTGGCATAGTGTTGTATGTGCCTGTGGACACCAGAATGTGTCCTAGCCAACCCCTGTCATTTGGGATGGGTGTTTGAGTGTTCCAGGAGAGGTGTCAGCAGCAGGACTGAGCCTTTTGTGGATGCTGAGGTAATACAAAATACTGAAATATATCAGAGAAAAAAAGTGGCATTGGAAGGGACCAGGAGGGTGCTGGGGTTTGGTGCAATGGCCTGGCACAGTCAGCAGGCTCCCACTGGTTTGAAGCATGTTATTTCCATGGTATATTTCTTCTCATTGGCAATTTTGTGAGAAACACAATGTTTTCTGCTAAATTAATGAAGGCTTTTTGCTTCCAGGAGTTTGCTCCCTGTTTTAATAATTTTAACTTTGGTGTGAAGCCTCTTGGGCTCTTCTTAATTGAGCCACATGCATCAGGGACCTTAAATGCATTGCTTAAGGGATGTTTCTCAGGAGTTAATCCTTCTTATTGGTATTCCCTGGACTTCCTCCCGGGCTTTCAGCAGCCTTTCTAAGGGAGCTAAAACACAGATTTGTTATTCCAGTCTCGAACTCACTAACTCCATGTGCAAAGTGACTGCCTGAAAATTGGGCTGACTGGCTGTGCTTCAGCACCATAGTGGCAGCTGCTGCTCAGTTGCTGATGTCTGACAATCCTCATTTTTTTTGCTGTTGTCTCTGTATCTCTGATTATGTCTGCCTGAATTTTGTAGTCACAGGGGATAGGCTGTTGAATTTGGTTCCCCCACAGAGACAGGGAGATGAAAATGAGCCTTTCAGTGCTTGGACTTCCCTGCAGCCCTGTTGCTGTGATCTGGATTTCCCCTCACTGCCTTTCACTAAATAGAACAGAATTTGTCTTTTTTAAAAATATCCTATGATTTTTTGAGCTATTTTCCTCTCCGGTTACAAGCATGTGTGTTATTTAGGTGCTCCCTGCTGCTGCTCCCTTGGCAGGTCCTCTGCAGTGGGTCAGGATGCATTGGGCTCTGGCAGGAAAGAGTTGGTTCAGGTCCTCTTGAGGAAGAGGATGGTCAGTGGGGATGGAGGGTGAAGGGAGCTGGAGCATCCCTGAGCTCAGCAGCCCCACTGCTGGGACTCAGTGTGATTCTGGTGCCACTGTGCTCTGGGTTTTCTGGCTGTGCCTGCCTTGGCACCATGTGGGACTCTCAGGGGATGATGACAGCATATTTCCTCTCTGGTCTCTTCAGCCAGAAGTAACCCGTTGGATTTGTTCCTTTCAGGTCTTTTCACACTCCTGGTTGAAGATTTTGGTAAGTCCAAGAAACCTTCCTGAGAAGTCAGTTTTGTGCCTGACATTACCCTGTCCTTTCTGATAGGCCTTACACCAGCTTCTCTTGTTTGTCTGCAGGGGTCAAGGGAGTGCAGGTTGAGGAGATTTATGATCTGCAGAGCAAATGCCAAGGGTGAGTCAGAGGCCTGAGAATGTGAGTTTTGTTAACTAGAATGGTCTGTGGGCCTAGGAATTCCGCCAGGCGTTCAGAGGGGCCCCTGGGAGCTTGTCTGTCATGGAGGTCAGGGCTGTAAGTAATGGACCAGGAGGGCTTCATCAGGTTTGGGGCAGGTGGGGGACATCTTCCAAGGATTCATCTCCCTCTCACCATGGAGGGGTGGTGTGCTTGCAGTGTGAGCTTTCTCCTTGTCCTGGTGCTGTGAAAAGGCTTTGAGGCTGTTGCTTCTTAAAAGCCATTGCTGAATTCTCACAAGAATGAATCCAAGGTAAGTGTAAAAGGAGGGTTAGTCAGTGTCCAGAGGGGAATTTCCCATTTCTCTGTCTTCAGCCTCTTAAGAGTTGTCAAACGCAAAGTTTTCAAGCTGGATTGTTGGCTGAGCCGGGAGCATCAGCGCAGGAGTCTCCTCAGGAATGTTTGGCTGGGGGGATTGTGGCAGGGATTGTCGCTTCCAGAAAGAGAACACTGTTTGTTCTGCTTTTCCTCTCTTTGCTCTGCCCATGAAACAGAAGTTCTCTGGTGCTGGGCAAAGCCCCACTGTGTGGTGGGCCAAAAGAGCTGCAGCTGCTGCTGCTTTCTCTCTGCAGCCCCGTGTATGGGTTTATCTTCCTGTTCAAGTGGATTGAAGAGCGCCGGTCCCGCCGCAAGGTCTCCACACTGGTGGATGAGACGTCGGTGATCGATGATGACATCGTCAATAACATGTTCTTTGCTCACCAGGTAGGCTCCAGGTGGGGGAAAAGTGAGTGTGGGTGTCTCCTGTGACCTCTCAGGGAAGCAATGTGGTACTGAGAGGCTGCACTGATCTTGCTGGTCATGAGGGCAGCTCCTCTTTCCTGGGAGTATCTTCTCTGAGCTCCAGGTTGGAGGGAATGCAGTGAGGGCTGGGAGACTGTGGCTTTTGCTGTGAGCAGATGCTCATGGGGCACGGTGAGGCTCACTAAGTGATACTGACTTCCCTCCTTGCTGTGAGAGCTGAGGTCGGGTCACTCTCTCACAAGCGCTGATGGTTCTTGCATCTGCGCTTTCAGAGGGTTGTTGTCAACACTGAGGGGTTGTTGAACGGCCTTGTTCCTGCTGGTTAAGTTGCTCTTTGTGTTATTCTCCAGCTGATCCCCAATTCCTGTGCCACCCATGCCCTGCTGAGTGTCCTCCTGAACTGCAACAATGTCGACCTGGGCCCCACGTTGAGCCGCATGAAAGATTTCACCAAAGGCTTTAGCCCTGAGGTAGGGACAGGGTCAGGCAGGGCTGTGCAGAGGTGGCAAATGTGGCTCTGCCTCTTTCTTCCCTTCTGGGGTGATGCTCTTAATGAACTGACTCCTTCCCTGCCCTGTGTGGCTGCACACTGCAGCAGGTTTGCCTCTTCCCTCTAGTAGTCCTGCCTTGCTGTGCTCAGAGCTTTTAGGCTGGGCACAGCTCTGAGCTTTCTGCCACGTTACTCCCTGAAATCAAAAGTCCTTTCTCCTCCCTTCAGACCTCTTGTGAAGTCTGTTTTTCTCCACGTGTAATTTATTCAGTAGAAATTATGTCCTCTTTCCATCTTGGGCTTTACCTGTAACTCAGAAGAGTAGAGGATGTGCCTGAGGGTTTCAGTCCTGGTCCTGTGGGTAGATGAAGGGAGGGGGAATGTGGTGGGTTAAGTTCCCGTTTTTGTTTGTTCTCTGACACTTCTCAGCTGTTCTCTTTGGCTGCAGAGCAAAGGCTATGCCATCGGCAACGCCCCAGAGCTGGCCAAGGCCCACAACAGCCATGCCAGGTGAGTGAGGGGTGTCTGCAGCTGCCCCTCTCTGGGGGAGGCAGACTCTCCATGACCTCTCACCCTGCAGGCCAGAGCCACGGCACCTGCCAGAAAAGCAGAACGGAATCAGCGCAGTGCGGACCATGGAGGCTTTTCATTTTGTCAGCTACGTCCCCATCAAGGGACGGCTCTTTGAGCTGGATGGGCTGAAGGTCTATCCCATTGACCACGGTAAGAGCCCACCTGTCCCTGCTGTCGACACAGGTGAATAGCACCCTGGTGTGTCCAAATGTATTGTTTTTCATTGCCTCTTGGTGTTAATTTGCATTAGTGGAGAATCACTCCAGTGGGTCCTAGATACATCCTGAGTTTTAACAGTTCATTTTGGAGCCTGTGTGCTGGGGACTGTGCCTAGAAAGCAGTTATTTCTAAATGTGTTGCTTTTGTTTCTCCAGCCTTGCAGTTTTCCTCCCCAGTTGCTCAGGGCCACGAGGTTCTTCAGCTCTGAAATAACTTCATATAGCAAAGAGAATTTATTTCCTCACTCTCTTCTTGTGCCAAATACCACTCTGTGTTGAGGCACCAGGTCACAACAGATCCTAGTGGGCTGCCTGGGTTACTCCCTTCTCTCACAGCTTGACTTCTCAGTTGTTTCTTTCCGACAGTTATTTATGCCTGCCAGGTTTGATAAGGTAGTCACTTACCCTTTGGTAAGGTAGTCACTTCATGTACTTGGCTTACTTAAGACTGCTTTGCTAAGTCCAACTGTTTGTTGTTATCACAGGACCATGGGCAGATGATGAGGAATGGACGGACAAAGCCAGGAGAGTGATCATGGAGCGCATTGGCCTGGCCACTGCAGGGTAATGTCCTGGCCCATGGGGCAAGCACTAGCCCCTTGCCATATGCCCCTGTATTATTTGTGCTGTGGTTTCTGAGTGGCAGGTTGTGGAAGTGGGGGTGGAGGTTGCCTATGGAGAGGTGCAGGTGCTCTGCCCCTTGCCTTCTCTTACCTGCAGAGCAGGCAGAGAAGCTGCATTCCCTGTGCCATCCAGAGTCCTTGCAAATGCTGCACAGTGTTAAGAGTGGCCTGGTTAGGTTCCTGTTAGCTCAAGTCCATAAGAGAAGGAGTGGGGCTTCTGGTCTTGAGCTCTTGGATGCTTGGGCATGAGGGTGACAGCACTGGCACAGGTTGCCTAAAGATATGGAATCTTGATCTCTGGCGCTATTCAGTAGCTGTCTGGATGTTGTCCTGGTGACCACTCTGGGTGATACTGCTAGAGCAGGGACTGGAGCAGATGACTCTCACAGGTCCCTTCCCACTTCAACCAACCTGTAACTCTGAGGAGTGTTTGTATGGTAGCTGAAGCAACCTTGCACTACTTCTTCAGCCACTGTGAGGTTTTAGGGAGAAACCTTGTGAGTGTGATGTTAAATGCCCAGGCAGAAGGTGGGGATAGGGCTGTCACCACAATCCCGAGGCTGAGGGCTGCAGTTCTTCCTGCAGGGAGCCGTACCACGACATCCGCTTCAACCTGATGGCCGTGGTGCCCGACCGGAGGATGAAGTACGAGTCCAAACTGCACATCCTGAAGATGAACCGCCAAACTGTGCTGGAGGCCTTGCAGCAGGTAGGACAGCCCGGGCCCTGAGAGAGTGCAAGCCTGGTGGGGGGAATAGACTGCTTTCAGGGCATCTGCCTGTGCTGCCCGGGCCCTGGTTTTTGGGGTTTTGTTTGGCATTGGGAGAAGTCTTGTGGGAAGAAGAGATAACCAGCCTTGCTGCTTGGCTGTTGCTGCTCACCTGGGAGGTGGCTCACCTGTGTCAGCTGTGTGCCTGGGCACTTGGTGTTGGCTCACCCTCATGAGCTCTGCAATGCTTGAGTGGGAAGGATGTGGTTTGTGTCACTGCTGGTCCAGCATGCAGTTTCTATGTCATTTGCTTTCAAGCTTATCCGAGTAACTCAGCCTGAGCTGATCCAGACCCAGAAGTCTCAGGAATCTCAGCCTGCTGAAGAGGCAAAGCCAGCCAGCAGCAAGACCGTGACTCCAGAGAGCACTCGTCCAGGTAGGACCTTGTACCAGCAGTGTTGCCAGCCTGGCCTGCCATGGAGTGAGCACAGGGTGGTGACAACAGCTGGCTGACCTGAAGCTTGGGACAGTTTAATTGTCAGCTTCACTTTCTTTTCTGTGAGCCCTGCTCCGTGCACTTTATGCTGGGTTGTGGCGATGCCTCTATGCCTGGGGGGTGTTGGAGGGATAGGAAGCTTGAAAGTGGGAGGGCTGGAGCCTGGGGACACCGGTGACAGCTGGAGGTAGATGTGGTGGTCTGGAGGAGTGTAAGAGCTCTTCTCTCACCTGGATGAGTAAGGGGTGGTAGAGGACATGGAGTAAAAGCTGTAAGGCTGGTGATGAAAGGCTGTTCTGTGCTTGTGTGGCAGATAGCACTGATGAACCATCCAGCCAGGGCCACCCCACGGCCACGCAGAGCCCACCCAGCAAATCCAAACCAGTGCCAAAGATGACAGCGAGCAGCATCAACGGGGCCCCTCCAGCAAACCCCAACCCCATTGTGCAGAGACTGCCAGCCTTCCTGGATAACCACAACTATGCTAAGTCCCCCATGCAGGTAGGCTGGAGTGTCAGGCTAATGGCACAGCTGATTCAAGCTGAGCTCTTTGGCTGCAGTCCCTCACCTCGGTGGGACCACAGCTGTCAGCTGGCTTAAGCCTGGCCTGGCCTTGCAGCCAGCCTGGTCAAGCACTAACTCAGGCTGGGAGAGGAGAGGGTGAAGACTGACCTGAAAAGGTGGTTAACCTTAATGTGGGTAATTTGAAGAAAAACGGGGAAGGGTCCCTGTTTCCTCACAAAAGATACAAGTCCTGGTGTTGGGCTGGACCAAGGATGAGTCCCCAGGGCTCTTCCTCCTTGCCCTGCTGCCAGCAGGCCATCAGCAATCGTCTGTTGCAGGAGGAGGAGGACCTTGCAGCAGGAGTGGGTCGCAACCGGGTCCCTGTCCGACAGCACCAGCAGTACTCGGATGATGAGGATGACTATGATGATGATGATGAGGAGGAAGTTCGTAACACCAACTCAGCCATAAGGTGACAGCTTGAGCTGAGGGTGGGGGGCTGGGAGCTGACATTTGCAGAACCGTCACGGAGGACTTCTCTGACCTCTTTTCTTAGCTCTTGATAGTTCTGTTCTTTTCCTCACCTGCCAATTTACTTTTCACTCACTGGATTTTGTGAGGTCCTGCTGTAGCTCTTCACAGCCAACTCTGAATTTCAGCTGCCCTGAGAGTAACTGTGTATTGGCAGCAAGCTTTCGGGCTTTGAGGAACCTGGGTTCCACAGTGCTAATTGCCAATTCATCTCCTGGTGACAATATTGGTGTCCTTGGACTGCTACTAAGGCCAGGGAGATGGGGTTACAGCAAGGGGGCTTTGGAAGAAGAGGAGGGGGTATACAGCACCCTGTGCTACCCCAGCAGTGTAAGGATCCTTGGGACTGAGTGGTTCAGTGGTGCTGGGATGCTGCAAGAGAAACCGGTGGCATTGGGAGTGACCTGAAAGTGTTTCAGACCTTGTTTCATGCCAGCAGGACCTGAGCACAGAGCTGGCAGTGTCCATGTTGTGTCCCCACCTCCTTCCACCAGCTACTCACCTTCCCTGCTGTGTTCCTGGGCAGGTACAAGAGGAAAGGGCAAGTGAAGCAAGAGCATGTGGCAGGGGCCACGGATGGCCAGCTCTCTGTCCTGCAGCCCAACACCATCAACGTCCTGGCTGAGAAGCTGAAGGACTCTCAAAAGGATCTTTCCATTCCCCTGTCCATCAAGACGAGTGGCGGGGGTGCTGCCGTGGCCGTGGTCACCCACTCCCAGCCCTCCCCCACTCCCAGCAACGAGAGCACAGACACGGCCTCCGAGATCGGCAGCGCCTTCAACTCCCCGCTGCGCTCTCCCATCCGCTCGGCCAACCCCACGCGCCCCTCCAGCCCCGTCACCTCTCACATCTCCAAGGTGCTGTTTGGCGAGGAGGACGGGCTGCTGCGCGTCGACTGCATGCGCTACAACCGCGCCGTCAGGGACCTGGGGCCCATCGTCAGCTCTGGGCTGCTGCACCTCACCGAGGATGGCGTGTTCTTCCCGCTGGCTGCTGCAGGTAAGTGCCTGACAGCTTTAAGGGGTGCTGTCTCGCCTGGGGTCACAGGACAGTGTCCTTTGACTTCGGGGGGTGGATGCCTGTGACTCTGTGATGGCTCCTAACGCTTCCTTTCCCTGTGGGTAGATGGGAAAAACTCCCCTTCTTCCATCAAACCCAGTGAAGAGGCCCCGGTTGCGATCAAACTGGAGGAGAAGGAGGGCAGTGAGGCCAGTGACAGCAAAGAGAAGGTGGGACTTGGCAGGACCAGTGATCACCCTGGGGGGGAAAAGTATTCTCCCAAGGTGAGTTTTGTGCTGCGATCACCCTGGGAACGCGGAGCTCACCCGGAGGCGCAGCAGCGCTGGCAGTGACTGAGCCGCATGTGCACGCTGTCCCCTCGCGTGTCGTCGCAGCCGTGCCTGAGGCACAGGGCAGTGCAGGTTTTGTGCCTTGCGTCATCTCGGGGACCTTTGCCTTGGTAGTGGGCACAGCCCCTGCCTCTGCATCTGAGACGTTCAGCCTGCTGTGCTTTCTGGGCCAGGGGATGGTGAGACCCTGCATCCTCGAGTCCCAGCCCTCTGGTAACTTCACAGCCTGTCTGTGCCCTCCAGCCAGGGGCAGGCTAGACTGAGGCAGCACAAGTGCACCAAGTGCTCCCTAGAGGAGAGCTGGGTAAAAACTGCTGCTCCAAAGGGAAGTATCTGGATTTTTTTTTTTTAGGGGAAGCAGGCCCTGGGGAGGGCGGTTTCTGGCACACAGGCAGCCCTTCCCCCTGTTCCAAAACCAGGTATATGGGGCTGGGGCAGAACCCACCACCCCTGGGGCTGGCCATAGTGAATTCCCTACAATGAACTGATCTCTTAGTTTTCCCTTGGTAGGTGTTTTCCTCTGATGAATCCTTCCTTTCCTAGCAGGGAGGAACACTTGCCAGCTCACCCTGCTGGCTCCTAGGCTGTGGCTGAATCTGTGCTCATGTTTGGTCTGCTTGATCCCTGTAGGAGCTGCTGGCACTGCTAAAGTGTGTGGAAGCAGAGATTGCAAACTACGAGGCCTGCCTGAAGGAGGAGGTAGAGAAGAGGAAGAAATTCAAGGTGTGTTGGTGGCTTGTTTGCACTGCTGTTTAGCTGCCCAAATGCTTTTTTCTGGGGTGGTTTTATGTAAAAATGGAGGGAGAGTGGTTCAGCTGAGAATAGTGATGAGGAGCATTCAGAATCTTTTCCCTGTTACCACACAAACCAGTGGGGCAGAGCTCTTACAACAGACTACAGACCAGGGGCAGCACTCACAGTGTGGGGGAGGGTGATACAGTGCTGGGATGAACATCAGCACTAATAGGAGTCAGGGGAGAGTCTGCAGAGATACCTCCCATGACCACCCTCACCTCTTCCCAGCTGCCCTTTGTGGAACATGCTGGCATCTGAACTGGGATGGAGACAGTCCCAGTTGTGCAGTGGCCCAAGATATGCTGGGAGGTGGGTTCCTTCCTGCTTCAGTCTCCTTAGTCTCTGGGCTGGGCATGCCAGTTTGTCCCCTGTTAACCCTGAACTCTCCCTTCTCCTTGCTCTCTGCTTGTGGATTATTTGTGGATTTGTCTCTTTGTAGATTGATGACCAGAGGAGAACCCATAACTACGATGAGTTCATCTGTACCTTCATATCTATGCTGGCCCAGGAAGGTGAGCTGTGCTCATGGGGCAGATGGTTTGGGTTCAGCTGGGGAAGCTGCAGTGAGCGTGATGGAGCAGCAGCTGGGAGCCTGGGCAGCTCACCCTACCTGGCTCCCTGTTCATGCCAGGCCTGGGGCACAGGGTGACGCTCAGTCTGGGGAGCCACAGGTCTCTGCTTTCCTTCCAATGGATAGTCTCAGGAGGTGCCCACTGATGGCTTTCAGCGAGAGAGGCAGGGCTGTCCTGTAGCATGGGTAATGCCAGCACTCCAGGCCTGTGTGTGCTCTCCCTGCAGGCATGCTGGCCAGCCTGGTGGAGCAGAACATCTCGGTGCGCAGGCGGCAGGGAGTCAGCATCGGCCGCCTGCACAAGCAGAGGAAGCCGGACCGCCGGAAACGCTCTCGGCCCTACAAAGCCAAGCGCCAGTAGCCAGGGAGCCAAGACTGAGAAACAGCAGCTGGGCTTTGAGCCCAGCACTTGGATCTGTTACGCTTTGCCCAAGGAAGAGGGACCACAGTGACAAGCCCTCAGCCCAGGTGGAGTCTGGGGACATAAGGAAATTGGGTTTTTCTCAGTACCTAAGCTGTGAAAGGCAAGAACCTGTCTGGAGGAGTCCCTGCAGCAGAAGGGAGTCTGGAGTTCTCAGCTGCCTGACCATGCCGTGGCAGGACCCAGATGTGGTTGCCTCTGTCTCAGCACCCTGGTTGAGGACTGTGTCAGGAGGGAAAGAGCCCACCCACCTGGGCATGGGTCTGGCGTTGTGGGAACGCTGGCAATGCCCACGTGAGGCTGTGCTGGCTGCAGCTGGCTGTGGCTTGTGTCCTTGTGTTTTCTCTCCTTCTCCCTCCCTTCCCCAAACTCAGTTTTGGTCCTAATCCAGGCTTTGGCCATTCTTAGCAAGGTGGCTCCAGTACAGAGCTGCTTCTGCACCTACCCTACAGTGCACTGCCCAGTCCCCTGTGCTGGCTGAGCTCCTGGGGATGACGACAGCTTCCCAGTGTAGCTTGGCTCCCCAGTGGGCCATGGCAGCTCTGTTGCTGGATGAAGGTGGGTAGGCTTGTCTGTGGAACTGGTCCTTATGCCCAGCTCTCTTTGGTGGTGCTGGGGTGCCCTGTGCCTCTTGCTGCCCTGGCTGCTGCTCTCCTTGGGACCAGCTCTGTGGCTTTGTCAGTTCCTGTGGGTCACACAGCATTGCACCAGACCCAGGCCCCAGAGAAACCCCATGAATTATGAACAGACCAGGTGCAAAGGGTGGCCTTGGTGGTGCTGGGCACAGCACGAGGATGGACACTGGCGGTGGCTTGGTGAAGCCTTCTGGCAGGAGGAGATGTGGCTGGTTGCAGCAATGGTGGAGGTGGGATGGGGGCAGCAGTGGGGGAGCCTACAGCTCTTTTTCCCCCTGGCTGGCTGCTAACCAGAGCTTGCTGGTGCAGCCTGGCTGCCTCTTGCCTCCTGCCAGTCCCCAGGAGCCTGGCAGAAATCTGAGATATCAGAGATGAGCCCTGTTCTCCAGTGATGTCCTGGGGTGGAGCTATCACAGGAGAGGACTCAATTTTTTCAATATGTGTACAGATCTTAACTATGGAATGAACAGTTCTTTTGGTATTTGTTGACGGAAAGAAAATCCTTCTGTCTCTTGCTGTGTCTAATATCAAGTGCTGTAAATAATGGATCTGTCTGAAGGAATAAAGCTATCTTGTAATGGCCAGGCATGGAGGAGGTGTGTGAGGGAAGGGGGTAGGGGCCATTGGGGCTGGGAGCACCACGTGCCAGCTCCAGGCCTTGTTATCCTTGCTGGCAGCTCTTCTGTCGTGTAGAGATTTGAAGTAACCATGGGGAGTGCAACAACACCAGGCTCAATTTATTGACACAACAGGGGAAGGGAGGGACTCACCTCAACAGAAGGAGGGCAGGAGGAGAGGGGGCAGCAGCCCGGCTCAGGCCCTCAGCTGCAGTGGGTTCCTGGGCTGTCTGCCTGCATTTTCTGGCTAAAAGTCCAGGGCACAGATCAAGGCTGTGCCCCGTTTGATCCAGTGCTTCTCTGGCTTGTCCGTAGGGATCTCCACAGCAATCACATAGTTGGTGGAGTGGCCCGTTGTTGACAATGTGCCTGTAACGGGGGAAGCAAGGGCAAGAGAGTGGTGCTGCTGCACACTGACCAGGGAATCCCAGACAAAAGACCCAATCCAGGAGCCTTTGTCCCCACACTAAGCCAGGTGACAGGCTGAGCAGGGCTGGGGGAAACAGGCTTGTGGGCTTGAGGCAGAGCCAGGGTGCCCGACTGCTCCATCTCTTCAATGACAGCAGGAGAAATATTTTCTTCCTGGCTGTCCACTGCCAACAGTGCCTTACTTTGTGCCCATGTATGGCAGGAGGAACTCCCTACTGCCTCTCCCCAGCTGCCCCTCCCATCTGCTCCTGCAGCTCCCGTGCTTCTGGAAATTTGCCTTTAGGGCACCTACCTGCGCGAGTGAGAGTCTTATAGATGGGGCACAGGTAGGAGCCGGATTCTGGAGGCTTGCGGTTGGGGACAGGCACCAGCCAGATGACAGCCATCTCCGTGTAGAGCTCCTTGGGGCGGGACTCTGCCAGCAGCTCTGCAGCGGCGTCCCAGCGGGCGCCCTCCAGGAACAAGCCGTGGATGTAGCAGCCCACGTTGGGCTGGTGCGTCAGCTCCTTCACCGACTCCTTCATCACCTGCCCAGGGGAGGGGCTGTCGGGCCCTCGCTCAAGGCATGTCCCTGGGGGCTCAGCTCCAATAAGCCTCTTAAGGAGCTCTTAATTAAGCCAGTGCTGCCAAAGGAGAGTGTGCCCCAGCTCTCTCCTTTGCTGAGCTTTATTTTTTGGCAGCTCACATCATGTGGGGCAGCCTATGACAGAGCTAGTGGAGGGGGATCTGAGCAGGTCTGGAAGCAGAAGCCTCTGCTAGCCTTGGAGAGGTGTCTGGCAATGTGGGTGAGTTGGGTGTATTCAAGCACAAAGAGGATGATGGGGCCATAGGCAGCTGTGTAGCCTGGTGGCTCCACCTCTTGGGCAGGTCAGGGCCTTTGTGGCCTTCTAGCAGGAGATTCCAAATAGATTCAGACTCTCCACCTGATTTACTGACCTTGAAGCTAAAAGAGATGGTGTCGATGGAGATGACAGACTTCCTGGCAAAGTTCTGCAGTGTCCCAGTGAGGAAGGCCTGGGGGAAGAAGAACCCACTGATCCAGAACACGGAGGGGATCCCATGGCTGATCCAGTTCTGCAGGAATTCAATCCGCTGCACCAAGTCATTCACCCACGATGCCAATGGCTTCAGTGACGGATAGGCCTGTGGGGCATCCACAGAGGGAGGTGCTGAATGCAGTCAAGGACAGCCGAGACCTTGTGCCTCAGCTGCTGAGAGCTTCCCAGAGCCCAGGAGCTGGGAACAACTGAGAGCTGCACTAGGCAGGAGACACCTCCATGCCAGAGGACAAAGAGCCAGCTCCATGTGAGACAGCCCAGTCCAGCAGCAGTTGATAACCCATTCCTCTGATTTTGGTGAGCTTGGCAGGCAGCTGGGCAGGTTGGGGTACATACCTTGGCATTCCATATTTCAGGAACAGTGTTGTTGTACAAACTGCTGGCCATCAGCTCCAGTCGAGAGGACATCACAACCAGGCCCTTGAGAGCTTTCAGCAAATCCTTCAGACTTAAGGCGACCTCCTCTAGGAGCTTGTTGTACCTACAGAGAAAGGGCAGAGGGAGCAGAGTTACTCCGTTGTTTATTATCCACTGCCTGCCCAGAGAGGGTGTGGATCTTTATACTCAAGTGAAGCTCTTCCATGCAACCCCCAGCCCCAATTATCCTCTACAGGGTCTCGCAGCTGCTCCCCCAACTCTAAAGTCCTGACTGTAGCAGATAGAGATAGGCCAAAGGTCCTGGCTGGGACAACAGAGTTCTTAGTGTGACTGCCAACCCCACTGATGTGCTCAGTACTGAGGTTCCCCAAAGGTGGGTGGCAGCAGGGGCCTGCACATCTCTGCTGTTCCATAGGATGTGATCCCACAAGAGTTTTACCTGATCACTTCCTGCACCAGCACTGTGTTCATGGATTCTTCATAGAGCAGTGGGTATTTATGGATCACCTCCTGTACGTTCATGGGGTCAGGCAGCTTTGCCAGGATGTCCTTGGAGGTCTCCTCCACAATCTGGAAGGAAAGCAGCAAGTGGCAGCATCCTTCTAATCCAGCCCCATGGCTGCTGAGAAGGGGGAGAGCTAAGGCTGGGATGGCAGCGCCATTGCTGGCACCCAGCAGGCAGGATGGCACCTGCTTAGAGCTGGTGCTTGTGGTCACTGCCCACACTGGGCACTCACTGCCGGAGCACTGACAGGACTGGGGCACCCACCTCTTCCCTGCTGCGGCCTCCCAGTGTGATGGTCTTGGGTTGCAGCTGTGAAATGGCCCCCAGCAGAGCAAAGGTCTCGTTCTGAGCAAAGGTGATGTCTGCATTGTCATGTAAACCAAAGAGCTCCGGGCTGTCGTTGAGAGGCAGGCCCTTGACGTATTGGAGGTAGCCCTGGAGAGAAATCCACACAGACTGTGAGGGCAAGAGCAGCTGAAGATTTCCAGGTTCTTACAAACTTATATTCCCCCAGGGAACTGAAAATGCAGTGGGTTTCAGAGAGGAGATGTCCCTTTTGCACTGTAACAATCCCCCTACATCTATGAGCTGCAATTTGTGACTTGAGTACTTACATTGAGGTCAGAAGAGGTACTGATCTGCTTGTAGATACCTGATTCAGAATAGACAAAGTCAGGGCTTAAAACCTCAGGTTTGTAGAAATCTTCCAAAATGCTCATGATGCAGCGCCGGTCCCAGTCATCGGTCACGCGGCCACCGTAGTTGATCTCCCCAGCTGTGTATTTGAGAACCTGCAAGACACCCCACCATGGTTCTGATCCATGTCTGTATCATGAGCCTGTTCCAGCACAGGAGGGGCAGCTCTCACCTTGTAGGGAATTTCTGCATATTCGTTCAAGAACATTTGCAGCTGACTGATGCAGATGCGGAGGTCTCCGTCTGTGAACTCATAGGGGATGTTGAACCCCAGAGGCCCAAACTTTCTCCTCTCCAGCATGTTCCCATGGAAGAAGCAAAGTGACAGCAACAAGGATTTAAACTCTGTGACCTGTGGGAAGCCAGGAGAGGAGTTGCTCAGCTTGGGAGGAAACATCCTTGGAGAGAGTCAGGTCCTGCTGGGACCTGGCAGAGCAAATGTGCCAGTTCAGGAGTGCCAACTGGAGCTTGGGGAGGGGGAAACCTCATTCAGGCTGCTGTGCTGAGGAAGGCCATGGCCCACTCCTTGCTTAAAGAGAGATGCAAGGGCTTTATGCCTGCCCCCCAAAATACTGTTGCTTCTATTTCTCAAAGTAAAACTTCCAAGTGGCTTTTCACAGACATGAGTTTATGAGTAACACGTCCTTCTCTAGTACGTGGATTCTCTAATGGGGAGGAAGATCTATGCCTGGAGAGGAGCAACATCCAGGTGGAAAGCATACATTGGAGTAGGCACAGAATGGGGACAACAAACCAAAGCACGATCTGGGTCTTACCTTGGAGCAAGAATTCAAGAAGTCATCACTGAAACTAATGTAGGACTTGAGCAGGTTGGCCTTGACCCCACGGGGGGGCTCGATGGTCATCTTGGAGCCATTCTGGAGAATGGACACAGGGAAGTGATTGCTCGGTAGACTGGTGAGCCAGAGACGAAAGTCTGGATGCACCTGGAAGTCCAGAAGGCAGCAAGTGCTCAGAGGGTACAGGCACAGTGCCTGCAGCTGCTCCTGCACTGACCCTCTGGTTCTATGAGGAACCTATGGATGGGACTGAACTAGAGCTGGGCTCCTCCTGGGCTCCAGCCTCCTGCCTGTTATCCTCAGAGTGGGCACCTGCTCAGTAAAACATTTCACCTTGCTGGGGTCAATGGCCTCGATGAGTCTTTCCAGTGAGGGCATCCAGCTGGGGGCCAGGTGGCAGTTCTGGAAGAAGACCCAGTTGCCCTGCTCCATGGCACTGTGCAACATGGCTTCAGCACGGGGGCCCTGCAGAGGCAGAAACAGAGAGCTCAGAGACCCTTCCCATGGAGTGAAGTATCCTGATGAGCTGGACAGGGAGGCAGCTCCCTGGAGCTGGGTGGAAGGACCGCTGTCCAGAGCTACAGCCTGGCTTTGCCCCCACGGCTCAGCAAGATCTTTGCTGTTTGATGGCACAGCAAAGTTTTTTTAAAGCTCTTGAAAGCCTGTGAGGGAGGGTGGCGGAAACAGAAGAACTGCGGATGGATTCGGGAATTTAGAGGGCACTGTAGTGGGAGCTGCTGCAACTCCTACCTCAAGGGGGTAGAAGCAGAAGGTTGGTGAGTAAGGGCCATGGGGCACAATGGTGTTTTCACAGTGCTACAAGTGTTTGATCTGCTTGGAGGTTGGTGAGATTGATACGAGTGCCAGGACATTGCTGATCCAGGTGCGCACTCTCAGCTTACCTGTCCTTGGCCCAGAGAAATGGCAGAGAGCTTTTGTGTGAACTTCATTTCTTCAGCAAACTTGTACAGATCAGCAGCGGGGTCAGTGCCTGGGGACAGCACGAACACCAGGGGGGTGGTGGCAGTGGACTCCTTAAACACGACTGAGAGGTCAGTGGTCTGCAACAGAAAGTTGGTCAGAGTGGAGAGGCCACAGTGGAACCACGCAGCACCTCCTCAACCTTCCTGGCCTCCAGCTCTCCTCCAAGGTTCCAGCGTCGTCTTGGGTGCCAAGACCAGGAAGACAATCAGTGAAGACCACGCACAGCTCTCCTCTGGCTGCATTAGGGTCAGGGCATGAACCACATTCCCATTTGCCATTCAAACTTTTCCCTTGTAAACCTGCAGTATCCACCCCCTCCTATGTGGTTTAACTGGTGCTCATCAGAAAGGCTATCCCTTATCTAAGACATAGGTATTTCCCCAGCTGTGGGAGGACACTGGGGCTGCAGAGGGGCATGAGCACTCTCACTGCAATTCGTGGCCCATTTATCACAAGCTCAAGGCCTCCTGCTCCATTCCTGTCCCCAGCAGCACCTGCTCTTGGCTGGTTACCTGCGGCTCGATGAAACGCTGGTCCAGGTTCAGCACCACAAAGTCCTGCATGGCATTGGTGATCTTGTCTCCACGCAGACACCGCAGAACCAGCAGCTTCTGGAAGGCATCAAGCCCATCTTCCCACTTCCCTGGCAGAGACTCTCTGCAAAGCAATTAAGTGCATTTCGGGGGGATGTGCCAGATCCCACACTCCACAAGAAATACTCAGGTTGCCTGTAGGCAGCCAGTGGGACTTCATAAGGGACAAGGACCTTCCAGTCCCTTGGGTGAGGTTGCTGTCTGTAGCTCTGAAACCATTAGCAGGCAAACCAGAACTGCTTCCACTGGGGAAGCAGCAAATACTGCTGGGATAAGGCATTGTGTAGCTTTGCCTCAAGCAAGCAATGGTCACTCCTGAGGAGATCAGGCAGTGCCTCATCCTTTCCCTTGCATGGCACTGCACTGGGAGCAGAGCTGGTACTGTGGCTGTATCAGCTCCTCTTGCTCTCCCAGGGATGCAATGTGCAGTAGAGCTAAGCTGACAAAGCAGGGGACACTTGCCTGTGAGGGTTGGGGCTGTCAAAAATAATCCTGAACCCTTCAAGGTTGGCTGCAAAATCGTTGTCGAAGTCAGAGAAATTCTTCAGGCTGCTTAAGGCCAGGATGTCTCCCCATGCTCTCTCATTCAGCCAGGCTGGAGCTGGGTTGTCCTTCATCTCCTTTATGGCCCCTCCTGACAGCAGGTACCGCCACTCATCCTGGGCACAGGGTATGATTTGGTCATGGATAATAGCCTATCCACCTGAGCCTTTCATTGGTACCATAACCAATGAAAATGCCATAGTATCTTTCTGCCTGCTCTCCTGCCAGGTGTGTGTTTAAAGGAGTAACTGAGCTGGAGGGTGTGGTGACAAATGACTGCTCAGCTGCCACTCTCTGCTAACCCCTGCCAGCTCCCTCTGAACTCATTAATCTTTGCAGCATCTGGCAGCAAACTGGCAAAAGCTGCAGGTGATTCAGGCTAGGCAGCTCTGCCTGTAGACACAGAGAACAGTTTGAAAGCTGAATAAAGTCAGAGGTCCTGTGTTTGCCCAGCAGGCTGCCAAGCCTGTCCCTTACCCCAGGGAACAAGGCTCCTTTTCCACCAAGCACACAGTTCTGGGGCCTGAACAGGCTGTGCTTGAGCTGCCCTGATGGGATCCCTTCAACACTGTGGTGACTTGCTCACCATATCGATCTGCCCCTCGTTCATCAGAATGCGTGCGCTGACCAGGAAGGCAAACATGAGCTTGTGCTTCTCGAAGAGGCTGCGGCACACATTGCAGTAGAGGCTGAAGGTGATGTAGTTGTTGATGTTCTCCACCCGCACCGTCAGCTCGTCTGAAAAAAAAGGCAACAACCAGACAAGGGTGGTGGGTGCCACGGGGAATGTGGAGGGTGCTCTCCACGCTATCTCTTGGCTTCTGGTCACAGAGGCACAACCACACCCTGCCCGGGAAGGACAGATGCTGCTCTCACACGCAGACCAGGTGCAGATGTGGGATGAGGGAGAGGATAGGAGAGGGCTGTTCTGGGCAGGCACCTGCTTTTTCAGAGTTACGGATCCCCAAGAGGAAGATGTTGAGGAACCACTCGAGTGAATACTGGTACATGGGGTCCACGTTGGACAGGTCTGAGACACAGAAGTAGAGGATCTGTGAGCGGACAGCCACAGGCACATACTGCATGCGGGTGATGTTGATGTCCTTCTCTGTCTGCTCTGCCACCACGACCTTGGCCTGGAGGACAGAAGGGATGTCATGGTTAGTGGAGTGCCAGCAGGGGATGCACAGCTGCAGGGGGAGAGCACCTTTCACTTCTGACCTGGATCTCTCCTGCCTTCAGCTTAGATGCCTCCAACACTTTGATGAGCTCCAAGTCATCTACAGGGTTTCCTTCAGAAGTGCTGAGCCGATACAGAATCTGGTCTTCTATCTCCTTTAGTTCCTGACGCATCTGGGCATTGCTAACAATTAGCTGGTTTCTATCTTCTTCTAAGTCAGGCCGCTCTGCAGCCACCACTTCTCCCAGCAGTTGGTCTTCCAAGCCACTACAACAAAAGCCATGGAAGTGAGGGTGGCAGGAGAGGGGGCAACAGGCCCAAGGGTCTGAGGACTGCAAGGAACGATGCTGAGCAGCACTGGCAATTAATGGGGTAAAAGCAGGTACCTAGGTGAGAGGGTGAAGTTGATGAGGGTGAGCTTTGTGGAGACCTCAGGGCTGTAGTGAGGGTTGGGCAGCTTGGTGGTGATATACATCTTGAAATCATCATGGTAGGGGATCACCGAATCCCCCAGCTTCAGCACGGTGCTGCCTTGCTGTTTGAAGGTCTGTACCGGAGAAGGACAAATAGAGGAAGGCTGAGATGGTTACCTCTTGTGAGGGAAGGCATCCTGCTGTGCCCTGTGCTCTGCAGTGAGGAGAGCATCTGAAGGTTCTCAGGACAGAGGAGCTCCAAGCTGAGGAATCAAAGGCCTGAACTTGAAGACAGCAGTTGTATTTCACGGCCCTGCCTCCCAGGCAAAGATGCCTGCTGGCAGAAGACCAGTGTGTGCAGGAGGCTGTTGTGTGTTGGAGCCCTGGCCAAGGCATGGGACTCACTCATCCATGTGAGTTCTGCCTGCCCATGGAGACCTACAAATGCACCACAGCCCAAGGCACCCTGGCCAGATGGCCCCCTTACAGCTCAGCCAGGTACCCACTGCCCTCCTTGCCAAGGTGAGACATAGGACCTCTTTCAGCAGGACGGGCTCAAGGACTGGATCCAGCTCCTCGCCGACATTCTCCAGCAGGAAGGGCTTCCCAAAGCTAATGGTGTTTTCCAGAGTGGAGAGGAAGTCCCGGTCACTCAGCTTGGACACCTCCAGGCTGTTTTCCCTCTCCTGAAAGGCAGCAGGTGAGGGCAAGGTTTCTGTGGTGTCCTGCCACCTTCACATCCAGCTCTGGGGCACAGTACACCTCTCATTGGACTAATTTAGCTCCCTGCGGCAGCAGAAATAATATGTTTTCTTGCTCAGCTAGACTTTGGCTATTTTGGCAAGTTTATCCCACATCAGCAGGCACTAGAGAAAGCTCAATGAAGCAGCAGAAAAGGCGAAAATAGGGACAATCTCTTTCACAGAGCCACACCCCTCTGGAGCCCCACCCTGCTAATTCAGGGCAGGGCCTGCAAAGTGAGAGCAGGTGGGTGGGAAAAGCCCTCAGGGAGCAAAACAGGAGCAGCTGCCACAGCCTCCTGCCTGATCTTTCAAAAGGGCAGTAAAGTATGTCTCTGGAGAAGAGGTGGTGGTCAGTGTTGTCAGCACTTTGGCAGTAGGAAGTGTGCTCCACAGCCAGGTAATGCCACCCTGATCCTTTTCTGTGCTAGAAACCTAAAAGCCATTATGGGAGATGCTGGTGGTGTTTTGTGAGGTGAGGGCTCCCAGAATGTTAGTGGAGAGCCAGAGAGGGAATCTGATGCCTTGCTTGCTTACATGAGGGATCCTCCTGCCCGTCCTGAGAAGGGAAATCCACCTGGGATGAATGTGGATGTGGAGACTGTGGGGTGCAGGTTAGGCTGGGCTGGCACAGCATGGGATTTTGCAGTTCTAGAGCCCAAAGCCTGAGGTTGCTCTGCATAGCTCCTGACAGAAAGCTGTTTCCCCTATCCTTGCAGACCTGGCTTTCCTTCCCACTGCTCTTACCAAATTCTTGATCCACTTGTTTGCTTGTCCTTGTGGGTCTATGAAGTGAGTCCAGCGCAGGGAGAATCGCGTTATTACCCCGTTCTCCACAGACAGGGCATCGTTGGGTAAACCAGCAATCTAACAGGGTAGAAAAAGTTGTTGGGACATCCGGTAACACACATAGGTGAGCAGAGAGAAGTTCTTGCTGCCCTGGCCCCTGAGTGCTCCCAGTAAGTGGGCAGGGGCTGTGCTGTAGGGTCAGGCTATGGTCAGAGTCTGGCTCTGGGCCTGGGGTTTGTAAAGGACAAGCCTTACATGTCAAGGCTGATGGCCTCTTTGCTGCTGCCCTGGCCTGGCAGCAATTCTAGTTCTGCAGTGTGGAGATACTTGGTCATTATCCAGCTGCTTTTTCAGGGCTTACTCTTTGGTCTGGGTGATCCTGGTAAGTGGTGAGCTGACTGTTTTAGTTGTTACCTAAGGCCCCTTCTTCCTCAAGTATTGTTTGGTTTAGGTTTTTTTGCAACTTACCTGCCAGGAGCGGATTTCCACGGGGTCTCCGAGGGTGTTGATGAGGCTTGCATCCTCGCTGTGGGGAATGTTGTTTTCAGCCAGCTGCCTCATCCACTCCATGAACAGTGCTAAACGGTAGTCTCCCTGCCATGAGAAACACCATCATAGCCTTCCTTTAAAGTTGCAACTGGTCTGTAGTGAGTATCTAAATCCTCTTGTTCCCATTCAAATGGGCCCTGTGCATTCTCTGGCACAAGGAGAGAGATCCTGGAGGGATCTTGCACCCTTGTGTCCTATTCCTTTCTCCCTGGCCGGGACAGCAGAGCTGCAAGCCAGGTGCCTCACAGGGAGCACTGCACACTTACTGTGAAGGGGCCCAGGTAGGCCACAAAGCCAGCTGACACCAGCACATCCCCAGAGCTGTTGTTGATTTTGTCATCCAGGCTCTCCACAGTGTCCTGCCAGCGCACCTTCTCATCAGCCAAGCTGTTGATGAGCTGTGGGAGAAGTTGCACATGTGAGAGCTGCTGTGTGGTCTAACCTTGTGTCCTAGACCTGCTGCTCTCTGGGTAATTCTGCAGGTGACTTTGGTGACCAGATGTTGGGGTGGCCCCTGACATAGTCTGAATTATGTTCCTGGCTTTGAGCACTCAGTCCTGGGATTACTGGGGTGCTCTCAGCTGTCCTGGAGACCCATTGTTAGCTGAGGAAGCTGTGGACAGCAGCTTTTTACATCAGTGCCTGGCTAGCTTAGCTTTCCAGTCCTGTTTAGCTGCTGAGATCATGCTGGGTAGCTTTGGCCTAGGATTGTCATGACCTGCAGCACATGGATGTTTTCACCATGTGCTGCTTGGCCTGAAATAGAGCTGCCTCATATAAACAGGCAGAACCCAGCTCTGTCCCTTACCACATCGGCACGGGCCAATCTCTCCAGACACTGCTCACACTTCCTTTCCAACTCCTCCTTATTGGCTTTGCAGGCCTCGTACTTGGCCTGCAGTGCAGCAATGCCATCCTCAACCTCCTTCAGGCGTTGCTTAGCTTCGTCAAGGATCAGCTGAGTGGCACGCAGGTCCTCCTCTGCCTCCCGCAAGGCTTGCTGGGGAGATGAACAAGGAAACAGTGTGTATGTTGGGTATGTGGTCAGGCTCTTCCCCCAAAAGCCAGAGATCTTGGAGCAAGAGTTAGTTTTCCATAAAAGCCCTTGCTGATATCTCAGTATCTGAGTCAGTCCAATCCCTGGATGACAAAGATGCTGCATCCTGACCTGCAGGACAAGGTGATTCCCAGCATCTCCTGCAGAAGGGAGCTGCTGGTACTGTGTTCCTGAGCACCAAAAGCCACTGGGTCACTGAGTCTCTTACCCGCTTGGGCTCCACGACCTTGGCCACAAAGTGGTACTTGTGCATGGCACGCACCCACTGGCAGATGGAGGTACAGGCTTTGGAGACCTTGGCGATGGCAGCTGGCTGAAACTCATCATTGTCAATGTAGGGCTGGATGGCCTTGATCACACTGTCTGGAATATTGTCCTGCGAAGAACGGCGGGAGAGAAAGAGACTTTCCTCAGTCAGATCTCTAGCATGCTCATCACTGATCTCTTAAGGGCTTCCCCTAGAGGCAGCAGCACCCCAGGACCTGACAGGATGACCAAGGCATCACACTGGTGCAAGAGGAATCAAGTTGTTGCATGTTGAGGTCTGGGAGCCACAACTGTGGGATTGGCTGAATGCCATCCCATCCCACTATCTAGCTCCTCCTCACAAAAGAGCAGGGGGACAGAATATGAAGACTTGTGTGTCTGGGTCCCATTGCCCAAGGCAATGAAGTGCACCCAACTGACATGAAGGTTTCCAGGCCAAATACACACTCATCCTTGGTGTTGCTGAAGGCTGTTGCCCACAAGGAGCTGAATTTGTTACTGCTGTGAGAAGGATGCCTGTGAGGCAATACCTGATCCCAGTCACAGCCTCCTTATGCCACTGCTTACCTTATCATAATCATACAGGCTGTTCAGGAACTGCACTGGATCCTGGAGAAGGGCCCTGCCTGGCTCCCAGTAATCATCCACCTTGGTGCCTATCTTTTCTCCTGCCACCTTTTTGGGCTTTTTTCCATGCATAATGCAGACAGCTTCAATCACAATCTTCACACCAGGGGGAGGCCGCTGCAGGGCTCGTACCTGCAAAACCCAAACAGAAACAGTGGGTTAACCTGATTCTCTGGAGATGGAGTGCTCGTGCCTCCCTCAGCTGGGCCAAGAGAAGACTGGGACCAGAGGTAGGACACTTAGAGGATGCTATACACAGGCACGAAGGACAGAGGCATTTGAAGGGGAAGCTGGTTATCAGAAAGGGCATGGAGCAAACTAAATGCAGGCTGAAAAAGCCTGCTCTGCTACTTTGATAGGTGTCTCCCTATGGGCTGAATATATCTTAGCAAAGGAGCTAAAGCTGTGTGGCCCTAGAGAGAAGGCTGTACAGAAATGGGGGACAGGCAGACTTTCTTCCTTGTTGTGTGGGCTCTCATTTATCTTGACCCCACCATAGCAATGTCACACCCTGTGAGCTAGTCTTCAGCACCTGTGGAGGGACTGCTTGAGTGTCCCCTCAGGCAGGCACCTAGGAATGCTGCTGCAGCACCCTTGAGATGATTGTGGGTGTCAGGACCTCTGAGGATGACTCCTGCTTTTTCCCTTCTAGTGCTGACCATCCTTGCCATGTTCACCTGGAGATATTCCCGGGTCTTCCCACTGGACACTGACAACACAATAGCGGACTTTATGGCAACGCTGAGGCAGATCTACCCGCATGCAGACACCCTCTGTGAGAAAGACTTTGAGTGGCTCTTTGACTGCCCTGAGACAGAGCAATTCCTTGAGTGGTTCTGCAGCGCACTGGGCAAGGAGAATGTGCTGAGCCCAGCCGAGGTGGAGGCCTATGAGGCCCTGCTGGCTGCAGGCAAACCCATCTTGGAAGGCAATGACCTGGAGGAGGCCCTGCAGATGTGCTGCCAGGTCCCGCGGCTCCTGAGCACGATAGAGGATGAGGGGCCCTCTCAAAAGGCCCTGCGGCAGGAGCTCCAGGAGCTGAAGCGCTATCGTGACTGCCAGCTCTGGAGGTACAGGAAGCTGCTGGCTTGGACTAACAAGCTGCAGCAGGAGCAGAAGTATTTGGAGGAGAAGGAGAAAGTGGTGAAGCAGGAGTTGAGGATGGCACAAATGGACCTGAAAGCAAAGATCTTTAACACCAGAGCTGTCTTGAGCCAGGTCAGCAAGGCTGCAGAGCAGGTGTCAGAGTGCCACGGGAACATGGGGATGGGCCAGCTGCCAACTCTGCTATGTCAGATAGATCTTGCTCCTTACCTGGAGCAAGAACAACAGGCCACTGATGCATTTGAGTGGTTCATGCAGCAGGTCCTTCCAGAGAATGTTCAGGCTCCAGATGCTTCGGAAGCAAGGGCACAGGGAGAGAGCAGCCTGAAGGAAGGGCTGGAGGCTGAGATGCAAATGGACTCATACTATGAAATTCCAGAAGAAACAAGTGGAGCTCCTTATCAAGAATGTACAAAGACACCATGGGCGATGGCAACAGCAAGCTGGGAAATATTGGCCCAAGGCTCAAAGGCAGAGCTCCTAGTGGAGGGGGAAAATGAGAGAGACATGCTGAGCATGGGGAGTGAGGAGAGAGATGGCAGCCAGGAAGCCACAGAGAGAAGGGACACCAAGAAAACATCAACGCCAATAAATCTTGGGACTGATGAAAATGAGCCACTGGAGAACCAAGCTAGTTTCTGGAAGGAGCTGGGCCAAATAGAGACAGCATATATCTGTGCCCGGAGGGAGGTTATAGTCACGGCAGCAAAAGTGGAAGGCACCCGTGCTGCACTGGAGTGGGCCCAGAGGACTCTGGAAGCTCTTGAGGATAACCAGGTAGGGCCAGTGCCCCCATTTCTCCACCATCCTTTGTGGCAGGGTCTGCTTGTGGTACAGGCAATCCCACCTGCTGACCACTGGAGCACAGCTGACAAGCTGGGAGGGGGTGGCAGAGCCAGGCAGCGCAGTGTCAGCAGCCTGTTTGTGTCCCCCTGCACAGCAGGCTGTCGAGGCCGAGCTCCAGAGCCAGGCTGCCCTGCTCCAGGGGCAGCTGCACGCCCTGTGCTTCGACATCTCGCAGACCCTGACACACCAGCTGCCACCCTTGCTGAAGGCAGAGGCCCGCCGCTTCTGCCGGCCCGTCCTGCACAAGCTCCTCAGCCTGGAAGCTGCTCGCCTCCAGAACACTGCCAGAAGGCAGGAGGAGGCGGCTGCGTGGCTGTTGAACCAGCACAGCCGCCTGGCTCTGCTGGAGCTCCAGCTAAAACGGGAGAGAAAGGAGCTGGCACAGAAGGCTGCTTGGCTGGAGAAGATCGAAACCATCATGAGGGAACCCCAGACCAGGCTGCAGGAGCAGCAGAAAATCTTCAGAGATGTCAGGCCCTCCCACAAGCATCATCGACGCAAATGGATAGACCCCAAAGACCTCACTGCTATACGGTAAGGGCCCGGGAGCATGAAGAACAGACTAGGTATGGGGACAGGGGCATGGAAATGGCTGAGGCAGGCAGCAGACCCTAGCTACCAGATGGACTAGCAGTGCAGAGTCACTGTGACTCCTCAGTAGTGTGAAATTCCCCAAATTTGGTTCTTTCTGGCTGGCTTGGACTGATGAAGCAAAGCACGGGCTTGGAAAATGAAAGCAGTACAGAGAACAGAAGATTTTTCTAGAATGTTTAGGTAGAGAGTGTAGAAGCAAGTCTTCAGCCATGGACCAGAATAGCTCCAGTTGCTCCACAAGAAAGCACAAGCTGCTTAGAGCAAGACCTTTCTCTGACTAGGTGTCCTGCATTGACTGAGTCTTCTCAGTCTTCCCCATACAATTTTGGAGTAGCTGGTGCTGGTGTCTGCCAAAAAGAAATCACACACTGGGTCTTGAGCCAGCCTGGTCCTTTATGGTGCTCTTCCCAGAGCTCTATGGGATGCTCACCAGGAGTGGCTGTCTTCTCATTGCTGACACACATCTGCGTGCATCCCAGTTTTACAGTGCACAACAGCCTCAGAGCCCTGTTTTTCCTCAGCACTGGTGCTGTACTCAGAGCTCTGGCTGGCTGTTCCCTCTCACAGACTCTGGAACATGCTGATGGGGAAAGACCAGGAGAAGCAGACCTTCCGCAGCTATGAGGCCATGGCAGCCAAGTGGTCCCAGCTGGTTCAGGCCAAGAAGGCACTGGAAGCTCAGCTGGAAGCTCCTTTGCCCCAGGTGTCTGCCCTGGAGTCCTCCATAGAGATGCTCTACCACCAACTGTACAACAGCTCCAACCAGCTGCAGCTCTCCTCACCGGTAAGGAAGTGCTCCTGCTCCTCTGGGCCTTGCTGGGCACAGGGAGCTCTCTGTCATCCTGCCTGGGTGCAGGGGGCAGACCTTGCTGCCTCTCAGCCACAGAGGGAGGGGAGGGTGGCCTGATCCTTGCCTTGTCCCAAAAAACATCCAGTGAGGCCATGGCTGGCTGTGGGAAAAAGGTGATTCTTACTGTGTCTCATGTGTGCTGGTCAGTGTCGAGATTGGGGTGCCTTAGCCACCTCTGCTCCTTGCTCTGGGAGGGTTTGGAGGCCAGGGTGGGGTGAGTAGTTTGTTTCTGGGGCCCTGAGCTGTTCCTCAGGCACAAGAAAAATCCCCTTATTTCTCCATGTTCACATGAATTTGGGCTCTGTCCCTTAGGAGATCTCTGAGCTGATGCAGCAATTGATCGTCATGCAGGATGACCTCTACCAAAAGCTGTCAGACCTCCTGAGTGACCTGGAGGGCAAGCGCAGGTCTCTGGAGAACCCCATCCTGCAGGCAGAGCGCAACCTCTATGTGTATTTTTACTGCGATGAGGATCGGCTGAGAGAGGTGGTGGAGGAGCTGGAGAAGCAGGCATCAGCTTCCTCCAAGGGACCCCTGAGGGAGCTACCCCATGGAAAGGAGTAGGTCAAAGGGACCACTGCTCCCTGCCACAAGTGGTGTCCTCTTTTGGTTGGGCTGAGTCATTAATTCTGCACTGGGAGAGAACTCTGATGGTCTCTGCTCTAGTGACAGATTACTTGGACATGACCTGGCAGCTGGGTTTAAGAGAAACTGGGAGCTTATTCCTTAAATACAGTTTCCAGGGGCTGGTGTAGATAATGTGTAAGAAATTGATGCATCTTGTGGCATTGGAAGACTTGGATAGACAAGACACTTCTCATGCCATCTCTACAAGAGGATGGGTGCTGAGGGCGAGTGGACAAACACTGTCTGTGTCTTTCCCCACTCTCTGGGGAAAGGGTTTTTTGTAGTTTTGGGAGAATAAAAAGGTCTAATTCTCAAAACTGCAGAGCAATAAGCCTATCCCTGTGTGGTGAAATCTGTACTTACTGAGTGTGCTTTCTTGACTGTGATGCTTGCAGGCTCAGAATCACCCTTCATTCTCTCACTAGCCTTTTTCAAGCCAGTATTCCTTCAATTGCCTCTTCTCTGCCTGTGGTGGATCCCTTTTCAAACACCCTGCAGGTTCAGGGTGCTGCCAGCTCTGTCCTGTGCTGCACAGTCAGTTCTTGGGGTTGCTTGGTGATACCTGCTGCCTACCCCCATGGACAGGCATGTGGGGCAAGCCCTCCTCCACAGCCTCTCCAGGACATGCTGGAAACACCCAGGAGCCACTTACTGCCTTTCTGCCCTTCAATTTGCATCTGAAGGAGTGAAGGTGAGAAGCTGCATTGGCAGCTTCCCAGAGTGAGCCCAGGGGTGGATGGAGAAAAGGCTGAGGATGTTGTAAGCCTATTGAAAGGGAATTGCTGCAAAGGGAGATGCTGCCATTGACCAGAGCCAGCTCTGCCACCCTCTCCCTCGACACAGTTACCTCTGTAACATCATTTCTGTTGAGGTTCTTCAGGCTGGCAAGAGCTGCATCCAGGGCTGGGAGGGCTTCAGCCAAGTCCTTCTGAGCATCATCTGCAATGGCTTGGGCTGTCTGAGCTTTCTCATTGGCCTTTGCTTCTTCAGCCTGCACAGCACTTCTTGTCTCTTCAGCCACAGCTGTGTCCACCTGCAAGACCAGAGACAGCTTCAGAAGCATGCTGGAGGCAGAGCTTGACTTGGAAGTGCTAGGAGGGGATCACAGCTGTCCTGGCAGCTTGTGTGTCTTCTTCCAGCAGATCTCAGGGACCTAACTACTGCAGGGGATGCCCTTCCTGCACCATGCTGGGAGAAGGTTTTTGTCAGCCTGTATAAAACCACCCACAAGTTCCAGCTCTGGCTGTGCCTGGAATGATGTTAGTCTTACACTAATTAGCTGCTCTACCCATTTTCCTATTGGCACAAGTGGAGGATACACAAAGGTGCAAATTTGTAGGGAGATGGAGGATTAGGAAGATATGCTTAGGGGTTTGTTTCTAAAACTGCCACTTTTGCCTACCCCTAGGGTTAAAACACTACTAGGAGGCATAAAGGAAATGTGTAATATAGCCAAATCCTTATTTGCTGTGTGGGAACTTAGGAGATTGCAGACTCCTTTCCCTGTGCATGCAGAGCTGTATGATGTTAGTGTCTCTGTCCCAGTGGGGCATCCCACAGTAGGGACAGGCAGAAGGAACACAAGGAGAGAAGGCAATGATAGCCAAGACAGAACACTTCCCTATTCTGAAGTGGCACGAGTGACTGTGTGATGATCCCTGAGGCTTGGGGGACATGGCTGCAGCTGGATCAGCTCCCTGGGGATGGGATGTGGAGGAGTGATCCTGTTCAGTAACAGGCTGGCTTAGAGCTGCTCAGGCCACCTGAGGATTGTGTTAGTGTTGCTAGACAGTGCTTGCAAGGGCCTGGGAGCTTGGCTGACTGAGCCCTGGCTGGTGGTTCCAGACAGGGGCACGGGAGACTTCCCATCTGCAGCAACTCGTGCTCTCCAGCAGCAGAGCAGGACCCCAGCAGGAGGCAGTTTTTGCTGTTGGTGCAGCTCTGCACAAATATCTGCTGTGCCAATCTGAGGTGTTTTTACCTCCGATGAAGCAGGATTTTGCACAATCCCTGCCAGGCCCCTCCAGCCTGTGTCCAGTCCAGCCTGAGCAGCCAGAGTTAGAAAATGCAGGGCTGCCCAGCAGCGGTACCTTTATCTGCTCTATGGTTGCCTCGGTGTCCTTGGCTGCCTGTGCCAGGAGAGGGCGGGAGGACTCCAGCTCCTCCTGCATCTTTGCTACATCCTCTGCTGTTCGCAGGAGCTGTGGGAGCAAAGCAGAGTTAAGAGCAGGGGCAGCAGCCATGGAAAGCCCTAGGAAAGGGCTGTGCTGCCCTGGAGGGTGGTCCCTGCCAAGCGTTGGGCTCTGCAAAGCACAGATCTTGCCCTGGGCTCCCGCTTAAGCAACAATCTGACCCTGTGGTGTGCTCATAAACAGTAGTGTCCAATGTTGCCTGCACATGTTAGGCATTGCTTCCTAAGCTCATGGCAATGAGGCAGCAGAACCATGTTTCTGTTAGAGGGCTTTCAATTGCAAGGTTAATAAGGAACAATCTGAGAGATGAGTTACACAGAGGTCTGTGGTCCCCAAAGACTTTCCGACCTTCAGAAAGACTGGCCCAGGCAGAAGGCATAGTTGTCACTTGCTTTAGCCTGAGTTTTTTCCTGGGTGCAAGGGACAAACCTTGTCCAGGCCACTTTGCATCCTATTCTTGGCTGTCTTCAGATCCTGTTGCTTCTTTCCAATGAGGGAACTGAAGATGCTGAGGAACTCCAGGTAGCTTTTGGGAGTGATATAATTGTGTCTGCCCAGTTCTGCTAGGAACAACTGGCATTTCTTTGCCACACTCTGGTGGATTGCTACACATACTTGAATCTACAAGAAGAAAGGAAAGAAACAATCTTATTCAATACTGAACAGGTGAAAGGCAAATCTATGTGATTCCTAGAGAGAGCAAAAGTGGCTTATGAAGAACCAAACTATGCAGTCACAGCAGAACTTGTGTGTGTGTGCTTTAGTGCCACAGCAGGGTGACAAATGGCCAAGCCCATTTCAAGGCATACAAAAGTTATGCAGCTCTGCATTGAATGATCCTGCCATGGAACATTTCTGCTGCAGGCTAGGACACTTCTGAAGCTGTGTCCTGCATCCCTTGTCTTGGTGTATCCAGAGACACAGCACACTGAACATATGGGAGCAGAGTATTCTTGGGTGTGGCACCTACCATGCCATTGGTATCTTCATTACCGCTACCAAGAAGTGGGATTTCATTCAGGAAGGAGGAGGCAACGCTCTGCAGGGCTTCAGCAGGCCACTCATTGAACCAGTCAATGGTGCAGCAGTTCACAAGAGAGGGGAACTGCCTCAAGCGGGCACGGAACACTTCTCCGATCGGGCTGAGGGCAAGGCATGCAGAGATGTGTTACAACTGGCTCTGAATACAAGGACAAAATAGCTTTCCTTCTTACAGAACCACCCTGAAGGCAAGAAGGACAGGAATACACCCGGGGAGGAGGGAAAACTGAGCCCCAAATTCAAGCAAGGTATGTCTGTAACAAATGGCTCAATGGTGCAAGGAGGAGGAGGAGGTACCTTGTGTTTCATCTGAACCACACATAGTCATACTCTCAAAAATTTCAAACTTCAGCTTGAGACAAGCAAAGTGTAAAAAAAAAAAAAGTATCTAGTCCTAGGGATAAGTGTTATGCAAACCATACTCCTATTCTTCCTCCTTCTCCTAAGTCTGGGGCTTGGAAATAAAGATCCCATTAGACAGTGATGCAAGGCAAAGGATAAGGAGGGAATAATTCACATTAAAAGCATGAGTCATAGGCCTGAAGTGTACCTCATGCACAGGACCATGTGGATATTGCTGCGAACCCGTGCTGTGTATGCAGCCATCAAATTTGCCTTGGTGGGCTGCTGCCCCAGATCTCGAACAATGGGCTTCATTGCTGTCAGGATCTTGTCTTGGTCCTCGGGATTGTAAATGTTGGGAATGTCACCAGAGTTGAGCAAGTTGTTGATGTCTTCAAGAAAAGATTCACTTTTAATCTAAGTAGATGACAGGTAAAAAAAAAAGCAGTATCTTAAGTCAGAACACATGCATGTCTCACATGCCATGGAGATAATTTCTGCATAAATACAGCCCTCAGCCTCTAAGAAATAATTTCTGTGATCACTTGCCTCCAGAAAGGCACACCTTGATTCTTGTCCAGCACTTCCAATTAAACAGCCATTTTAGGGATGGAAGGGCGTGTCTGAGAACAAACCTCCTTTTGCCCATTCCCTGTCTCCTTACAGACAAGAGCTCAGGCTCTTGTTCCCTGCCTCTGCAGTCAGACCCCAGACACTTGGTTGCTCCAGGTCTTCATTCCTCCAGCACAGAACACTTCATTATTAAAATAAAGCTTATCAATGTGGGAGACAGAGTAATTGTAGGGATGTGTCACAGTCTGTGGGACGATCTCCCTCCAGTGCTACACTCACCTCTCCACCTTTGCTAAATCAGAAATGTACAGCATCCATCTCTTTGACTAAATGCACTCTCCTGGGCCCCTATGCTCCCACATATGCTCCTCACTGCAGGGAAAAGGCTGCCAGAACAAGTAGCATTTGACTGATGCTCATCTTGCTGCCTAGGGCTCTGCCACAAGGGAATGGTTCCTATGATAATGAAGGCAGTGAAAAAAGCCTGTGGGGAACATAACTGTGATTCCAGAAGTGGAAATAGACCTAGTCATTAGCAAGTTACAGTTTACAGTTACAAGCCAACATTATCTTGTGGAACCAGCAGGCATAAGGTCCTAAATCTACTCTGTTTTTGAAAAGGAAAAAAATCCTTTTATTTAGGACTTCTAATACCAGTGGCCAACATAGTGCTTAGCTTCAGACAGCTAAAATCTATGTATGCACCAAACTGTTGGATGGAGCTGAAAGAAGCTTCCTTGAGAATGAGAAAAATACACCCACTCACACACAGCTTTACAGACCCTCTAGCAATAAATGCACCACCTCTAGTTTTCCTGTGGCTCTTTTATAAGATGATGATTACAGGCTACTGAAGAAATACAAGTTGTGTCTGATTTGTGTCAGGTTTGTGTCAAGCTCCTTAATACCCTGTTGGGGAATTTATTGAGCTTGGAGAGGTGTTTCTGACTCCTTTTGAGATGGAATCCACCATGCTAATATTCCCGTACCTGTGTGTCTACAAATAGGAATGTCTTGGGTAGACTTTCAAGGCCTGCCTTCATCATGATTGTCCTCACATCATCTCGCCATTCGGTCATGCCATAATTTTTGGACAGTTCAATCTGGAAACATTCATTTTCTGCCCTAAAGAAAAGAGAAGCCTGTGGAGTTACATAAAATTAAAATATCCAGTATGTGTTGTGGACTCAGAGAGAAAGGAACTCAAGCAAGTTGTTTTCCTACATTGACTCCCAAGCTTTCACTTGTCCTTGTGCACCAGGGACAGTCAGCAACCCAGGAGCATGTTTTACACAAAGCAGAGATACCTGAGCCAGCTAGAAACTCAGTGCAGATGTGCATGTTAGCTGAGTCCTAGTCTTGACTCATCTGAGGAGTCAGCAGCCAGAAAAACATGTAACTGGCAGTGGGAAGGGCAGAAAAAGAGATTCTCTGAAGGCAGCCCCAGTGGAGCTGCTCCACATTACTTGCATAGGTGGGAGTGCATTACTTACATGTGAGATGCCAGTCTGGTGAGAGACTGTCTCCCACTTCCCCCAACGCCCAGGAGAAGAGCATTCCCTGGAGCCTGCCGCAGAATCCGGCTGATTCGGCAGATGTGCTGTATCGCATCCATGAAAAGCACGAGCTTCAGTTCTGGGGTGTTGCTTTGATTGTACTCCTCCAGGTAGTCTTCAATCACAAGTTTCAGCTGTGGGTAGAAACACTCAGTTGTGGCTACCAGATAAAAGCAATTGTGTGTGGGGGGTAATTGTCTGCTGGCACAGCCAGAAGTAGGGGAGGGCAGAGCCTGGTGCTTAACAGAGTCTGGGAGCAGCTGTCCTCTGTGCTCCTGTAAGGAACTGCCATTGGATGGGCGGAATTTAGTGGTGGTGGCAGCAGCTGCTCAATGGTGACCTTAAACTAACTCAGGCAAGTGACTACAGTCTGCTGTTCCCAGCTGTGCTGTTTGCCTCGAGTAACAGCAGGGTGTAGTTCGAAATAAAAGAGCTTGTGGCTGCCCGATCCATACTGCTCCAGAGCCTCCCTCTGGGTTAGTTTCCTTGCTCTATAGCTGACCACTGCCTCCTGCTGAATCCCATGGTTAGAATTCTGGCTGGGGAAAAAAACAATACTATCTGTAGATGGGTAGAGGAGCGCATTTCTCTCCCAGTCCATCCATCACATGGAATAGCTGCAGGAGCAGTTTCTCTTGCCTTTTCCAGGGCTCTCTTCCACAGCACCCTCAGGCCAGAGAAGGAGATGAAGCCTGAAGACAGCTGGGATTTGATCCTACCCCCTCAGCAATCTCACAGTGAAGTTGGGAAAGCAACACCAGCTGGAATTCATACAGTGCTGAGATCCCTGCCTAGATGCCAAAGTCCTGTGTGCATCACTAGGGACTGTGCAGCTGCCTCTATGTCTGGCTGTCTCAGCTGTGCTCACCTCAGTGGGGGATAGGCCTACCTACTTTGCAAAAGGGATTGCAAAGCTCAGTTAATTACTAGTCCTTGTCACACAGCTATCACAAGAGGAGAGACGACAGAATAATCATCTGTTTCTCATAATGAGTGCAAAACGCACCACTCATTGCCTTTGCTTAATTACCACTACCCAAGTACTCCCAGTATCTTTTCCAACAGGGAGTCTGGCAGTAACATTAATTACTTGTAAAGGTCAATTGTGAAGTCTTTAATGGCAAAAGTAGTATTGTTTGGGCGTAATGTGCCATTTCTTTCCAGCAAATTTCACTTTTCAGTCCCAAGTGTGGCTCGTTTGGGAGACTGGGCATAGGAGGCTGCCTCCAGGATTGCAGTGCAGAGACAGCTTGTTTCACCTCAACTGCCCATCACAACAAATGCAGCCACTATTCATATATGGTGTAGGATTTCCCAGGAGACCCCTGGGACAGTTTGTGGCTTCACACACCTCTAATTAAAGCACCACTATTATTACTATTACTATTTTCCTTTGTTTATAGAAGACTGGGAAGATGTGAATGTAGTTCACAATATGATTCCTAGGGGTCCCTACCTTATCCTGGTTGTCGATTACTTGGTATACTTTGACATTGGAACCTGGCTCCATGAAGTCTCCAAACAGAACTGGCTGGGAGGGAATGACCTCCTCAAAAGTGGTGCCAAACTCCTCCATCTTCGTTGTCATTAGGTTGTCAAACCAGGTCCGGTCCTCCTCACTGACCAAGCGATCACAGAAGACCCGGCAGCTCTCGTGGTACCACAATCTCAGCAGGTGCTCTTTAGTCTGGTAGGAAATCCCAGCAAAACAGCCCCCATGAGAGAAGAACAGCAGTGTTATGAGCATTGCTGTCAGGAAAGCTGGTTCCTGCCCAGCATGTGGCCAACTCCACTCCTGTTACAAGGCAGCTGGAGTGGAGAAAGAACTGGGCGGAGGAAGCCACTTTCCTCTCTCCTCTCAAAAACAACTCTTGTCAAAACAGCTGCTTTGCAGAGAGCTCATTACAGCATCAGTTTATTCCCCTCTATTTGTCCATAAGTCAGGCTTTCTTTGAGAGATTTAAATTTTATGTTCTTTGTTCTTATCTTTCCCCAGTTTGATTTCATTTTTACAGTTTTTTAATGTGTTTTTTGAAAGATCCTTATTCGGCTGATAGCACAGAACCTATAGTACTTAGGATCCTAAGTACTTCATGTGGTAAATCAATCTCTGCTGGTCAGGCTGGAGAGCTGAAGGGGCAGAAGCCTCCAATGACAGAAGTGGGTAATAGGATAACACCTCTGCCCCTGCTTGGTCCCTGTCTGATCCCCCAAGCCTCCATCCAGCCCTGAATGGGTGTCCTACCAACTCCCTGCGGCCATTCACCTGCTTCCATGCCAAGGAAGGACTGTGATGAAGGGGGGGGTCTGCCTACTACTGGTACTCGGCAATAGCCAAAGGGGAGGCCACCACACCCACTGAGAAATATCAAAATGCATTTTCAATGGGAAATCAAAGCCTGTTTGAAGGTCTGTCAATGAGGCCTCAACCAGAACATTTCTGGTCTTGCCCTATGCTGATGGGAGGACTCACCTCGACCTTGCCGGGCTCAGCCATGAGCATCCCCTGGAAAACCTTTGAGAGGTCTCTCAGGTTGAAGGTGTAATGTGATTTTGCTGGTGTGGGCAGCAGCTGGGATGTGATGGTTGTATACACAGAGATTGTGGCATCGACTAAGGGCTCGTTCAAGTCTTTCACTGCATCTGCTCCCGCTGAAGAGACAGAAGAAGTTGGAGAGGATGTCAAGATGGTGACTTTGCTGAGAAGGTCCTTGCAGTGCAGGAAGGTGGCACTGAGTGGCAGAGGTGCTGGCTAGGACTTGGGCACGAACACACTTTTTCCTGCTTTTTTCTGAAGAGACATTGAGGGCCCTGACCAAGCAACTGCTCATTGCAGTGGACAGCTGCCAACAGATTTATCAAATAATGTGAACCAGATTTGGGGGTGGAAGAATGCTTTACAGTGCTTCTGTGGTGTGAAGACTTCATGCCCCGCAAGAACAGAGGAGGCACTGCCAGACAGGTAATTGATGCCTACCTGAAATGTTCCAGACAGGTTTTCCTTCTCCTTGCACTCCAGCAGTGAAATCTCAGCTACTTTTAAGCTAGAAGGTGTGAGTGCCCTCTTAGCTAAACCCTCTGCAATTCATTATGCTCAGCAAGTGCAAAGCCACTGAGGAATATTTTCTTATGCAATAGTCTGGCAAGATTTAAACACAGCTGCCAATTTTAGAGCATAATTATTTTTTCTCTCCCAATGAAGTTTATTACAAACACTCCTGGAGAAGTAGAGCCCTGTGACACCCCAGAATTTTGCACTTTTTTGCATTATTTCAAAAATCCTTTAATTTCTTTCTAAATCACAGCAAGATGTTTCAGTGTGCCCCTGAGATCACAGTCAGGTACTGGTGCTTGTGAGTATTGCAAGCACTCAGAAAGCTCTGCTTTGCTTCTCCCATAACTGACTATTCTCACTCCTTTCTACTGGCAGATTTGCAGATGAGGGCATATTTGCAAAGACAATCCTAAATTCCCACCCTGTCAAGTATAAGAGGACTCATTTCACTCCAAATTAACCCTTTTTTTATGGTGGCTGTAGCACCATGCTCAGATCCACCCTGCTCAGCTGTCCACAGGCTGCAGCAGATGGAGAGTAACAGAAGGCTCTGCTTCCACAGAAGGCTGTTGTCTGGGCAAATGTCTGTCTGCTGAAAGCACAGGTAAGCTGTGCCATGCTGTGCCCACCAGCTTGTTCTGTTCAGTCTCTCTCACCATTCTGCTCTTACTTACGCACTGGATTTCTGTAACTTTTTTCGCCTAGGAATCCATCTAGAAAAAGACAGAAAAAAATCATTCCAGCTTTATCTGCTGAGGTTAAGAATATCTGCAATACCCATCATAAACAAAATTCTCTTTGAAAGGCCCAGGCTATAAGATAACATACTGCAACTGTGAAAGCCAAAGCTGAAGTTTGCTGATTTGCACCAATGGAGTTCGGCCCTGAGACTAAATAGTGTATGAGCCCTCTGTTTGCTAAGCCTCATAAAACAATTTCCCCAAAGCATCTTCGAGAGACTACTGCAAGTTCCAGATTTCAACATTTTGATCAGATCATCACTATTAATTCCTCCTTTTACAAACTCCATTGTCATCAGGTTGACTTGCAACATGAAGAGAAGGTGGCAGTTTTCTGCAGGACTTACCCATCCAGCTGCCAAGGATGGTGGTGAAGATCTTCTTCTTACTGCTGTCATCCATCTCAGTGAAGGAGAGGTAGTTGAAGTGGCGAGTGAGGCGTGGAGTGACAGGATTCCTTCCTCCTCCAGGAGGTCCCATAGCACAGACAAAATTAATATCTACCAGCTTCTTAAAAGTACCTTGGACAGTGCAAAATCAGGAATGAGTGCTGAGTTGTAGCTAAAAACCCTGGCCACAAATCTCTGCAGCGGGTACACATATCTAAGAGGCCAACTTTTGCCAAGAGCTCTGGGCACAGGACCTGGGTCGTACCGATCTGTTTCCGGTCGTACCAGCCCTGGTGGTCCATCCACTGCCGCAGCAGCTCGATGGGTGGCTGAGCTCCGTACTGCTCCAGCATGGGCATGTTCAAGTCGTCAATAAAAAATATGAAATATCGACCAACTGGAGGCCCGAACACTCCCTTCCGCCTGCAAGGGACACAGGACAACTCCTACAGTAAAGGTACTCCTGCCTTGATGCAAAAGCATCTTTTTTTCCTCTGGATGCTTCCTGAGTCAACAATTTTAGCTATTTTTACACTTGATACGGTCCTTTGTAAGGGCCTTTACATGGAAAAGATCCGGAGCAATGTTTAAGGCACTGGCTTCTTTCCAAGCACGGGTGAAATTTTGTCTACTTATGCACAATGCCAAGGAGTAAATGGATGCAAATAAAAGCAAAGCTACTGCCCATGAATCTGTTGGAAACTTCAAACCAATGGCTGCCCAGGGAGCTGACTGTGGGGAGTGGGCAGCTACATTTTCTCCCTTCATCACTTTCTGTAAATATCCCACACCAGGGTTTGCAAACACCTGTGCTGTGAAATGTAGTATTTCTGGAATAACTAGAATTGGAGCAACTTTTACCGACCCTCACTAATCCTTGCTTTCTTGCCATTATAACAATTATCGGCTCTCACAATCCCAGGTCAGATGTACTGGGTGTCCTAGATGTTATCCACAGCTGCAGCTGCTCAGGACCCCTTCAGGTCTGGGGATGAAACTTAATTGCCAAGTTGAGAGAATCACTGAGCTCGGGGATACTGCCTTTGAACACACAGAAAGGAATCTTGCCTCTTATCCAATTTGCTGTCAATGAGATCCTGAGTTTGGTTAGAAGAGGTGCGTGCTGAAAACATCAGGAAGTGGGTGATGTATTTGTTAGGCAAGTTCTTCAAAAGCTTGTCTGCAATTGTGAGAGTCTTCCCTGTGCCAGTGGGACCAATGCAGAGAACCTAGAAGCACAATCAGCAATGCAGCATAATCACAGGCAAGCAGTCTGTTTCACAGCACTCTGACATTTGCTGGAGGAAATTCAGGTTACTGCTCTTTTAGGCATTTAAAGGTTGGGAGAGGACTGTTGGGCTTGCTTTTTTCAGTAAGGTCAGCTGCCCAACACCAAAATCTCTTGGTGTGGATGGAATCCAACCAGACAAGTATGAAATGGAACTGTAGGAAACAGGTAAAGAGGGATGGTGATGGGCTATCTAGCAATTGCTGCATTTTGATTGAAAAACTGAGTGTTGATATACCTTAGGGGTGCTGGCATGGTGCCTGGAGACTGAATGGGTAACTCTGAGTGCTTAAGCAGAGATTTGGAGCAGAGAAATACAAATCCATGGGAGTTGGAAATAATCTCAAAGTATTAGGTAGCTGTTAAATTCTGTCTGCACTGGGAGAGGAAGAGGTTGAATCAAAAATTCAAAGACAAGGCTGGGCACATACTGGCTTATAGTTGGTGAGCAGCAGCTCCAGCAGATAGGCCATTCGGATCGTGTTCATTGTGGGCACAATAACATCACAGAAGTTGGTGTCTGGAACCATGGTGAACTTTGCTGTAGGATCCAGCCACACCTCCCAGTGCACCTGAAAGATTGGAGTCTGCTTAGATGGGGCACTTGCATCTATCCCTTCTAGGAAAAGGAAAACTATTTCTGCTATATTCCCTGTCACTGCTCCCTGGGTAATAGCTCAGATTCTGATGAGAAATTCAGGTTTTCAGCCCCTCTGTTGAGTCTTGCCACCCGTACCTTTCTGTAAGGCAATGCTGGGTGCGTTTGACTCGTTACTTTTAGGAGAGACAGAACCTAAGAGTTAGAGGTTATTGCCCCAACAGCAACACATCTGCCTTCCCTTCTGAGAACTGGGATCAAAGCAGGATGGAGCACTTGGGATATCTGCATGAATAGGAATTCTGCCCATGGCAGATGGCCAAAGGGGGCTTATCTGGGATCCTATATTCCTGTTCTCTGCCATCACCCATGCTGCACTCAGAGACATATGAGGTTTTCTACTTGTATAAGATATGGATCTCTTGTGCTAGACTGAAGCTGCTGGTGAGCCTCCCAGAGGCCACTACACAAATGAGATAGCGGTTCTGCCAGGGCTGTGCTGGAGAATACAGGAGAAAATCTACATTCCTGACCACCCCATGTAGCCTTCCCACAGAGACCACACTGGAACCTTCTGTTAAGCATCTGACAATCATGTAGGGTTCCTTTCTTTTATTTCAGGAAAGGGAAGCATTTTCCCTCCTTTTTAAACTCTTTTCAGCCCAGAGTCTGGTGACTGTCATTCAAGATGACCCTGCCCTACACTGCTGTCTCTTGTATGGAATACTTGATTGCCTTGCTGCTGCTCCAGATTCTGCTGCACATAGCTGTTCTGCTGTCATTCACTGCTTTCTAATACAGACAGATCTGTCAATCTGAACTTCTCCCTGTCCTCCAGCAGCCACACCTGTGCCACCTCTCACTTTCCTGAGCACTGGCAGAGGCACTCAGGTCTCAGCTGACCAGCTCTTGGTTCAACTTTGAAAGATCTAGGTCACAACTCTGAAGGCAAGAAAGTGCCTTCTTGATTCAATGAAAACCCTAATTTTCAATTAAACATTCTTGTTTGCTACCTTATAGGCCTTTCTTCTTTGATGAGAAAAAATCCTACCAAATCCAGTGGGACTGTGTTGCTTCCTGGTCCCTCCTCCTAAATTACCCAGCCTGGAATTAAAAATGAAATACATTACCTCTCTAGGGACATCCTCATCCACATCTTCTTCAATACTGCTAAGCCCAGCATCATCCAGTTTATAGTCATAAACCAGTCCTTCTTCTGGGAAGAGCAACCGGATCTGTGAGAATAAAGCCGTGGTGAACTTGGCTGCCACTCAGCTGAGCTCACAAGAGGATATGCACTACTTCAAGGAAAACTTTACTAATGGGATGCTATCCAGCTTAGGGGGCTCAGGTCTCTCCCAGAACTTCCAGCTCCAGGAGTTCCTTTGAGAACTCCTTTGAGTTCCAGATGCCAACAGGAAGTCCACCCAAAGCCTCCAGGCATTCTGCTCTGATCCCCATTCTTCATTACTAATTTCTCCATAATAACAGAAGATCTGCTTTTCCTTTACTCACCCTTTCCTTTGCCATCTTCTTCCTGAGCCATGAACTGAAGGCCTCACGACCTGGGGAATCTCCAGTAGCACCCACACTCCAGATCAAGGCAAATATAAACCAAGGTTCAATCAGCTCTCCCATACGAGCAATCTTCTCCCGGGGAATCGTCTTAAATCCCTTAGAACCAGAGACAAGCAGAAGAAAAACTCTCAGGTATAATTCAGTCACACAAACCCCAGAATATTCTTAATTTTCCTCATAATTCTATTCAGCTTCTATGTAGTTTTTTTCACAGGCCTTGTTAATATATTCTGTGGATTAAAATTTGTTGTTTCATTGGTGTACTTGAAAGACTCCCTTTGCTGAATTAACATCACTCAACAGGAGCTGGGAGAAGAATTTAGTCTTAGGTTTTTAATTTGAAAATTGTCCAGCCTTCTTCAATACTAATTCTCAAAGGACCTGCAATCTGAAGTGCATCACTGCTCAGCTCTGATCTCTGCTTTCCACTTATTCTTCAATTCCCTCTGCTATAAATAAAAATGAACCTGTGCCCTCCAGCCTGGTAGGCATGGAGCTTATCTTGTATTCCTTCAGTGGGCAGAGCATAATCCTTCCATGTTTACCTGTGCTTTCCTGGATGTTGTATTACCTTCTGCCATGTAGATGAGCTACAGCACGACTTTTCTGCACCAACATCTTGTTCTCTGGTGACTAACCCTTTCCATGACTTAGAGCCCTTGAGAGTTACAGACACAAGTAACAATGACAGAGGTAGCAAAACCTACCTTAATGGGAATGAAAGGCTGATACAAGCATTCCAAGATCACAAGAAAGCTCATAGTGAGGTTACCGTCTGTTGAGGCAATTATCTCCTTCACAGAGCTTCGCAAAAAGTCAATGGCCTCCTGGAATGATAGGCAGGGGCAGCTCAGTGTCACCCTCCAGCACAGGTGTCTTTGCTTTTGCCTTCTTGTTCACCTCCATTGTGTTGTGTTTGGCATGGAGAACATGGCTGAGAATGCTGCCATTTCCAACTGCACCACAAGTACCACTGTTTTGACTGGAGAAAAGCAAGTCGAACCCCTTGGTTCAGTCTTAACACCAAGAAACCTCTGGACTCCCTTCTGGTTCTGTGCAACAGTTATGTGCATCTTGTGCTATGATTGCTGTTTAATGGTTTGCTCTCTTCAGAGCTTCCCTTTGCATCCCCAGGTTTTTCATTAAAATAATAGCTTATCAGCAGAGTACAAATAACAAGACTTGTTGTACAACTTTTTCCCTGGAGGTACTCCACTGTAAGCTGTGGAACTGCAGTAGGGGTGGTTTTGTCCAGAAGATAATTTTAAAATGAAATAAACCCAACTATAATGACCAGTAAGACTTAGTCACGTCTACAGAGATCAGTGAGTAACCTCTATTAAAACCACAAAATTCACAGAGAAGTTTCTATGATAGATATTATGCTGGTAGGAAATGTACCCACAATGGCCTTGGCAAGTCTGGGCTGGTTGATATTCAAGATGACATGGAAAGGCTGGAACAGAACAGTAGTTCACCTGGAGGAATCTCCTGAATAGAGATGCCAGCTGCTGTGAGAAGCGCTGCATGACGTCTGGCATTTTTTTCAGCCAGCATTCAATGAAGGGGTCCAGACCCAAAATGCTGGGTTCCAGGTAAACCATGCCACAGCGGGAGACTGTGGCAGGGGAAGCAACAGCCAAATCCTGGACTTCAAACATCATGGTCATGCTCTGGAAATTAAAAAAGAAAAGAAAGGATACAGATCTGCTCTGTTTGGATATTTATTTCAGTGCAGGGAGGAAGGAATTCAGACAACAGGCAGCAAAAGCAGGAGGGATGAGTTACCTCTGTCATCTTGATGATTTCCCCTGAGCTGAGGCACAGCTTCTTATTGTCATCAAGTACCGTGTTCATGTTCTCAATCCACAAAGCATCAACTGGCCCATCAAACATGTACCACTTCTTGAAGGAGCCGGTGGCCACGGTTCCCCGACGCATGAGTGTGGAAAAGATCCCGTCTGTCCTGAAAGGTAGGCAGGGCTTGACCCATTCTGGTTTTGCTGAAATAAATTGCAAAGTTCCCACCAGAAAAGGCAATCTTATCCTGATTCATGTGTCTCCCTTATCCATGAATTGCAAAAAGGTCCTCCTCACTCTTTTTTTACTGACACATCTCAGCCTGAGTGACAAGACAAGTCAATTTCTTTGGGCATCAGGATCTAGAATTCATGTCACTTAACTATGAGATGTCAAGCTTCCCTTAAACATCTCTGTCCTCAGTGAAGAGTAAAGAGGCCTTGCTAGCATCCAGTTGAGGTCACAGGCAGATAGATTATCTGCTCTCTGGAGGTGCCTCTTTTTCTCAAGGTTACAAAGATAAATCCAGGCTAAAGAGCATGACCCTATGCTTTTTATAAGTGAAGTTTCCCATCCTCAGCTGCCTGTGAACCCGCGTGGTGCTGGAGCTGGTGACCAGGAGAGCAGACTCAAGGAATGTTGGCTATTGACAGCAAGAATTTAATCTGTACATGGAAACCTGGAGTGCAGTTTCCATTCAGACCCTGGGCTCTACTCCCGCTATTAAATAATTATCTGTTATTTTTATAGTACTGGTGAATTCCAGGGTATTGTTACTGAGATCAAGGGAAAACAGTCTGTTCTAAAGCTCAGCTGATTAAAACAGATGGATCTGTCTGTAAATATATTTTATATGACTGCTGTATTTTTCTTTTTGTCATGTTGACATGCCCGTGTAGAGTCACACCATAAATGAACTGTTGACCTTAACTGGAACTCCTATAAAATATCCTTCAGTAAATATGTACCAGATCCTAAGCTGGGAAGCTCTGGTCACAGCATCAGTAATGTTTACTTGCTTGCACTTTTCCTAGAGGTAATTAGTTTCACATATACTTCGTTTTCATCATCCCATCTTTAGCTTTGCCCTGAAACAAGTGCTGGCTGACAAGGCCAAAGGGAGGTGCACACTGCTTCTCACATCCTAGCTTATGGATAAAGTGAGCAGCAAAGTCAAGCTCAGGTAACATATGGAAACATAAGCAGTAGGACCTGGCTGTAAAGAGGGGAAATGGGCTATTGGATCTTGTTTCCAAACCATGTAAGCAAGCAGGAGCCCTGGCAACAGGAATGAAATGCCTCTTTATACCTCAAAGTCATTCCTCATCACTCAAGGATACCAGAGTATTTATACAGAACAATTCAAGTGCACAGTACAGAGGTCACTTTTCTTCAGAAGCAAAGCTAGTGCTCCAAAGCTATTGAATTATTGTTCTGCAGTTAATGCTGCGAGCTGAGCTGCAGGAACTGTCTGGGCATGTGCTGGCAGACGGGCCAAGAGCACAATGAGGGATGTCAGCTTAAATCGCCGTGACTGGCTATTGTAGCTTGGTGGGGATAAGGACTTGATCGCTTCTGGTTTTATGCCACCACCCCAAATGTTTCTCAGCCTTGAAGAGAAGACGCTCAAGACCAGAAAAGTGTTTTCTCTCTGGAAGAAAGGAAAGAAGGTTTTGTACTTTACCACTCATGCGTTAGCAAGTTGAACTCTCCATAAAGCTGGCCCATTGTGATGGATTTGGGATTCAGTACAAAGTAGCGGACTGCTTCGTAATTCCCACCACTGGCTGCAGGCTGACCTTTCAGTGATGTCATTGCAGCTGCCAGGACTTCATAACTCTGCAAAAGCAGGACAGCCAGAGAGTTAACTGCCATGGCTCCAGAATGACAAAGCCACTTGCTGTCACAGCAACTGCATTCAAAAGGCACTGAGAAAGGAGACATAGTGAAGGGTAATGTCATATAGTAAGGAGATGCCTGGCTGAAATAAAAGCACAGAAATTAGGCACTCTACATGCAGGGGAGGAGGAAGTTAGATTTGTGCAAGAGGCCTGAAGCACCTCGAGAGGTCAAAGTATGTTTCAGCCTTAGAAATCTGCAGCAGAACTAATAAGCTTCAGCCTAATCTCAAAGCTCAGAAGAGTGAACCAGAATTATACCTCTCCATCGCTGTAAATTATTACTAACAGGCATCATCTTTGTGCCTCTTCTATCTGAGAGAAGCTTTAAATGCCAGTGTGGGTCTTCTGTGAAACTTTACCCTCTGCATCACTAGGTAGGTTATGGTCTGCTGGGGCCAGCAGAGTGTATCACCCCTACCTTTGTCTTCCCAGAACCTGTTGGTCCCACGAGCATCAGGCCGTGACGAACCACAGTGGTCTCGTACAGCTGGATGCACTTAGTCACAAAACCTGTACAGGAAGATGATGCAGAGTGGGTCTGGGAACACGTCTCTTTCCTAGGGCAGCATGCTGGACTAAAAGCCCAGGTCCAGAGGGAGTATGTGAAGAGCCTTTCCCCTCACCATCAACATCCTTCAGATTTGCTTGGATGCAGGAGTTGCGGATGGCTTCTTCCAGAATGCCATAATCAATAGGTGATTCTTTGATATTTGGAAATAAATCTGAGACAATACCATTGAAGAGCTTGAGGTCATCCTGCAGGAATTTGGGTACATTGGCATCCCTAATAGCTCGCAGGCAGATCAGCTCCTGCAAGGATTTAAGAACTCAGGACTTCAGAGATCTTTCCTCTCATATGAAACTCCAGAAAAGTCTATGGCAGCATGAAGTACAAGCACATTTACCTCATCCATATCAGGATTCTCTCTTTTGAGATTGCCAGCTGTTGAGATGACAGTCTTCACAGCTCTCATCCCAAAGTCATAGTGGTCCTGAAAAAGGCACAGAGGAAACAATGTCATCAGATAGCGGAGCACCACCAAAAAAAGTAAACTTAGGCATGCTCTCAGTTAACAGGCAAGAAAAGAAAAATTAGAAAGTTATGCCTTCAGGACAATTCCCTCTTCATCCAAGTCAGTTCTCAGGATTCTTCAAGCAACTAATTAGTCCTCAGCTGTACAGTCTGTGAATGAGGAAGATGAGAATAAGTGCATGATGAAAAATCCTAGAAGGAACGAAAAGGAGGCAGGGCTGTTTGGCTCAACTGTTCTGCCACTGTAATCCTAAATAGAATTTAAGGTGAATCCAAGTCCAGCCAAAGGAGTAGAAATAAGAATTAGAAAGAAGGAAGGAAGATGAAGAATAGCTGTAGTGACCTTTTTGAGATATGCTATCACAAGGCACCAAGAAAACTATCCAAGTACTTCATGCCTAGGCTGAGAAAGTCTCACATTTAAAAAACATTCATGGACATTAAGGTATCTACCTGGGAGCTGAGTTGTTCTGACAATAGTTTGAAAGTTGTGGTGATCTTCTTTGCAAGGATTTTGGCTTCATTAAACCCAAAGGAGTAGAGTGAGATCTCAGCAATCATGGAGTAATCTGGGACCATCATAGCCACAGGACGAAAGAGAGCCTGAACATACAGATCCAACACAATGTCAGAACACTTTCATTTCTTGTCTTTTTTCCCAGCAACTGAAAAGGCTGAGTATCCATCCCAGACTGTTTAGAGGACACAACATGAGTGTGCCTGGCAGCTATCACTGTAGCATCCCTGCAGACTGCAATCTGAATGTGCCATTTCCTTACACATGTGGTTCAAATCTCAGAGTGATACCAAAGACTTTCCAAAAGTGTCACCCTAACCCTTGTCATGGACACACTGGTGGGTCCAGGTAGCATCCAGCACCTTTACTGCACCTCTTCTTTCTGCCTGGGCAGCCTGCTCTCCTTACCTTCAGGTTATCAGGCAGTTCAGTGCGCCCAGCATAGCCTGGGTTCATTGTGATGAAGACCGCACAGGATGGGACCAATGGGATCTCTGTGCCTTCAAATATAAAGGTTTCAACCTGGAAAATAAAAATACGATCATCCTCGAAGAACAGAGACTGACTTGCAAACTAAATAATGTAGCAGAACCTTCCAAGAGGAGAACAATGGCTTTTAGTTGTTAAATTATAAAGCACAAACACACAAAGCTGCCCACAACTGTAGTGACTCAATCTGGTCCCACTGCAGGAATCCAGTATAACCAGTAATATTTCTCCCTGTATAAAAGACTGGGCTCATGGAAGACTTACTGATAGGTTAATTTTTATTTTTTTTTAATCTTTAACAGACTTCTATCCCTCCAGCTGTAAACAAACAAACGTCTTCCCATTTATTTTGCACTGGAGATCAGACCTGAATTAATTCATGGCAAAGAGGGCAAAGAGAAACCTAAATCCTTTTTAAAGCTGTGTAGGTAGTAATTTCAGATGGGGGATAAAGTAATGCAGAAGAATTTATGGAGAGCAAGTTTCTAATTCTAAGCCAGAGTCAAGGAGATTCAGGTCTTAACCCTTCTGGGCCTCCAGAGAGCAAAGCAGAGGCTGGATGCTAGAATGGCTGACAGCTGAATCCCTACTAAAGCCAACAATTCACTTTACAGTGCAACTCTGTGTGTGCATGAACACGCATTTCTCTGCAGATATTGAGTTTTATGAATCCACCTAAGCTTGGTTAACACATTTAGACAAATTTGGTGCTGAACAACTCACGTCAGAACACTGCCTGCCTTTATCACAGCTCCAATTTCTATCAGCTCAGTGGATCTGTATCTGTCTCCCATACCAAAGTCTGCTGGCACTACAGCTTAAGCTGAGAGGTACTTCAGCCTGTGAGAGTGTGGACAACTCTGGCAGCATAGACTCGGGTGAAGATAAAAATTCCCCTGAGGATATTGACTATTTAACGGACTGATATGATGTGCCATTGTTAGGACATTGTTCAAACCTCTCCTCAAGGATGTCTGTTCAAGTTGGCCCTGAGCAGAGAAGCTTGTTGTCAATGAAGGTATGCACAGAGACAAGGACTTGCCTGAGCTAGCTCAAGTGGGGACTTTTTTGTCTGCCTTTGCATCCACATGTCCCTTACATACCCTCTGCTGCTGTGCTTTCTGGATGGTTGTGATCTGCTGGGCCACCACAGACAGCACCTCGATATCGATGCGGTTGAACTCATCAAAGCAAGCCCAGGCACCAGAGCTGGGCAAGGAAGGAAGAATGAAGGGAGTCAGGAACACAGGAGGAAACTTGCAGTAAAAAGTTCAGCTAGATGTAGAAATTATTTATCCACATACTGGGTAGGCATAACAGAGACTTGAAGTGAACACAAAAGGGACCTGATGTCCCATGGCAAATGATGACACAGCCACAGTGTCCTGGTTCAGTGGACACCTCAACTGTGCATCCCAGGCCAGGCCATGTGATGAGTGACCATGGCAGTATCTGATCCTAGAGCTTGGGACAAATTCTCCAGGTGATACATTTGAGCTTTAAAGAGGTGTCATGTTGAATTCCAGTTTTGTATCTGAGCTGTAAGTGTAGCAGATACATTTAGACAATGCTTAAATCCATTTTTCAGGGTTTGGAAAACTATGTATAAAGCTGGAAGCATGCATATGAGGAAGGTGATCTTCCCACAAGGCATGGCTTAAGAAAGAAGTTAAATTACTTACAAAGAAAACATCTGAGAAAAGAATATCAGCTTTTGTTGGAGTAACTAATTCAGATTCACCAGTGTGCAACAGACTAATTGGACCAGCTCTGTTTGAAATGTAGAGAAGAGAGAAGCCTCTCTGAGAGGATCCCTCAGGGCTTAGAGCAGTCTCTCTTGGCTGCTCAATTTTGAATACTCTCAGCAGATTCTCTTCTGCTTAAGATTAAGCAGCTTGTGGGCTGAATCTCAGTCCAACATGGATGATATTAAAATAAAGGCCAAAGCTGCAAACATTTGCACAGGTGGATTAGTGCATTGTGGATTAGTGCAAAGCATTTCAATTTTGCCTTAAATGAATAAGGATCTCCTTTTATCTCTCTTTTTTTAATTGGATCAACTGTGCCTCCTTTCTGCCTGGAATTTTGTAACCTTGCTCATTCTGGAACTCAGTAACCCACTTGCTAGGGCTTTGCTTGTCCTTTTGGGCTGCTATGAAAAATAACCACCAATTCCCAGTGGGCAGAATCCCTGTATCCCACCCACTCCTCCATAATGACAATCAGCATTTCTCTGTACCTGGCTAGTCCCTTAAAAAACTTGCCCATTGCCATAAAGTCAAGTTGGTCTGAGCAGTTGAACACTACAGTTTGGATTGCCAGGGCTTTGCCCAGGTCTTTTGTTGTTTCTGTTTTGCCTGTTCCTGCTGGCCCTGCAGGTGCTCCTCCAAATTTCAGGTGCAAAGCTCCTGTAAGTGTCAGATAACACCTACAACAAAGAAGAGACCAGATGATGAAAAAAAGCATTTGTACAACTGATTTCAGCAAGGAGACATATGATCTATGCAGCTGGAGACAAGGAGGAATCCATCATTCATTATTCTACAAAACTGCTTAGATATGCAGCATTCTGCAAAGGAGTTAGTGCTCTGTGGCCTTGATTAGTATTCATGGGGTCCTGCACAGATAAATCCTTCTGCCACTGGCTACAAATTCATTCTCCGGAAAAAGGACAGTTACAAAAGGGTAAAACTACAATTTCTGCTGCACATTCTAGAGTAGTAGCTGCTACCTTCTGGTTTCTAGAAGAGCTCCTTTGCTATCAGGTGGGCATTTTATATGAGTCAGAGCACTACATTAAGAATTAGGAGAGTGAAAGCAATCAGCCTGAGCACTGATCACTAGGAATACAGTAGCTGTTAATGCCAGGGTGCTCCTGTGCACTTGTCTCAGGTAGTCCTTTACTGTACAAATGGATTCTATTTACATACATTAAGCTGTAAGACCTGCATAGTCAGATCCTTGGTTTAATCTGTTCATCCAGAAGAAAGAAAAGAAAAAAAGAAAAGAAAAGAAAAGAGCATTTATTACCCAGAAAACAATGTTTTTACCTGTCAGTGAGGGGTGTGATAACCAGACGGCCAGTGTTCCCCAGGTACTCATAGCCATAGAGAAACTCAGCATTGACTGCTCTGATGTACAGGTCATCTCTTGTCCAGTAGTATCTAATGATGAGTGAACATGACATCAGAAAGATAAACACTACTGGCACACAAAATAGCAGCTCATGAGATTACAGCCTGCAGGTTTGGAGACCTGCTTGTCAAGGGATTTTCCTCTCAAGAGTAGAAAGGATAAGGTAACACAACAGGGTGGACAGGACCTGGCATCAAGCACTGCACCCCTTGGGCAGGAGTATGGCCTTTCACAGTGAAACATCATGGTATGGGCTAGTTTATATTGCCTGAGAGGATGCCATCAAAGCCAGATCTGTCACAAACTCCTGTTTCCATTTTTCATGGACACAGCTGATGGGTGAGGAGAATGGAGACTGGCCAGGGAGGCCAGGCAAGGTTCAACAGCTGTGCTCTCTAACCTGAGCTGGGAGATCCACTCGAAGTCGTTCATGCTCCTGACATTCTCCTCAACCAGCTTTGCTGCAACATCCTTGGCATGGACCTCGATCACAATGAGAGCTGACAACACTGCTCGCTGCATCTTGGACAGTCTCCCACGGACCAGGGCCACCAAATCTCCCAGCTGGGGAAGGAAAGTACCCTGAAGCAATCCATTCTATACCAACACAGTGCAATCAAACTCAGGGCCTGCTAAGCCTCAGATCATATGCTGTTCTCAGGCAGCTTCTGCCTCTTCTCTTGTCAGAAGTACAAAGGATTGCTCAGAAATAAAATACAACTCAGGGCTGGCTCAAAACTAAGTCTTGCCTACACCATTACCATGTTCATGTGAAAAGAAAGAGTTAGAGCCACCATGAAATTCAGAGCTAATAATTCTCAGGGATTAAGTGTTATTAGATGCACAGAACTGATATGAAGTATACAGTTTCCTCCACTGTCCATCACTTCAGTTCTTCACTTTTGGCTTCTTGGGTAACCCCGGAGAAGTTATATTTTACCTTGTTATAGTGTTTAGGTGGTGATCATATTATCAATCCTGTATATTACTTGAGGTTTATTACGACAAATACCCTAATTATTAGAAGATGACCTGTTTTGAACAGTGCTATGAAAAACAGTCTCTATTTCCCCAACAGTATTGTCCTGACTGTATTTATAATTTGTCTGAGGTTTGACGATTGAAAAGTCTCCATATGGCAAAATCTCATCCTTCCATTCATTTTCATACCTGAGCACTCAGCTGTGGGTAAAGCCTGCTGGACAAATCCCCAGCTTCCAGAGCTTCAGACACTTCCTTTGTCCAGAAAATCTGGCAGCCAGCAATGACCACTTGACCAGGCCATTGCAAGACCCATGTGGCACGTGGAGTCTTAAAATAGAAAAAAACAGGTGTGAGAAGGGAGGGGGGGGGGGGAGGTGGTAAGACATTTATTTATTTATTTGTTTGTTTGTTAGTTTATGTATTTAATTTACAAGTCCCCTTGCTCTGAGATGCATGATTAACAAATAAGCACTGAATTCTTGTGTAAGAGGCTTCCTTTCTTCCCCCTCCAGCTTCTGTGAAGAAATCTGCTTCACACACTGGATACAGCAGGTACCTTCTCTCCACTATGCCACCTGCAGCAACCAGTTACATGTAGCCAGCAGCAGGTGAAAAGCAGGAATCTGTGAGACCCAAAAGAATGTTTATCCTCCTCTGTTCTAACTTTCCTACTTTTGAAATTTCACTCTGAATAATAAAAAGCAACAGAAATATCTGAGGCCTCTTTATTTTTCAGCCTTTCTCCCTCCCTAGACTAGAAATTTCAATTTTACACCAGCACAGCTTTTATACAGAAACCAGAGCCAAGCTGCATCCCCTATGCACTGACTGTTTATGTGCTTTGATTACTTTTATCAGCCCCTAGCACTATGTCTGACATAAGAGCTGAACCAGAAGATCCTTACAAAGAGGGAGTAATCTGGAGAGATTAACAGATATGGACGCATACAGGGTTGTTCTATGCTGTAGGAAAGCTGTGAGGGAGTGTGCAGGGTTTGCATTCTGCTGGACCATTCTTGCCCAGCTGCCCATTCTGTACTTACAGGCACACAGCTGGATTAAAGGCTGTGTTTTGAAAGTGGAATAGAATAGAATATTCTAGTAGAATACACCCCAAGTTTATCAGCCCCATCTCTGGTGACCTCTGTGGCAAACCTGGAACCAACACATCAGAGACCTGCCAGTCTGTGATAAAACTCTTACCTCTGGATAAACACCAATTGATTTTTCTATGTTGTCCCGAACACTGGCCTTCATGGATTTCTCTACTTCCAGCAGCCACTCCTCAACATTCTCAGTGGGACGGATGGAAGAAAACAGCTTCACCTCTTCTCCTTCACCAGAGTACATGTGTGTGATCTCTAGGTCTTCCTGGAATTTCAGCTAATGGAAGAAGCACAACAGGAGACAGGAGTGAAGGATTTCTTTTCTATCCCTGCTTTCCTTCCCCTGGGGGACAGCCAGCCTATACCAGTGTTTGCTCATTATAAACCTGGTGCCAAACTTGGTTGCCAGTAGTGATAATAAAGTGTGCGACAGATGTGCAAAATGACCTCTCCAAATAATGGAAAATGATTGTATGAAAACAAGAGATTCACATCGCTGGTGTGACTTGAGTGAAGCAAATCAAATTATAGGGAGGATGAACATTTCTCATCGTCTGTCTAGAATTCAGACCCTTGACTCCTGCTCAATTCTGTAGATTCAAATAATTTCCCTTGATGTCACAGTGCCTGGTTTTGAGAGTAAAATTTTAACAGCTTCTCCGGTGCCCCAGCATATCACTGAAAGTCCCCTTATTTATTCCAATGGCTTTGCACCAGGTTTCCAGTTCAATTTCCTTTCTATTTTTCCAAACTAATGACTAGGAGATTGGTTTTACTGTCTGAGTATTGTGGTGGTTCGAGCTCTGACTAGCTATGGAGTCTGAAGACTATTAGGAATAACAAAGAGGAAAAATAGACAGGTTAACTCCAGCTCCTAAGTAAGGATGAAGGCAGAAACTTAATTCATCTCAGGCTTGTTCAGTCCTTGTTCTTCTGGGGCTGTCAGCAGGAGTGGGATTCCATCCTAACCAGGTGCCTGTGAGTAGACGGCTACTTCAGAGCTATTTCTCCTGGCCTTCATGGTGAGATGGACACACATCTCCAGTGGGAGTGTCCTCTTCTCCTAGGATGGATATCTAAGTGAATTTCTCTAAGTCACCCTTTGCAGATGCCCATTCCCCCCCCACTAAGGGTACCCAGTTCACAGGCAGATGGCTGGCTGAAATGTCTAAAGTGAGGTGGCTGGAATCCCACTTCAGGACAGGCAGCACCTTCCAATGCCTATGTACAATTACAGGTTCCCAGGAGATACATTTCCATGCAGCAGAATGTGAACATTCCTCCAGAGCTCAGAATGCCTCCAAGTTCCTACAAAACAGCTTTCCAAAGGTGGGTCAAACCACCTGTGTGCTTGCTTTGCCTACCCGTGCAATGTTCTCAAAGCACTTGTGGAGGTGAGGTTGCACAGCAGTTGGGTCTTTAGTCTGAGACAGAATTTCCAGCAGCTCATCATCCGAAAGGAAGTAGAACCTACAAACAGAAAAAGAGGCTCTGTTTACTGCAGCAGCAAGTGCTAAGTCTTGGCAAGATGGGAACAAGCCTTTTGCTAAAGACATTGTTTCTGCCTGCACAGTAGTCTCTTTGTATTTGAGTAGGTGAGTAGCCACCATCCAGACATCTCCCTTTCTGCAGAGGTAGACTTCTCCCTCTGCAGAAGTCAATTATTTTGAAGCAAAGAGGGTTTAAGTGAGTATCAAAGAAAGAAGTCTTCCTTCAAGAATAAGAGACAAAGTTACTCCAAGGTTTTAGTTTTATCCAACCTTTCTACACAAATCCTGAGGCACAGATATGCAATGCTGCTACCAGACTGCCCTTAACTCACTACATTTGTGTGCGCCTGTTTTCTCCCCATCAGATGGCAGCACTGAAAGGCAGAGCTTATGTTTGCAGGCCATGAATAAATCCTAACCTTAGATGGTTTTGCTCTTTCTTGGCAGAATGAACTGCAGTGAGCCTTTCCTTTCATATTTTCTGAACCAGGGAGTGTGATCTACCCAGTGAAACTTGGGGTTACCTGGGAAAAGCACCTCTCTTTGTCTCCAGATAGTCACTCAGCCCTTTCTGCACAAGTTCAAGTAGTTTGTTAGCATTTTGCAGCTTCTCCAGTAGCTCTGGATCAGGGCATAAAGAAATCACCTGCAACAGAATGTGTTCAGAGGAAGCAAAAGTATTCTGAGCATGTGGGAGATCAGGCAATGGAGATAATTGGCTTGCCCAGTGATGTTACTGATAAGATTTAAATTACTCATTTGCAGGAATTCTCAGGGATCTGGAGAGGTGTAAGCTTTGTGGGCAAGGAGGGTAAACAGTCCTTATGGAGACAAGCACATATCTGGGTTCCCTTAAAGACCAACATTTGTAATACAGAATAGAAGTGGTGAAGGAGTCCTGGGAAGTGGATACTGGAGAGCAGAGCACTGCCACCAGAACACAAAAATAAGCAAAAACAATGGCTCTAAAAAACTCAGAGAATTAGTCTTGAGGAGGAAGGGAAAGAGCAACCTTATGGATTACAACCACAGCAGGTTACAAGAGCCATAGGAGGCAGGGAGTCTGTGTATTGAAGAGAGGAATCTGGTGGGCTGGAGACTTTAGTGGAAGACACAACAGAGAATGGCTCTGTCCATTCAGACACCAGAAAAAAAAGGCTGAGTTCCAAGAGAAGAAACCCAGCAGAATGCCTTGGGCAAGGCTACACAGTTAATACAGTGCTGCTCATGTCCACACCATTACAAAAACAACGACTCTAAGACACAGTCCTCGTGTGAGTACTGCTCCAAGGTTTTTGAGATACCTGGCTTTCATCAAGGCACACACCTCAGGGTTTGCATTGGCTTTCTTCATGATATGCCTCCAATCCTTATCCACCATGTTGTAACGCTGGCTTTCCACTGGGAGCTGTCTTTTGATGTCCTCTGAACTAAAGATTGGCTCCAAGTAGAGCCAAGAGCGCTGACAGTTCAGCCACTCCTCTAGGACATCCTAGTGGGAAGCAAGAAAAGTATATCAGGACACCATGCTATGAACCTGTTCAACAAAACCATCCAAACTGTGTACCAAAATGGGTTTAAAAAAACCAAGAAAGAAAGAAAGAAAAGAGGTGATGCTGCACTTAGATCTTCCACACTTCTAAAAATCTACCCACAGGGTCAGGACATGGAATTTCTTTTCCAAATATAATTAACAGCATCCTAGCACTCCCCTTTCCAAAAGTTTTGGAACTTTTCTCCTGCAGCACTGCTATTTTGCTGTCAGAGTCCTGCTGGGTGCTCCTGGTTTGATGAGCAAGTGCTGGCACAGTCTGTCAGATCCTGCTTCAACAGCAGCCTTCCACGTGCTTTCCTACACTGAGATGTGAATGATTAGCATGGAATCACAGGCTCTGTAAGTACAGCATGATTAGAGAGACCAGTAACACTGTTCACAGCAATGGGGAGTTCTGGCCCCACCAAAACGTGTCGCAATAGACAGCAAAAGGGCTGCATTACTTCCCCAGAGTCAGAGGGCTTTCACAGGCCCTGTTCTTCCCTAAAGGCTGATACTCTCTTGATAATTGTCCTTCCAGCTCCCTAGCAGCAACTGCAGTGTCCACATTCAAGCATGGCAGCACAGCCAAGCTGCCTGCCTTCACCACACGTGTGCGGGTAAAAACCAGTACCTGTGTCATCTTCAGCTTAGTTTCCCACAAGTTCATCCTTTCCTCAAAAGGTTTCTTGAAGGGTGAGAAAGACATGCTCTGAACCAGGACAATATGATCATCTAGGAGCTGAGAAATGTCATCAGTGCTTTTCAGAATATAGGTCTTTGTGTTTTTGTAAAGCACCACAACGAATGAAACAGATTTCCATTCACTCTCTATCTTGTTGAGAGCCTGGAACAAAGAAATAAGCAATTTAATTTTCAGATAAAACCTGTGCAAATGGTTATCCCAGCTTTCACAACTCTCTTAATGCCACACTCTGAAAATGACAGATTTTTGCTCTTGGATTCCACTGGAAACTGCAGCTATGTATTTTATGCATGACACAGTCAGCAACAGCACATTTCCTCTGCATTGCCCAGAGGTTCAACACCTCAATGCCAGTGCCAAAATGAACACCTTGAGGGAAAAAAATTGCAATTTCACCTCCAGGCCTGTTTATGCTCTAGATTCACAGAGGTTACCAGAAAAGGGCTTATTAATGACTATGATTAATGACAGCTTTGTCAAAAGGGGAACTATCCATTGGGAACTCGCTTGAGATTTCAGAGAACAAGAGCTTGCCAGAAGGTCAAGACCATCTTAAATCACATCTAAATGGATGAACTGAAGCTGAAAGACCATATACCCTATGAATCTCCAGAGCTAGAAAGTTTTCCCTGCACGTTTACTGGTTTAAAGGATTTGCCATTTCTGTTTCCTGTCACAGCTAATCCCCCTGACATAATATATGAATAGCAGAGTGCAGACAATCAATTTATTTTAACTTAACCAGTCACTAATCCCACAGTGAAGAGTGAGACCCAAGCAGTGGATCAACACAACCATAAGGCAGTGCTGTTAATGCCACAACTGAAATTTTTCACAAGACAGAATAAGTTCTTCTACTGTGTGAACCCAGTTGTGTGGTCATTGCTCCCTTCTGTAAGGACAGCAACCTTTTTACTTGTGCTGCAGAATGTGTCTGATGGTCTGGGACAACAGGAACATCACCCAAGGCAATGACTGCCTGCTCAACAGAAACTTATTTGAGAAGCAAGCAGAGACACAGCAAGTCTTCTCTGCTCACATTTTCGATGGCGTATTCCTTGCTGGCTGTCTCAGCCACTTTGAGAACACTCTCCATGTGGTCCTGCAGGTTCAGTTCCAGGCAGCGACCAAATGTCATGCTGGGCTCCAGCTCGACACCAGCCTTAACCTGGTCTGACAGCATCTCCCAGTGCCGGCTCCTCATCCCAGGATTGCGCAGCCCCTGAATTAAGGGCACGTATTGCTTGAAATCATCCATCTTGTCTCGAAAGGCCACGGCGACACTCTGGCAGTCTTTCGGGGAGAAAAACAGAATAACATCAGCAACAACAGTGTGTGAGGAAGTTGCCTTAAGGAACTTCTAGAAGCTGTCTAAAGCCTGATGTGCATGTTGTCATATGGTATGGGGTAGGTAAGCAGCAGGAGAGAACACTGGAAAATGCAGGTTGAAGTAAGGAGCATATGAAGGCTCTCTCTACATGGCCACTAAGTCAGGATTCCAGCCTGGTCCCAGAAGCAGATCTGCCTGTTGTCAAAAGCCTGCTGCAGGCAAACCAATGCTAAGCAGAAGTGTGCCTTAGGCTAGAGCTCCCCAGAAGAAGAGAAGTAGACAAATATAGCTCCTTGATATGGACTGAAGCATGATCATCTGCCAGTAGATGTTTTGGAAGTTCCAGTCATCATTTCAAGATATTCACTTCTTACAAGACTGCATTTTAAGTTATGTCACACCACAGCTCAGGTTATCCTCAATAGAAGGTGGACACTAAGGAGCTAGAAGCAGGTTGGGATCCCAGCCAGCTTTGGAAATGGAAAGCGTGCAGGACAGACCCTGCCAGCCTATGGCCATGCTAGAGACAAATGTACTTCTGCTATAGGAAGGACAAAGTTAGGGAAATGGCTTTTCTCTTTGTGGGAATCCTGGAAAGTCTCTGCACTGCTCATATCCTGCCCTTTTTTCAGCTTGTGCTAGTGTGAGTAAAACAATGGTTAGGTAAAGAATGTGGGACTTGCTTCCTTTCCAAATTGTGGCTACAGCAGGCGCCTCCTTTATTGCACCCTGCATGGCTGCACTGCACATTCACTGCAAGGATGTGACCACCTCATGCTCCCTGCTGCGGATATGCAAAGGCAAGTCAGACTCAAGGACAAAACAAATACATTACCAGGTACCAGAGAATATTGCAATGAACATAAGCAGGTATTCTTAGTATTTCTGTTTATCATAATGATTCATAGTTACTCATGCATCCACTCATCACCTCCTCCATTGGGGCTGATTCATGGCATTGTTTAAGAGCAAGTTCAAGTTAAAAAGGATGAATCAAAAATCACCCACAGCAAAATATATTTCAATCTAAGCCATCTGGCAGGAGATTTTAGAATTATCTCTGAAGAATGACCAACACATCTCTGAGAATCAGGGAACGGCAAGTTAAGCTACAACTGAAGTCTCAATTTCAGCTTTATTAGGAGAAATGGTCTAAAGACCTTCATGTGAATTGCAAGGGCTGAGTGCAATCATCTAAATTTCATTCACATTCAGGCAAGAAGGAAAATTGTTATTGTATCGCAGAGATCATTTCCAGATTTTGCAATTTCATTTTATTCAAAACAAAATCAAGACCTCTTCTGGCTTTCCATTAAATGCAGTGGCTAATAAAGAAAATAAGATTGGCCAAGAAAACAGCACCTGCAAGACCCAGATTCAAGTTCCCTTGCTGCTTGACTTGCACTAGGGCTTAAACCCACATGTCTAGCCAGAGGGCTATATTGTAACTCTCTGTGACTAGCCTGGATTATTGCACCATATATATGTATATATCCATATCTATATATATCTATATATCTATATAAATATATGAGTAAATACTAACTGCAACATCAGAGGGTGGCTTTTATTTCAGTGCTGTCTCGGGAATTAGGCATAAAAGGGATTTGCAGACTGGTAGTTTCCATGCCAAACTGGTACTTCAAGCATCTAACTAGTATCTAGATGTGAATCATCATAGTTTCAGGAAAAAAAGCGGAAAATAATTTTGCTAGCATTTTCCCAGCTGTCTTTAATACACACGTGAATCCTGACAATCCCTGTTTAGAGCACTCTGTGACATGCCTCACATCAAAATACTGATATGCACCAACTTCCTTTCCCCAGACTGTGCATCTACCTGGTGAATCCTTGAACTGCTTCACACATCTCTGCATGGTCTTAACAGAGTCATTGACATTCTTTTCTAGCTCCTCTGCCTCAATTTTAAGGAGAGAATCATTCATCCAGCTTTCATTCCACTTTATCCAGTCTGACACTGTAGTCCAGAGATCATAGTATGGCTGGAAGTCCTTGATCATCTTGGAAAGCCCACTGTACTTCAGAAAGACATTAAAAACAACATAAGCAACAGGTGTATCCACCTCCAAACTACAGCTTACATGTCAAAAGGCCAAAAAAGCCCACCTCATTTTGAATCTGAATCCAGCAAAGAGAAAACATGTATCCCAAGAGGATATATCAGACTTCCCTCTCCTGGGCCAACAATATGTATTCCAAGGGACAGCAACCAGCAGAGCTGGACTTGACATATTCAGACCAACACAGATCCCGGGGAGCTGTGCCTGCACTGTGTGTGTGGCATGGACAGCACTCTCTCCACTTGCCTCTTACAAAGCTCTCCTGCAGAATGAGGAGATTTTGATGGACAGGCCACACACCATCAGTGAAAGCACACACCACACATCATATCAAAACTTGGCTCCTTACAGGGAAGGAGAAGTAACCACAGACTGAAGGGTAGAAAAGGATCATCATGTGAACTCCACTCCTGGTCTGCAGCCAGACTTGGCTGGATGTGGATGACAATGACTCATTGGCAGCTGAGCAGCTACAAGCAAAATGAGTGTTTGCAGCTATATAAACTGTTGCCTTAGGAGAAAACCACACTCCAAGCCCGGCCAGCTGCCAGCACCCACTATGCAACCACCCGCATTCACACCTAGAGACCTGCAGCAACGGCCTTATAGAAATGGATGCATCCTAACTGCTGCTTCAAGACCTTCCCCAGCCAATTTCTCCTCATGAACATCCCTCAGATTTCACTGTGGGCATCCAAAGTCTCTCCCAGAAGTGGAAATATCAGACCTTGTGCGGCCTTCCACCTTTGCCTGGGATCAGCTCTTCTGTAGCCCAGTGGAATGATGAAGCAGTGTAGTCAATCTACAGGACAGAGGAGCAGTTCCCCAGATAAATCAAAAGAGCATGACGGATTCCTTCCTGAGGAACTATGTCTCATTATTTGCTCTACCAGCTAGAAATCTACCAGCTAGAAATCCCAACAAAGAACAGAACCCTGTGGGTACAGGATCTGACCCTTACATCGGTAACTTTGATGCCAAAGAGCCTTTCCCTGTTGTTGTAGAGAACTGCCATTTCCTGAAGCTCCTTCAGCTGCTTCCGGACATCCCTTGCATCTTCAGCCAGCTCATGGGCAAGGTTAACATCTGACTGGACAGAAAATCCACCTACAGTCAGCTGGAAGAGAAAAGGCAGGCACAGGTTGGGACTCTGAAGCTGAGTGCTGCTTCTAGAGATCTCAGCTTCCTGGTGCACTCTTTGTTACATTCTAAGGCAAGATTTTTATGCTCACAATTTCACCTCCCCCCAACTAATTGCACTTCTGTTTACACCATGATGAAAATGGTGAAGAGAAGCAATAACCACTAGTCAGGTGGAGGAAACTGCAAATGTGATGAACAGCTGCTTGTCTTCTTTATGACAATAGTTAATCTCCAAGGAATAGGAACAATAAGTCTGTGCCCAAATTTGATGCTGAATATATACTGATATTTGCTACAGAACCTGTAAAGTTCAAATGATAGCTCTACTAGTCACTCAGTTTGTTTCCAAGAATTGTTTAACAACACATATCTAGAGCTTCTCTAATAAATTTTGTGTTTTGCTTCAGTGGCTTGGGTTTGTTTGTTTGGTTTGGATTTTGCTTTGGTATTTTGTGTCGGTTTGTTTTTTATTTGTTTGGGTTTTTTGATCCAGTGTTCGGGTATTATCATTTTGGGAACCTGTTTCCAAGAAAATCTAGGTCAGTGATTACACCTTTCTAAAATGGCTTTTTCCCCCCCAAATTTAAGAGTTTCTAAGGAAAAAATAAAATTCAGATTGTTTTAGCAGACACCAGAAGTATCTCAGCTCCAAAACTCAGCAGTTATTTCAGGGTCTTTTCCCACAAGATGAGTTCCATGGCTGAATGCTGTATTTTCCCCCTTGATGGCAGCGCATCATAGGAGATGCTCTTCAGGGAACTGAGTACACAAGAAAGAAAAAGGAGGTGCCCATGTTGCCCAAGCACCAAGAGTCAGAACACTGTATAAACAACATCTCAATGGAAAATGAGTATTTCTGCAGTGTATTGTCTTTCACACAAAAAGGAAACTTGTAACCAAAAGTCAACAAAAAACCAAGGGAGGGTGTGTTAATATTTGGTCTAACAGCACATTCACTTCAAAACTCATCAGAGTAAAATCTCATCTGAAAGTTTCCCACCTGGCTGACCACAAGATCTTCAAGACCCACTTCCATGGATAGTTCATTGTCAGGGGCTTAATACCTGCATTTCTTCCAGTTTCTCTTGGAATGCCTTCTGATCCACAGTCTGCTGTTTGCGAAATCTTTCTTCATCCTCTATGTGCTGGAGCCGAATGGACTCTGAGTCCATAGCCATTTTCACTGGCCAGTAACTGGCAGTCCACCTGCACTCACATGATACAAGAAAACATTCAGGAAAAAAAATAGCAGAAAGCGACAAGCTTTTTGAGCATATGTTTGAAATGCTGAAAATAACAGAATGAGAATGCCAAATCCCACCCAACAACGAAGCTTTACAACAACAGAAACACATATGGTTTCAACAAAACATTTTTTTCCAGCTTGTCTTGTTGATATGCAGTCCTTGTGACTAGGCTATTCAGCTGGAGAGAGCTGGGGAGAAGTGGAGGGCCTTTTTAAAAGGAACAAATCCACTATGCTGCTGAAAAGCTAGGAGACAGCAAAATAACAGTTGGCATCCAGAGGGAATGTCTGTCTTTGAATGTATTTGCAAGGAACTGAAAAAAATGGGGTCAGAGTCTCAGCTTATGGCTTTTCAGAGCTACTGAAAAAGCCAGTCTCCTGTTAAGCAGGGCAGTGAGGGGCCAGCATAACCCAGATACAGGGAAGCCCTGCATTCCGCAGAGTGCCCTGGGGAAAGTGTTGTAGATCCAGGAAAGGCTGCTCAAAGTGGCTGCTCACACCAAGGCAGGTTTCTCAGTCCTTGCTCAGCCACAGCCCACTCATTACTGCCTCCATTTGGACCCTCAGCCTGTGTGCAATGCCAGGTACAAGGTTTGCACATTACACTGGAGGTCACACCCCTCCCAGCCCCTGGGGATGCAGCCATCTCCTACCAGTCCTGCCTGTGGCAGGTCTGGGCAGTGGGAATACAGCCATGCCTGTTCCAAGCCAGACTGGGGCTGAGCTGCTTTCCTGCAGCTTCTGTGGGGTTTTTGCACCTTGCACCCCATATTTCTAGTTTCAGGAGCCCTCTGCAGAGACTCACTCAGGTTGCAGACATACTGGATCAAGGACATGTCATAAGAGAAGTGCTTCCCGGGCTGAGCAGGCTTTAGAAGCCTTGTGAGCTGACAGTGCTATTGTGGCACAGTCAGGCCACAATCTGAATAATAAAACTAAGAGGAGGCTGCTTGGAGAAGAACTGGAGTAATAATAAGGGTCCAAATTCCTTCCTAGTCTTAAGAAAATCCTGGGAGCGTTCATATCTTGGAAGTGTGGATTTAGTTTCAGACACAGACTAAACTGTGCACTTTGAGACCTTGCAATTATCTAAAAAACCAAAACCAAACCAAAACACAAAAAAAACCCCAACCAAAACCACCCAGAGAAAAGGGCTTTACTATGTTAAACAGGTTAATAGCTACCAGTTTGCCTTGCCCCAGGCAAGAAGGCAGCATGAACTCACACTTCTTGTCTACAAACTTCATTTCAAGAATTCAGTGCTCATGTAGCCTGGGAGACACTTAGTTCTGCAGGAGCCCTTGATAGACACATGGCCCCTGAAGCACTGAGAATGGTAATTGCTGTAGAGTCCCACTTTGACAGTGGGAGAAATGCCTTGTGCTCACTTGTCAGTGAAATCTTCTTCAGTAAGATTGTAAAGGAAGTCGTCCATGACCTTGTAATCTTCCATGACTTCCTCAATCAGTTGCTGCACAGGGTGAGAAAGGGACAAAAAGTAGACACCTTTAGACCATGCTGATTCCAAGTCTCTGGTGTACACCTCATTTTCATGAGCTGGCTTTGAAGAGCGTTAGTCACACAAGCTTAATGTGATATGAGCTGCTTCTGTGCTGTGTGAACAGTGGGAAAGGATTTACAACTCCTTGTTCTGTGAATGATCATGCCATCATCACCCTCTGTTCTGTGGGAATGAAAAGAAGTGTGACCTAGTGGATAAAGTGCTGGACAGAAATCGAGTGTTTCAGGTTATTCTCCAGGTTCCCTCATTGGCATGGACGAGTCAGCTTACAGCTTGATGCCTTTGTTCCCCATTTGTTCAGCTGGGAAATGACTTACACTTCAAATAACTTTGAAATAACTTGGTGCTAAAATGTCCTATTAGAAAAAAAATATATTAGCAGCAATTTGAGCAGTGGATAACAGAAAGATTTTCTTGAGAACAGCATTCATTTTTAGAAGATAGCTATTCAGTACACAAATGCAGAATGGATCATGAAGGCAGCAAAATGCATACATAAGTATTTTAGGCAAGATTTTTAACTTCTTTTTTGTTTTGCAAAGAGATTTAAAATCATGATACATGTATCTAAAAATACAAATCTTAGGAATTATAAAAATACAAAGCCAGGAGTCTCATGGCATTGCATGCAAAGACATGCAAGTGAAAAAAATGGAGTTCTGCTTCTGAGACACCACACATTACATTGGCAAATTTCCTCCTCACTTCCCTTGATGTCCCTGTCCAAAGGAGAGCCTGCCCTACCAGCTGCACTGCCAGCTGCTCAGGCACTCCCTTCAGCCAGTCCCGCAGCTCGACCAGCTCCTCAATGTTCTGTGGTCTCTCATGCATTTTGGTGCTGATGGTGTCATATGCATCACAGATCTGCAGAAAGACACAGTAAAGACCATCAAAAGGTCACTAATTGCTAATACACAAACTGGAAAACCTGCCATGATCCACCCACTTCCCATTCTGATGGTGGTCTAAGTGATGAGTACACAGCCCTGTTCTTTTTTTCTTTTCAGTCTTTTCCCATCCATATCATTTGAGCTCAAATGGAACGAGACTGTCAAAAAAAGAGGAAGAGGAACTGCAGGTATGTAGTGGAAATGATGATAATAACAGATTTAGACAACCAGCTGGCAGAGGCAATTGCCTATATTCCAGTTGTCTTCAGAGGAAGCAAACGGACTTTCCAGTTGTCTACTAGACTGATCTTTTCAATCCACCAATACACTTTTGTAGGATGGCAAGGTCCTGAAGAATTTCATCTCAAGAGCTACAGCTTTCAGGCATGCAATTTATTAAATATATTTAATGCTTGACTTGGTTGAGTTTGCATATGCCCTGTATAATTTTAATTTTAAATAATCAGCCCAATGCGATATTTAAAATATACTCATTAATGTGACCTTCTGGCCATTTCACAAAAACACAGCAACTTCAAAAACAGAAGGACAAGACAAGACACAGACAGATAATCCATAGAACCAGCTAACTTACCTTCTGCACCTGCAAATGGAGGGTTTTAGCCAGCAGGTCTAACATGGCAGTGGCAAGTGCTTTGTGTTTATCAGACAGATTGTGCCTAATATGTTCTATCCTGACTTGAAAGGGGCCAATGATAATAAAACTAGGTAGAAGGTGGTCCAGGCTCTCCTTTTCAGACAAGTATGTGGTTACTATCTTCATCACCTCCTGGGTAGGTGGAAAATGCTCTTCATAGCCTCTGTAAATTAAAACACCAACAAAGAAATTACAGATTAGACCTTAAGAATATTTGAGAATTAAAGTTGTTTGTGGCCACTCAAAGGATCAAGACATGAAATTATTAAGGCAAACATTTACACAATAGGTGCAGAGTGGAATAAGAGCACAAACTATTCTAGCTGCAGAAAGGGAATAGAAAAAAAGAGATGAAAGAGGAATTATGGCAAGAAGAGAGGGAGAGACAAAATAAAAGCACTGGTGTAACCAGGTCAAGATCAGGAGACACTTCGGGGGGGGGCAGGCACTTCAGTGTGTTATGGGGAGAGACAGGAATTTGTCAGACAGGATTTGTAAATTTATTAAGCTGGAATAAAAAATGAGAAAAGGGCTTAATACCCACAGAAGTCAATTAAAGTAAGAGAGGCTGAAGGACAGAATAGGTGCAAAGAGTTTCAGTAGTGAAAACAATGAGGTTTAAACAAAAGAAAACATTACTTTCTACAGAATGCTATCAGCTGAGCAGACACTATATGAGGGAGGTCAGAGTCAAGTATGCTAACTGGATTCTCAAACAGGATGATTCATTTTTAGGGCCATTAATATCTCCAATTACACTGACAAGCATGACAGGAATGTGACTGCTGTCAGAGACAGGAAGAAATTCCCAGTGCCACCACCAATGTCCTCTAAAAGCATGGATTGTTGCCCATGACTGAAGGCAGCCTCTGACAGGGGCCTGATCTCACATCTGAGCCATGTGGTCTCAGAACAGCCCCACACTCCCACATCAACACATCCACACAACAGCTTCCACAAAGGCTTGTCACTGGGATCACAGAGGTTTTGTCAGAAGCCACCTACTTTAGGAAATAATTGATGTCATTGTTATTTATCTCCAAGAACTTCTCGTATTTCCTGCTGTAGGCTTGGAGAGGGATCCGAGTCTTTTGAATGGCAGAGCGCAGAGCCTCTCGTAGATCTTCCACTTCTGGCTCTTGCAAACCCACTGATTCCAGCATGGGGGTGCCTGTGATTTCCATGTTCTCTAACACATACTGGAAGAGGCAGGAGAGAGGTCTTACAGGACTCACAGAGCTAACTGTGCGTCCTCAGCAGAGGAGCAAGGCAATCCCTGGTGGTGCATTTGGGAACTCCTGCAGTCCACACTTCTACATTGTGTCAGGAATTGTTTTATCAGTTTTATGTATCCCCATCCCCAAAGAATGAGGATCTAGAGAGACAGGGCTTTCACAGTAGCAGACAGAAGGATGCATATTCAGAAGAGACTTGCATCAAACTGACAGAATTGGAAACAGTGCTATTTCCTTTTTGAGTCTGCTTTCACCAGACACCACCTGCTCTCTGGGCAACCAGAGTGTCCATGTGTTCACAGAACCTGCAGCACCAAAGTAGCAATAACAACCTGACAAAAGAGCTACGAGGCTGGGGAGATTGAGGAAATCCTATCAGAAGAGAACTGCATTAGCACAGTGCTGTGCCCAGATTAATTTAACTGAATCCCCAAGTACCCACTTCTGCATCTCTCCCCCTCAGCACAAGCTCAGGGGTGTCTGTGCTGAGCTACAATGCACTGACACGTGCACAGCTGTATCACTGTTGATGTAGAAGTGTTCACCTGCTCCAGCTGAGGGATACTGTGAGTCGCCAGGATTCCCTTGTCGAACAGAGAAATGAGGGATGTCTCAAAACTCTCCACAGTGGGGCTGAAGAGAATGCCAGTGATGTCTAGCTCAAAGTCTGTTACAAAGAGTGGATTCCTTTGAGGCCTGTGGTGGGAAGAGATAAGAAAGAACAGGGATGTTTTTTGAGAAAATTATACACAACTGTATTGCTCTGGTGCTGATACTAAAATGCCTCCTGGACAGGAAAGGAAAGCAGAGGAGAAGAGGACTGTCTCATGCAGATGAAGATATAAAACACTGTGTTCTCAATTTAACAGCAAAGACATTGAGAACCCTTTTTTATCAAATGGGAAAGAACCATCCATCATGACATATCAGGATCCCCAAAAGTCATAACCTTGAGAATTGAGCTGCCTTACAGAAAAACTGCAGGTGCTCTTCAAGCTAAGCATTCAGTATCTCCAATATACCCCTAAAGTGCACCTTCTGGAAGTTATATTAGTATATCCCAATCTTGCATGTGACCAGCATGGATCAGGATCAGATGAAATCAGCGTCACGACTTCCACTGATTTAAAGGTAAGAGGCCTCATGTGAGTGGCAGGGTTTTGTTTTTTTCTTTTCTTCTTTCTTTCAATTTCTAAATGTTCCTTTTTTTAATACAACAAAACCCAAAAATCCTTAAATCAATACCCAGAGGAATAAAATTTTAGGCACTGTGATAACCTAAATTTGGTATTCTTTAGAGATCCCAGGACAGATTCTAATTCTGAGGCTTCATCTAAGAACAGAATCAAGCAGCCATGCTCCTGGTATTCTACCTGGCATCCAGACAAAAATCTAGCAGTAACAATTTGCTCCCCCAAGAATGCTGGAGGTGGCTGATCTTTAGAACAGCACATCAAAACAGCAGACCTTGGTTCTGATGGGCTGCCCCGTATCACTAACAGCAGCTGGAAAGCTGTACTAACAGAGCAGCCAGCTCTGTGTCCTTCTTCCATACTCCAGTGAACATGTCAGGTGGGGGATTAGGGAAAACAGCCCAGCTTAAAGCCCCCACACAGAGCAAAGCTCGCTTGCAGAACTGTAGTTAAAAAGACAACAGCACTACACTTTTCTGCTCTTTCCATCCCTTATTCTTCTTTCTTTCTTACATGTAGGGACTGTTGGCGATGTCATATCCCCATTCCATGCCCTCTGAGCAATCCAGGACACACTGGCAAGCATCCAGCACAAGCTGGGTGAAGCTGAGGAGCGACCTCTGGACCAGGTAGCGCAGAGAGTCCTGAAGCATGAATCTGATGCGCTCCATCAGCTTACACAGCTTGGACCTCTGGTAGGCATCCCAGTCACTCTCCTCCAGGTTGAACCATTTGCCTGCATCGCTAAGGCTGCTCTTAATTGCAGTCTTTATGGAATCGATCCAAGTATCCTTGAGAAATGCCTGAACCTAGAGCAGAGAAAAAAGCAAGCTGAGTAATTCTCCTAGGGCTGCTGGGAAAACAGTCTTGCAAGGTGAGCTCCGAACTGGGGCTGCTGGACCTATCTCTGCTGTGGAAGGAAATGGTTCTCTCAGAGCTGTGGTAGCTAAAAGTAGCTCTCAATGCACCCCCCCCCACCACCCCTTGTAGCATCTGAACCTGGTCATACATCTCCTTCACTGACAAAAGACCCACAAAAAGAAAGCCTGATATTAAAAAGCGGGGGTGCTCTATTATCTGTTTTATACACAGTGTTTCCTTTTTGTTCTCTTTTCTATAGAGCGGTATCCCTGGAGCTGCCTGTGTCAGGGTCCCACACAAAAGTTGTGTAGACAGTATGATGAGCACGTAAAGGACAAAATGTTGTCTTCTCTTGACAAGTGAGAAGAAAGAGCAGAAGAAGCCAAGGGCAGCAGCAGTTTGCAGTATTTTAATTTATTAAAATACCACCAAGTGTCACTTCTGCTCCACAGGCAGAAGTGTGTTTGTGTGTAATAAAAGAACCTTAGTCACCAAGTGGATGACAACACTGCCTAGCTGAAATAGCACGGGACTGGGAAGGACCAGCACATTCTCTGCCACTGATTTAGTGTGCAGCCCTGTGCAAGCTGCTCCATGTGGCCACATCCAGGGTGCAATGTGCTTCCCTCAATCTGAGGACACAAGGATCCTCTGGTGGGAATTACCACAGAGCTGCAAATTGTTGTCCTAGTCCCTCTATTGCCATTGCAAGCAGAGTAATTTAATTAAGTACATAAAGAACAGAGAGTGTAGAAAAGCATTACCCCCATGAGTGTTTCAGGAGGAATCAAGGATCTTGTGCCTTGCAGCTGGATGGATGGGGAAATAAAGAAAAAGAAATAAAAATAACAAAAAAAAAAAGAAACTTTTGAGTGCCAACCAGGACTCCTGTCTGTGTATAAAGCAGACAGACAAAAGGGGGGCTGCAGCCCTATATGGCCACTTGCTTAACACATGAGTAAGCCTGGTCAGCACTGGCTGATCCTAACCAGGGGACTAAGACTCTCCCCATATCCCAAAAAAATTGACAGGCACATACAAATTCCTCCCTAGCCCAAACATGATGTCTCCTTTGACAGCTCATCAGTTACCAGAAAATCAATCTGCAGCTGCTGCATCTGTCTAATACACACTGACAGCACTGCTGGCTGCTCCATGTGTTCACCCCTCACTCTTCCTCTGCTCACCTGAGTGAAGGTCTCGGTCTGGATCTCTTCAAATTCCTCCAGAGAGACAGGTTTGGTTATGGTTGTGTTAAACAGAGACATGACAGCTGCCTTGTTGCACTCATCTTGTATCTGTGCAAGGAGATAGATGACTTCTGGACTGGTCAGGAGTGAGAGAAAGTTGAATTCTCTCTGTTGTTTACGAAAAGGATAGTCTGGGATAGAGACGAGCCCTAGCACCAAAAAAAGGAATAATGTCATTGCCTGAAACAGCCATTCCAGCTTCTGTTTTTAGAAGCTCCCTTTGGGAAACACTTGTGAAAAGGACTCTGCTCTAATGCACTGCCCTTATCATGTAGCAGCTTCAGAAGAAGGTTGAATGAGAGTCTCTGCTTTGCAGCAGAGACCTTTTGCAGCCTCCTATTAGGGCCTGAGGTGCTGTCTTGGTGCCAGACCTTCACAAGGCTTTGGTTCATGAAGTTTTCATGAGAAAGAACATTGGAACCAAAGAAACTTCCCACTGAATGGCACAGCTGAGTCATCTCATCTGCGAGAGGCCACTTGTGAAGAACCTCAGGCCTTCCAGCCTTTTGAAGACTGAAGTGCACAAAATACTCGTGCACTTCACAAGTAGCACAAGCACTTGGCCCCATCTTTTACTGGGGCCATTCTCCTCCTCTTTGGGACTCTAAAGGAGCCTGAGCCCTCTTCCACACCTGAGGCATTTTCCAGCTGGGCACAGCACAGGCAAGCCAGTTAGCCCCAGAACAATGGTAAGCTAATCACACTGCCAAACATTTGGTGCCATTAAGGGTACAGATGCAGAGTTAACTGCAGCTTAGATGATGAATTCTAATGTATTATACTGAGGTAACATGAACAAGCAAGTATACCCTAAAAAAGAGGAGACGTACTCAAAAGTCTCACATAATCTCCTGTTGCTGCCCCTTGTGACCTCTAACCATTACCATAAACCTGAGAGTTCCTACAGCAAACCACGAATCCTATCAGAGACAAGAGGTAACCACATTGAATGCAAACTGCTTCCCTGTGTGCCCTACCTTTGTCTGGTGCTTCCTTCTCTTCTTTGTCTGGCAGGGTGACATAAGAAAACATCTGGGGTTTTGAAGCGACGACTCGGTCAAAGCTGACCATGTTCATGGTGTGTTTATAGTCTAATTTCACTTCTTTCTCCAGGCTGCTCAAATAGTCTAACATGCTGTTACAAGGCACAGAAACACTGAGAACCCATGGTGTTTGAGCACAACTATGTCTGTACTTTTACTGCAAACTCCACCTTTCCCTCCCTCCCAAATTTGCTAACCCAGAAGTTCAGTAACACATCAGTATTGCAGACAATGAAGCAGCCAACCAAGATATCAACTGGACTTGCAATGACAGAGGCAAACAGGGAGTGATGTCTAGGACTGTAGTCTTCCTAAGTGTTTTTTCAGTTCAAAGCAACATCTCTACTGAGGAGAAACATTACAGAGGGAAGAAGAAATAACCACAAATTAAAGAAAGGAGCTGGCAGTTCTGGAAAAGTTGGGCTATCCAAGCTGGTCTCCCATTTGCCTCCTGCTGAACACCTCTTGTTGTCCATTTCCTCAGCCAGAACACCACACAAGTGCTGAAACCCTGCTCCGTTTGCCATAGGAAATCATCATCCTTTACCTCAAGCAGGCAGAGTACTTTTCTTTATCCCTGTATTTCTGCTCACAGACACTAATTACTCTCCTACTCTCCAGTTCAGGCTGGCAGACCATGCAGCCCTTCACACTCTCCTATTTCTGAGCAAGGCAATCAGTCACGGCTGAGTCCCAGGAACTCGACCAGTGGCTCACGATTCATCAGCCCAGGGACATTAAAATGCCTCCCCAATATGAACTGCATCACAAAGAGATGCTCCATTATATCCAGATGGAGGTCTCCTGTTCTGCTTGCCTCCCCCTGTGCAGATCTTCTTTTGATTTGTTTTACCAGCTGTTAATAGGTAGAAGAGTCACCAGCAGATAACAGCTAGGTTTGGAGACAATGGGTGATCTGCAGATCACTACAGCAATGACTGACCTGTTCCTCAAAAGCACAGGGAGACAGTAAGGTCAGCCATGCCATTTTTGTCAACCTTCTTTCTGTTGAAGGCCACTTAACTGCAGGTGTAAGCATGGCTTGGTGGGTTTGCATATGGAAACTCCTCCATCTGGGAATACTGACAGACCACCCATCCTGTACATGTGTCCCTGGGGCTGCCATCTGCCTACTTCTCCTACCATTCTGTGCAACAGAGTGGTGTGCTTGTGCACAGAATGGAAGACAGGTGAGATCCATGGTCTGTGAGTTGGCTGCTCAAGATCTGCCTCCACTGACACTTGTTTTGTAGCCCTATGAAGCCCCACAATGTTTACGGACTGAAGACAGAGCCCCCAGACATGTACACGATGCTTTACCTCTTCTCCTCCTTCAGCCTGGGAGTCTGCACAGCCAAACGCCTCATTTTCTGCAGGCTTTTCTCGCTGATGGTGTCCAGCCCCTCTGTGGGCATGCAGTCCACGTAGAAGTGGTACATGAGCAGCCCCTGCGTCTTCTTGCGCAGGCTGTCGGCAGAGGCCACGCGCTCTGCAAACACCTGCGGGTCCTCGGCCAGGAACTGCAGGCAAACTCGTGGCACCCAGTACTGACATGGCAACAATGGAGCCCTTCCTGGGAAATGAAAGCACAGCTAACAGCAGTCTGCAGTGAAAACAAAACTCAGAATGGCTCACAATGCTGACAGCAGCTTTTTGATAGACAGGATAATTGGGCGGCTTGCAGAGATCAAAATGAGGGACCAAAGCTGAGGACAGCAACAGATAAGGAGCATCTCCAAACCTTTCAAGAGAAGGGTACTTCATTTTAATCTGTCCACATTCCCCTTCAAAATGGCAATGACCCAAAGAGACCAACATTTACTTTTCTTGAAGGGAGGAAGAATGGGAGATAGATTAAAAAGAAAGGTGTCTCCAAAGGGAAAACCTCAAACAGGGTGTCAAATTAAGGTATGGAGTTCTCTTCCCTGGAGGTTTTTTCAGACAAGTTAAACAGACACATATCAACAGTGATAACAGTGAAAGGGATTAAATGACTTCTTGGTGTCCTTCCCATCTCTAGCTAGGACCAGCATGGGTAATGAACTGACTCTCAGACTATAGATAGGTCTCAAAAGACATTATTTGAAACACACCTTCTGGAGTTATTCCTCCATTAAGGATGGGTTTCCCTTCTTCATCACGCACCAGCCCTTTCTCATCTGTTTTATGAACCAAGTAGAGGTCTGTCTCCTTGTCATAATCCAGAATACCAACATCAATCCACTCGTAGATCAACTCCTGGCTTTTTGGGTCCTCTGAGAGAACCAAGGATTAAAACAGGGTTAGTCCATTCTCCTGGAGGCTTCAGCAAATGGACTTCCCTGATCAGAATGGTGATGCCACAGTCAAATCCATTTGCTTGTTTGAATCTCAGTCAATCTCACAGAGCTTCTGCTGTGACCAATTAAATAATGAAGTTAGGACTTATGTATTAGAATTTTCAATGTTTTGCACACACCAGACAGATCTGTATCTATATTGATATCAACATGGATACAGGTCAGGACAGCCCTATGTTGTCTGTTCAATCTGAGGAGTGATCAGGTGTGGTGTTGCCCATGACAGCTGCAAGCAGAACTCAGCCATCATGTGCTGGCTGCCCAAAGATACACAGAGCTTATGTTTTAAGCTTCAGTTTTGCAGACAGTCAGGCCTCTGGAGCTGCTCCAGAATTTCAGATGCCAGTTCCCATGCTTTAAAGGAACTGCAGATGTGTTAATATGAGCTGAAGGCACAGCTGGACATCACTACAACTGTACCTAGTAATGCCTTCTCATTGAGAAGGCTCCAAATTATGGGAAAACAATGTCCATATGACTTAATTTGGCTCAGGTTTACTATTTGTATGCTCACTGTAGTCTGAACTCATCTTCTGATCCTGCACTTGTAGGGAAATCCAGGCAGAATATACTGTGTGCAAGTTACCTAACTCCATGAAGATGGATATGCACCAATAAAGAGAAATTTTGTCTGTGCTAATGGAAAGTCAAAAGGCAAAGAAAAGTGGAAAGGGTCCAGGGCAGGACTGGCAGTCAGTGAGATCTCTGGTCTCTTGCTCTGACTGCCTGAGCCTGGTCAAAATGAGATATGGCTTATTAGCCATGCAGAGCTACACTCATCAGAATCTACATGTTCTCTTCTGCTGAAAGGGCCTGTAACTGTTAATGTTGTCCCACTTGAGCAGTAACTGATTCAAGTTTTACCATGTCCAAGCACATCATCTGTAGGTAAAAGTGCCCTTCCAGGCACCGGCTTTCTATCCGAACATCCTGGCTCCTGTCCTAGTGAGATCCACTCTTCTGGAGTTCGACAGTCAAATTCATCATTGTCAAATACCTAAAAAAGCAAATACGTGAGTGAAATTAAGGTTTACTTCAGAAACAAGAAAACACCCAATAAAAAATTACATGAGAGGAAAACATTAACATGCAGTTTCTAAATAGGCTACAAAATATGGAAAACAGTCCAGGTGCAAAAGCTGTGCTGATCTTTGGTGCACAATCTTCTCCCAAACAGCAGTATCTGTACCTCCAGGCCTTTCCTAGGGAGAATAGTCCAACATCTGGAGAGGTCTCCTGCAGCAATTCTGCTGACTACTGCCTTCAGAAGGAAGCATGAGACACTTTTCCTTTGGACACACAAAGGACAGTGAGGAGCACTCTCAAGGACAATTAGTTCTGACAGAAGTTGTGGGCACCCTGCAGAAGATGCTCAGCATCTTGTAGAGACCCTCATGGCCCAAGCCAGCTCCAAAGCACTTCATTGTTTGGTTGCTTGTTGTGTCAATGCTGGCTAAGTGTCCTGCCATCCTCAGAAACTTCCTGGGGTATAAGCAATGAGACAGATCACAAGTACTAAATGTGCACTCTTACCTTTAATGGGAGGTAGATGGGAAAGACAGAATCTTTTGTCTCTTCAATAGGTGGCATATTGTCAGGGTCATAGTGCCTTGGCATCAGCTGATTGGAATCTATCCCCTTGTTGGCCAAGAGCTCAGCAATATCAAAGCTGAAATAAAGCCGTCTCCTCCTGGTTTACATCAGAAGAGGAAATAACCACTTAATGTGCCTATAAGCATTCCCATGCCTTCAATTCCTCTTTTTTACTGTGCACCCCTATCAGTAAATACATTTTCAGTACACATTGCATCCATGTCCATTTCTTCCTTTATAGTACAAAATAATTCAGTGGAAGTGACTAGGACAATCAGTTACTCCAATCTGTAAATTAAAGACATGTACTACTGTACTAATATAATATGCTCATTATAGAGCATATACAAAACAAAAAAATTAAAGAAGAAGCAGAAAAAGATTATGTAAATACTATTTAAAACCAATATTTTCTTCCCACATCCTGGTGAATTGTCTTTTTCACCCTCTGCAATGCATGCATGCCCCACTTTGGAGACCATTGCCTTACAGGATAAGGCTTTCATAAGAATTTTTTGACATGTTATGTCTTGAAAGCAAAAATCAACACCCTAATCTGCTGTGTCCATTCCACAATGATGCCTCTACCCATCTGCTGGTTTCCTACCTCTCTTCTTCAACCTTCCGAGGGTTTTGCCCTGGAATTCGTTTGAAAGGCATCTGCACTTTGGGCTTAAATGACTGTACAGGGAAATCTGACTCAGCGAGGATCTCAGTGGATGGCCCAACCACTTGCTTGTCCAGGAGACTTTTGAGGTTCTGAGGCATATTGAATTTTGTGACTAAGAGACAAAGAGAAAGGCATCACTTTGCTTTACATTCACACACAAGGAGGACTCTGCTGTCTACTGAGTTGTCTGCAGAAGTCACTTCACTAGATTCTTAAGAGAAATCAAGCAGACATCAAATTGAAATAAAAAGACCACTTTTCCCTGCTACAATATGTGATCATGGTTTTCCAGTATCAAAATGATGGCATAGAAGAAGCCTCCACTGAGAATTACTGTCATGCAGATTTTCAGGAGGCAGGGCACTGACCTGCCTCTAAGGAGCTCTGTTTTGTTCCCAGCTTTGACACAGCCTCTCTACATGATAGTGAGCAAGTGTCTCTAGCGCACAGCTTCCATCACTCTCAGAAGGGGATGGGATTCCTGCCTCTCTGGGGGACCCCAAGACCAACAGTCGGTCAAAGCTGGGAGGAACTTGGTCAAGGCTGTGATAAAGGGTTTACAAATATTGCAGGGAAAAAAAGCCGCTCAGGTAATCTTTGTCTGCTGAAGTGCCTATTCACACCTTGGACAAACCTCTCTTCTCAGCTTTTGCTCAAGCAAACCACTCACTCACATCAGCAATGGTGTGAGAAAACATTAAGTTAAACAGCCAACAATCTCGCCATTTGGCCAAACGTTTTCAACAGAAATTTGGAGTAAGCAAAAAGTAGACATTTCCAAGAACTGGCAGAAATTAAACCATGTCATTTACCCCATAAATAAACCAAACTGTTTATATTGCTAAACAAGTTGCAAATAATAGAACAGCAGCAAACTGGGAATTTGAAGCTTAACCTAAATTAAGTAATTGCATGCAAGCTTTAAAAAGCACTATTCCCAAGACAGAGCTAAGCATTGAACTAAAAATAGATTTTAGTGGAATGAGAGGTTTTCCTTTGATGAACTTTCACATTCTGTCAAGGAGAAACTTTAGGTTCTGGTTTGTAATTGGGTATTTTGAATGTCAAGCTTTGAACCCAATTGTTCACTGTGTTGCATGTGCTTCTGGAGTCAAGGATTTCAAAGCCTTGATTTCAAAGCAATTGTGCAGAGCAGCCAATAATGCTAAAGCCAGACATGTTTCAGGATGCTTAGGTACAGGAAGGGTCCTCTAAGAAGTCATTCCCTTGTCCTTTTTAAATGGCCCCTGACTCAACCCTTGCAGCTGTACCTTGCTTGCTTAGAGACTGAAGGAAATGGCCACTAACTGGCTCCTCTCTCTCTCCTTCCCTCCCTCAGGAAGAGCAGCTAGCCAGGCATGAACGTGCTCTTAAACACTTGCATGGTCCAAAATATAATTTTGAGGAATCCCTAAAATGCAGCTCTTTAGCCTCATGCACATCTCTTGCTTGGGGTCTTTACAGAATAGCCCTGATTTGTATTTGTTGTCAAGGAGCACAGCTGCTCCAATTTAGTCACTTCATTGTTGTCAAATCCATGGCACCATCCATTATGACACTTTGTGCACTATCAACTATTTATATCAATACTTAGTGTTTCATTTGCATTTACATTTCCAACCTGATGGCTTCTTCCCCCTTGAAGAAGCATCAAATCATAAATAGAGTTCTGTCTCCACTTGTTAAAGATGAGTCTAGCTTGTCAAGATTCACTTGAGGAAGCAGTCATTTGTCCTCACTCATGAAAATAAATGTCACAGCTAAGCACAGGAGGGTGGTATATACAGTTCCTATCTTTCTCTAAAATCCTCTCACACATACACTTTCTTCCCACCCGCTGCCAGTCTATGATCCATATCCCCAGGAGTGCTCTAGGGGCAGGAGAGTGCTGGCAAACCTTCAACTGTTCTCTGTTCCTATATTTGAGTATCCATGACACAACTTCTTGTAAGCAGGTGGCACCAGCAGCTCTGTACACACAGAGAGCCCTTGCATCTAGGGACAACAATCTGCTCTGCGGTGCAGCTGGGTGCAGAATAAATAACTGAGAGAAGACTATAATTTTGGCTACGGGTACCTAAATCCCAAATACAGCTCTCACAGGCAGGTCCCATTTTTTGGGGTTGTCATGTGCAGGGCCAGCAGCTTGACTTGGTGATCCTTATGGGTCCCTTATAACTCAGGATGTTCTATGATTTTCACAGGAAAGGGACACTGCTGGCCGCATGCACAATAAGAACACATGTAAATTCAGTGTTCTCCTGGCAACAGGACCAGAACTCCCAAGGGCACCAGCACAGTCCACCCTGAACCCTGGGGAAAGTGGATATATCCAGGAGAAAAGGAAGCACAGTTTTACCACCCACTCAGATCACTTTGCTGCACCTCGAAATGAAATTCACTTTTCACAGGACATTCAAGCAGCTCAGCACCATTCCTGAGCACTGAGAATGAAAGCAGAGCATGAACCCAGAGGCAGCAGCCTAATTCCCAGCATGCCCACTATAGGCAACCTTAACAGTTATGGCCCAGTTTCCTGCCCCACCACATTCCCTCTCTGGGTATTTACCTTTAGGAGTGTGCTGCTCCCGGCGTGCCTGGTTCACCAAAGACTGGGATATGTGGGGACCAGCAGAAGCACCCTGGAATGTGAGGGAAGTGTCAGAGCAGTCATGGCACAGTGTGGGTGGAGGTCATGGAGGTCATTGAGGTCCAGAGAGAAAGGGGGACTGTAAGATTGACTTTAGCAGATCTTTAGGGACAACTGAAACTGTGAGCAATTGTCAGAAAAGGCTCAGAGACACAAATATCTGAAAAGTTCAGCCCAGTGCACAGGACCAGGGGATTTGACAGAAGCATGTGGCCTGATATCAGTTTAAGATGTTGACTGGGGGCTGATTAAGCAGCCAGTCATTAGAGTTTTACTACCAAATATCACCTGCAGTCACAATCACAAGCCTGCCCTGCCAAACTGGCATCCTAAACCCAGGTAACTGTGACAGTGCTGCCACTGGCTACTGAGGAAGGCAGCACAACTCTGGTCTTGCACAAAGGCCTCTGAGCAAAGGAAGGTGAGGACCTGGGGTGAAACCTACATGTGTCCACACCAGCTGTACCATCAGTCTTTTCCTTTCAGGACAGTGCTGGAAAAAGGGCTGCTCTTTGCACTTACCCCTGAGCTGCTCGAGGTTCCTGGAGTAGGGACATCAGCAGAAGCCTCACTGCTGATACTGGGTTGGCTCCTACTCAGAAAACTCCTCAATTCCTTCCTTGCCTTCTCCATCTTCTCAGGAAAACAATGCTCTGACGCAACCCTGGGCTTGCTATGAGCAGAAAGACATTGAGCCTGTCACACTCTGTATCTCTGGCACTCCTCCACACCCTCCCACAGTGCTGGATATCCTTGACTTGTTACAATGAGTGGGTAACACAGAAAGTTCGATCCCCTGATTCCACACCAACCGCTGCATTCATGGCCTGGGGGCCATCAGACTCACGTGGCTGCCTCAATGGCTCACTAACTCTGGAGAAAGAGACCACTTTATTATTCCAGATGGGTTTTGGAGTGGGAAAACCAGCAGCATACACAAGAAAAGTTGCTTTCCTTAAGCAGCATGGGATTCTCGGATCTGTGGTAGCATTCAAAAGGCTGCCAGGAGAACTTGAGTAAGCTGAGACTACAAGAGAAGTACTACTTTTGCTGCACCCAAATCCCTTAAAAACTTTGTCACACTTGACTCCAGTGGGAGAAGGCTACAGACTAGGATACAATCACAGCTACTCCCAGGTGTAAGTCTGCCTCTTTCATTTAAATAATTCATGACAGATGTTTAAGCACCACCTAACATATTAAAATATAGCCAGAAGCACTCCTCTTTCTCCTCTTGTAGGGGATATTTTTGCTCAGCTCACAAATAATTTCTGCTCTTCCACCTTGGGAGACGCAAGTCCAGGCAAATATCACAGCTCTACAGCTTTATTTTATAAAAACCTTTGTGCACTGAAAGATACCAATTAAGAACAGCTCTCAGACTTCTGGCAGGAGGATAATACAACCCTTGATTTTAGGCTTGTCTAAACACAGAGATGACTATTGTAACTAATTAGAACAGCAAAAGTGACACAAACCCCTCTAGCCTGCACACACATGCACTGATATAATGATGTACACATACCTGTGTAGCTTATTCCTATAAATTATGAGTCAAAGCTCTTCATGGTATCTCTCAAAGGTACTCTGAGGTCAGTACAGCTTACGGATCAATTCCTGCTCGGGGTAGACCCAGATTCCTCATCCAGCCCTACTTGACTAGTGGTTTGTCTCCTGCACCCTTGCTAGGACCTTTCTTACTTCTGGTACCCAAGCCTCTGCAGTAGGAGTCTTCCAGCTTCCCACAGCTAAGTGCTGGAAACCCCTTGCCTGGTCTTGCAGGCCACAGCTGCCACAGTACTTGTCTGGAGTCTCATACTGACCTGGAGACAACGCCACAGGATCCCTTACTGCCATGCCCTCTCTGCTCTGCACTTGAGTGGAGTGAAAACTCTGCTCGCCCTATACTCTTGATGAGAGAGGGTAATCTTTTCAAAATTTCACCTTGCTGCCTGTCTGTGAGAACGAATCAGGTACAGCAGAGAAAGCATTACATGCATGCCAGAGATAAGAGGGAATAGCTGTGCTGGTTTATTACTGCAGGTTCAAGCCAGTGCACAGTTTTGAGAGGTTGAATCAAAAAAGAAATCAGATAATAAATCAAGGTTACCATGATGCGAATCTTTTAAGTGAAATGGAGTAAACGAACAGATTGGAAAGACCTGGGAGATGAGATCAATAATACCCCCTCCCCTCCTTCAAAGCTAGAAAACATCAAATCTCTCTCCTCTCAGCTTTGCTTTGGCATGGCAACTGGAACCTCACACCCTGAAGAATGAATTTTCCATGGAGGATTTTGTTTTTATTAGCTATTTTATGCTCTGGCCATATCTATTTTAGCAGCCCAGCAGGACTGATTGGAATCAGCCAAGATCCAAGGATTCCTGATGAATCACTGCTGGACTCTTTCGTGCCTGCTGCAGCGGCTCAGGGAACAGCAGCGAGGCGGAACGACCCTGCAGTGCCTCTCCTGATGTGTCACCTGAGCGTCCTCTTCTTGGCAGCAGTGCCAACGTGGCAACACCACTTGCTGTACTTGCGCCTCTCGCAGCCAGAATCCTAAACCCATCCAATTAAAGAAGCCAGCTCCACGACACAAATTTCATCTGAACCCATAGTGGGGTGAGTGACTGAACTCACTCCCAATTTAGCAGGACTGGCAGTCTCTGCCTTGAACTAAAATAATGTGGCTGCTGCCCATGGTGGACAAATTCCCATGATTGGGGAAAAGTGTACCAAGCTAGCCCACAGCAGGCCCTAATTCTTTGCCACTTTACTCCCCGTGTACTCACTCACACCTCTGTAAAGTCCTTCCTGAGCACTTATGTCAAAATAAAACACACCCCTACTCAGTGTCCAGATCAAAAATATCCATCATGCTCTCCCAGCTGCACAGAGGGAAGGTCTCTGTGTATGCAACTGCAACAAAACCTGACACATCACTTAAAATAAAGAACAAAACCAGGCATCCAAAGTTTTCCAGCAATTCCCCAAACAATCAGTAAAACAGCTTGTCTGAGAGCACTAAAGCTGATGCAGATATGGTGGAACTACTAAGCACAAAGGGAATCCTACTCTCCTGCCAATCCAACTGCTGGGATGTGTCTGGGTTTTCCAACAAGGAGGTTTCCCAGAGTATGGTGGCAGCTTGCTTCAGTGCCAGCCTCCAGCTAGTAGGTGGTTTGGTTGGTCCCATCCACCTCTCAGGATTTCAAAGATGAGAAGAGAGACCCTCTCTCTTTTACTCAGCCTAGCTGCTGAGCCAAGAATTTTACTGCAGAGCAGTTCCCTCTTTCCAAGATTCCAGCCCCTACTGCCTTTCCATACCCCCGAAAGAATGAGCAGCATGCAGACCTAGGGCTGTCCTCCCCCTCCCTCCATCTACGGGGGGACTCTCATCCCTGGGCAGCAGAGCTTGGCATGGATTGCCAGGGAGAGAACATCTTCCATTTCTGCAGCAAGCACACAATGGCATTCAAGTCTCAGCCAGCTCTGCCACAGCAATTGCTGCTGGTACCATCAAGCTGTGCTCAAGGATCCCTTGGTTGTCTGAAGGATCCTGAAGAAGAGCAGTGAAACTGCCCCGTGCCCCGTCACACTCCAGCTGGGGGCAGGAACCTGGGTACCTGCCACATTCACAGCTTCAATCCCTTCCTACTTGTGAGCACTTTGCTCTGGACTGAAGCTCTCCTTTGACAAGGAGAGGTACAAAGGTGGAGAAAATAGGAGTCCAGCTCAACACAAGTAGGTGAGATGTCTTCCTGAAAGCAACATCTCTGCCCTCCCTAGTGACCCTCCTCTCCCCATGCACACCTGGGATCATCCCCCTGTTCTTCACTGGCAAACATCTGCCTGGCACCAAGCTGTCCCAGCTTGAGCTATAAAACCTTTTCCTGACTGCTGAAACACCTATCCCTGCATTTAGTCATGCTCCCTCACACCTGAAAAGCATGTTTCCTAGATATCCCAGGTATGATGTATTATGCTAAATCAAACTATTCAAAGTGAGAGCAGATTCTTATGGCACTGCTGACACAACATTAGCTACAGTGTCTGTGTGTCATTGTGGCAAAACTATAATTACAATTTCTCGGTAAATCCAGGCTTTACACATCCAAGAAGTCAAACTCCCACATGTCTTGCTCAACGTCTGGTACGAGCTTTTTGATCTGTTGCCTCTACTTCAATTCTTTGATCCAAAGCTTTGACAAAATGGGACTCTTTTCTTTCAAATGAGGTTCAAAATGGCTAAAAATTGCAACAGAACTAGAGAATAGTACTTTAAATATCATCTAAACCCTAAGCAAAACCGCAGATTGAAATCTAGTATTTATATAAAATCTATTTATCTGCGGATAGCTAGAAGCCCAGCTACTAGACCATCTGGACACCAACACGCAGAAATTCCTTCTTCCTATAATTTAGGCCATACAATGTAAGCTCAGACAAGGTGATGCGCTCTCAACAAACTGCTTTAAACATTATCCCGTGCTTCAAATGCCTTCTGCTTTAAAAAGAGAGTTGAAAGTAATTTCGAGTTTTATAGCAGCTCATTCCCTCCAACAATTTGCAGGGTTTTAAAATTGATTTTCCTCTGGGTTTTTAAATGCATTTTTTTCTCCACGGGAAAGCACCAGGCCAGCGGGCCGGGAGAGCAGCCCAGGCGGGGAGCGGCCGGTGGTGCTCGCTGCGCCCGGGGC
>JAHLSL010000013.1:4464437-4494709 GCA_025920805.1 Petroica traversi | reverse complement strand
TGATCCTTAAAGCACAAGGCCACTAGAGAATAAGGCCCTAGATTTCTGTCTCCACACCTACGTGTGTTCCCACACACAAGATACAGCATTAATCTAGAATAAAACACCACATATTGACAATGCTAACAGTATATTTGACAGAAAGTCCTCAGATTGAACCCCAAGACACAAAGCCCTGAGAAAGTCATAAAGCAGGAAGAATCAGGACAAGGTCTGGCTTCTTGTTGTCTGAGCACTTCTCCTGAAGGGGCAAGTTGATTCTGAGGAGGTGAAATCAAGCCAGATTCTCTATATTCCTGCTGCTTTCAACAGCTCTCTTAACACAAGGCTATTACCTTGGATTCAGTCAGGGCTGGGACCAGTGAGCAGTGTGTAGCTTCAAGTTCTATACTTTCCAGCCAGTTTTTTGCTTTAGAAAGCAAATGAGACTTTGACTCCAGTAGTGACATTTCTGTTAGTTAACTTTATCCTTAATCTCCATCACTGTGGCACAGTACATCATCTCCCCAGGGTGTGTTCCCTCACGTTGGGGATCACAGCATTAACCCAGCCAGAAGGCTTCCCCAGGGAATGTGCAGGCAGAGGTTACTTCCCCAAGGAAGATGGACAAATGGAGCTGTCCAGAAGGAGGAAGATGACAGTGAGGATTACCAGGGCCAAGCCTGAGCAAGCAGGGAGTGGTGGGGATGGAGAAGATAAACAAGCCTCAGTGATGAGATCTCAGCAGTGATGGGTAGGGGAGCTTGCAGTTGCCATTTTTACACAATTGGTCCTGCTGAATTGGCCAGAACTGCCTCAAATGCAGCACTGCCATGTTCTCCATGGGGCTGCAGACAGAAAGAGCTTGTCAGCTGGCAAGCTCCCAGTAAGTTGGGAGATTTTGCCATGAGCCCATATGTACTTTATAGGCACCTTGATTCCAGAGAGGGCCAGTGGCAGAAGTTCTCCCAAGTATCCCACCCTCTGGCTCCTGAATCCCCTGGATTTAGACCCTTAAATTCCTCAGAAGTTCCCAACAGATGAGTGGCCAGATTTCATGCAGGTGGCAGGTCATCTGTCAGAATATACACAGGAGGTTTGGAGCTCTGAAGCTCCACAGCAAATATGGTGCAGCTACTTCCCCATTGCTTGCCTGCTTATAGAAAGGCTGGAAATTTTCCCTGAAGCTTCCAGAGGAGCTTCAAGCTTTTCATGAGAGACAGAGGCATTTTGGCTCTCTGCCACAAGAGAACTTGCTGGGGGGTGTGGAGAGTTCTGTTTCAAGTCTGCGGTCAGAACCAGAGCCGTCAGACTCAGTGTTAAATCTCCTCTCAGCAGGTAAATGTTGAAATTATCTGGCTTTAAGCAAAAATTCCAGCCTTTGCTGACAAACAGCAACAGACTCTTGTGAAAAGCTTTTCTCTCAACCAACTGGCATCTGATCAAGGAATCCCCAACCTGTTCAGATTTTTTCCACTGGAAAGCATGTGCCAAAAGCTGGAACAGATCATCATCTGAACACTGCTGTTTCAGATGCTGTACAGAACAGGGCCTGAGCCAGCAGGCTGAACAGAGCAGAGAAACTATTGCATGTCTTTGCATCATGAGAGGACAATCGAAATTTTTTTTTTATTTAAAATGGCTTCAAAACAGACTTTCTTGAACTTGTTCACAGGCTGATTTATTGCACCAGGTGACAGCCTGACTTCCTGCTGTCATTGACACAGTGCTGTCAGTAGTTGGGCATTCATATCATTTGTCTGGCTGGTCCATCTAGTCTTGAAGCACCTTCTCTATTGGCAGGGAATGTTCCCCATAAATAGCCCTCTTAAATACAAGAAACTATTTTAAACTGTTGGTAGAAAGCAAACAAAAAAACCCAGAAACAAACTAACCCCCTCCAAACAAACAAACAACCAAAACAAAAACCCTAAGAGAGTGGGGTTTTTCATTATTTTCCATCATATTTTTGTATTCAACTGCTAATTGTAGCAATGTAAATATGAATGCAGATATGAAACCCAGAGGAGAGTGGAAGCAGAGTTTGGATGTGACCTTTCATTGCTTCTCAGCCTGGCTGCCTCACACCCAAGGGAATTAATTACTGGTGTGTCCATCTTGCAGAGCAGGGTGACATTTCTGGGGATCTCAGTGGAAGGGAGATTCCTGAAGCTTAGGGTTGAGCTTCTTCTGCCCAAAGAAAGTGTCACCTGCTTAGTAAATGCCAATCTTTTGCCTTGGTACAGGGAACAGAGCTCAGAGAAGGCAAAATCTGAAGAAAGCTGTGGTTGTGGCATTGCTGTGAGGAACTGGGCAATCAAGTGAGAATTATAGCTTCCAAATGTGTACCGACATCCTGCTAATTCCCAGATCTCCCCCTACTCCCTCCTCTGCTGACGTTCCAGTCCCCACTTCAATACCTGCCAGGTCCTTTTAGAGAGCTGACATTTCCATTCCTGACATTTTCTGCAGCTCCATCTGGGAATTAATGTCCGGATATTAGCAGCGATGGGGCCGTTTATCATAATTAGTCTCATGAAGCTACTAAGCATCCAACTATTTTTCATCAGCGCCGAGGAAATAAACTGCAGAATCCAGTAGACAAGACGGACGATTTATTTATTGATTGATTTATTTTGGTCTGTCAGGATGCAGCTTTAAAGTTTGTCGAGATGAGCAATGCTCCTCAGAGGCAGTGACGACAGCAGGGCTGGCTCACCTTGGGTGTGCAAGCTGCAGAGAATAGGTCCCCAAACCCCCTGAGACAGTGAGGAGGCATTTGTTATCCTATTATTATCCTGTTATCCTAGGCTCTAGGCTCCTGCACTTATAAAATGACAAGTTGTGACAGGTTGAACCTTGTCTGGACAAGCTCAGGAAGAGCCAGCTGCTAGCCCCATGATGGCATTATAAACTAAAGCCATCTCCAGGCATGGATTTTCTTCTCTATCAGGAACAAAGCAAGGGTGCTGTGTACCCTACAGGAGGTGGCACAGGGGCCAGCAGCTCTAGGACTCTCATTTGGCTGGGTGTGCATGGTCGTGCTTGGACCTTAATGCTAAGCAGAGGATGCTTCAGGCAGCACATGTGTCTGTCACCTTCCAGAGCTGCCTGGGAGCAGATGAAGCTGTTTTCTCACTTGTCGTCCCAATTGGAGCAGGGCGAAGTACAAGCTTGTTGTTTTCCTTCCCCAAAGGATTGGGGTTGAAGGGCAGGGAAGCAAAGTGCCAAACACAAGAGATCTCACACTGTGTCCACTGCAAGCAGGGGAAGGTTCTTTGGAAGGGTACTATGAGCTGGATCTTATCTCTGCCACAGAAGGTGGCTAACGCTTGCTGTGGTCTCAAGTTTAATTTTTAGGGGCCAGTGCAATAGATTGTCCATGTTTCTGTGAGTTTGGCTTCAGCTCCCTGCTCTCCAGGCATAGCTGATGCCTGAGCTGCTGAAATCTAACAAGGGTTGTTATCCATCCTGATGGCTACTACTCAGGGCAAGGAGCCTGTATTGATTTCAGGAGCTCTTCCACCATTTTGCAACTTCAGTGACCTCCTCACATATTCTGAATGGGATGAGATGGGAGATCCTTGGCAGGGTCATCTGCCCTGCACCACACTGCTCTGCATGGCTTGTAGCCCATCTGCCTAAAAATTACAATGCTGTGTGCAACATCTGCCCAGAGCAAGGCATGAAGGACTTCTGAATTAGTGTTGCTCTCCTCTGTATCCCCATAAAACCCCACAAAATCTTGCTACATCCCACATACCTCAGTGCTCACCTGCAGCAAGCCCACCTCCTCCCTGCAGGCTGATTATCAAGAGCTTTCCATCCTGAGGTTTGCTATGCAAACATCAAACATTTGTGTTTAAATATTACACTCTTCTGCTGATGTGAAGCTAGTAATTACAGCCAGATGGGACCTGGCTCACAGGCAGACACAGGGCCCACACGCTGCTCAGTGGTGGCTTTTTTTTTTGCAAAACCATGTGGCCGACCACCGGCAGAAATATAAAAAAAGCTGAATGCAATTAAAAACAATGGGGGAAAAAAAAGCATTCTAAATATATCATGCAATGTATTCCAGGTGAGCACTAAATGTTCTGGCAGCAGTGCCTGGCAGCCCCTAGTACTATCCATGGGACATGATCCAAGCCAGTGTGCTCAAGCCATACATCCCTCCAGGCACAGCCTGGCAATGCCATGCACTGATTTGGTGTCAGCCCCTCCTGCAGCACTAGCAGGGTCTGATCCTGCAAAGCCTCCCTCAGCTGAGGAAGAGCTCTTTTTGCACAAGGGCATGATTCAGCCCATGATCTAGTCCATCAAAGTGGCCCCTCCAAGGGTGTCAAAGTCCCAGGGCCACAACGCTGCTGGCGTGAGCTCACAGCTGCTGCTGCCTCCTCAGCTGCTGAGTGGAGAGATCACCTTCACTGCACAAGCCTGCACACATTTCTGCCTTGCACAAGCTGCCCAGGATAGGAAATACCTCATTTTCTACCACCTCCAGGATTTCAGATCTGCTTCTATTCGAGGCAAAACAAAAGCATTGCAGTGAGTGTTGGATTCTTTTTCCCCTGGATCATAGCCCACAGTCTATATTCACTTCAACATCTGATTGTGTTTTTAGTAGATAATCCTCTCCCCATTGCCTCTCCCCTACACATCAACCAAAAGGTGAGCAGGAGCGTACCAGTTTAAGCAAAATGCCTCACTGTTTGTCCTACCCACCACCTGTGTTGTATATACACACCACCGAGAGCCCAGGAAACAATTCCGTCCTTGCCCCACACAACTGATTGAGTTCCAGCAGTTACAGTGATGCAGGTAACAGCCACCACTGTTGCTTGAAAGCAGGGCTGGAGTTAACCTGCCATACAGTTTAAGTAGCCACAGAAACCACTGCAGGTGATGCCATTATGCGCAATAAATGATACAGCCCTTCCTCTGCAAATCAATCCAGCTCTGTGGCTCACCCTCTTTTTTCTCTCAGGATGTTTCCAAGCCAAGCAGCACAAAGCCAGAGCCCAGCTGCCTGTCCAAACAGCCAGGGATGTTTAATTCCTCAGGACAGCTGCTGGGATATGTCCTCCATATTGTAAGAGCATTACGCGGGTACCTGCTCACCCATCCATCTGCAAATGGTGTCCCACAGCCAGCCTGCCAGGCAGGAACCAGCATCTCTGGTTGCAAGGAGAAGAAGAGAAAGCAGCAAACAGGAAAAAAAAAAATTAAAAAATCATTGCTTTGTGAGAAACCACAGAGCCATAGCAAACATGCTGTCATTTGAGACAAGTGCCAAGCCCTGATAGGTTTCCCTGTTGAGGAAATCAGAATCAGCCTTGGTGAGAAGCAGAGAACCTTGATCTCACTTGTCTGCTATCTCTCTGGGGTCTGCTTCTCCCTCCTCCTGTGCTCTACAGGTTTCTAACTTCCCAAATCTTCCTCGAAGGGCCATGCATAGAGCTTTCCAAGGAAGTTTATTTCTGATGTCACATACCCCAGGAGAGCGCTATCTTGTGGGAAAGAAGGGAAGGGAAGGGAAAGGAAGAGAAAAGAAGAGGAAAGAAAGAAAAAGGAATTACTCAAGTCTTCTCTGCTTTCTACACCTAAGAAGCAGAGCTTTGGCATACCATTACCAGCCCTTGTTTCTGCAGTAACCTTATCCAGCGCTGCATGGGTCTGTGCAAGCTCTGTTGTACTACTGTTGCCTTCATGAATAATGGATCCCCTTCCACCTTCCCTCTCCTCTTCCCTGTTAGGTCTCATTTCATGTTGTATGAAATGGTATGTTTGCTGCTTCCCTGGGGTTGATTTGAACATTCTGATTCCCAGCTCCAGTTCCCCTTCTTCCCAGGATGTGAGTGTAACCCAAGAGGGCCCTGACTGGTGAGGGCAGAGCCTGTACTGGGGTCACCTTTGGCTCCTGGCTTGCCTTCTGCTAGAAAACAGTTCATCCTTGATATTCCTAGAAACCTGTAAATTCTCCTTCTCTTCTGGAATTTTCTATTTTAAAGACTAAAAGTAAAGTTCCAGAAAAAAAAATGTCCATCAGTTTGATTCTAATAATTCAAGTCTCTATGCCTAAAAGAATCATATCTACAATTCTGCACAGGTTTGGGCCACAGAACATTGGGGGTCACTTCTACAGCGCAGTCTGGAGAATTTAATTTCCTTTGTTCTTGGAAATACCTGGCTTTATTGAGCTTTGTCCGGTAAAGGCTGGTGTTTTTATTCTCCTTCAGAAGCCACAGGCTCAGCAGTGAGGTAGCCCCAGCTTTAACAGGGAATGTGCTGTGGCATTTAGCAGCATCATTGCCTTAGGTCCTGCTGCAGTAGCACCACAATCCAGGATGAGGACTTGGTTAAATTCAGATAAATCTGTTTTCAATGGCTTTGTAGCATTTGTAGGTTTATAGACATGAAGGTCTGTCAAAGCTGTGTGCTGATCCCAGTTTCCCAGTCTTTCTCCTTTAATCTAATCACTCCAGGTTACAAGAAGCACCAAGTTCACATGCCCTTCTCGGGGGCTGTACCTTACCAATGTGTCTTCTGCCACCCTCACCAGCCCAGTTTTCAATCTCTGCCACACTCACTTGGCACTGCTGCCCCTGCAGATCCACCCACTTTGGGGGTTTCCACAAGGAAAGCCCATGTTAAAAAAGAATTGTGAGGATCTGAAAATCAAAGGCAAGGATGCAAAAAAGCTTCCAACCAGGAGAGTGGAGTCTGCAATTTAGATGAAAGTGTAACGCTTACAAAAGCAAGGGGAGAAAACAGGGTCCTCAGTGAGAAACCCCACTGCCAGAGGCCCTTGGAAAAACACCAAATCAGTTGCCTGGAAACTAATGCTGCCCCTCGTTATTGTCAGCAACAGGAAAAACCCACAAGTGCCATAATTCAGGCCACCACTACTGTCTTTTACTCTTGGCTGAATGGAAGAAGCAAAGAGAAGAGGCTTTTCATGCTCTGTGGGTAACAGAGTGTCTCCAGGCCCTCAGCTCAAGGGATTGCAGGCTCAGTGCTTTTGCATCTGGATGGTCAGTTCCCGTGGCAAACCTTGTGTCCTGAAATTTAGAGGCAAAATCATCCTTCTACAGCTTTTTAAAAATTAAAGAGCAGTTGAAGTTGGCAGAAGCCTCTGGAGACTATGTTGTTTGACCACCTGGCTGAAAGAAGAGCCAGCTCAAGCAGGTTGATTTGTACCACATATCATCAAGTTCTGAGTATTTCCAAGGATGGAGACCCCACAACCTCCCTGGACAGACAGTTCCAGTGTTGGATTACTTTTCTGGTGACTTTTCTTGTTTAAAGTTTAACTTCAAAAACTCTTTGACAAAAAGGACTATTATAGAAGAAAACATGCATATACACATGAAATTGTCCCACACAATCTGGTTGCAGCAAATTTAGTGTTAATTCCACAGCTGAGCTATTTTCCAGGGATCCCTCGTTCATCCCACACAGGACAGACTTTGCACTGTTAGCAAAAAGCCTCACAAGGTTTTTCCACCGTGTTGTTCAGTGCACAAAGCCTGAGGCAGGATTTACTGCACATTATTCAATCTCTGCTGGGGAGGTAGGATTATTAGTCTCCTAAAAAGCTTTTCAATTGAGTTCACTAAAATAGCTGAATGTTTCAAAACTGATAATGATTTAAACTTTGAAAGTCCCCTGCCAGAGGATGGGTCTACTCTATGGCTGTTTTACAGAGCACAAAGCTTGAGTCCAGAAGGGCTAAACGAATGGGGTACTGCATGGACACATCAACAAGTAGAACATTAGAGAGCACTTAAAAAGGTGTAGCAGCTTCCCTTCAGGTCAAGAGGCTTTAAGAAGGCCAGTGCCCCATGTAAGACCAAGCTGCTGCACGAGGAGCAGCTCAGTGCCTGGGTGGCAGGGTCTGTGCTTGCCCTGTACCCAGCATTGCTGTGCCTTAGTGTGCTCACCACACCAAGTCATTTCCTACAGCCCACAGCCAAAGAGGGGCTGGGCTGTAGGAAAGAGGGAATTGGTCAATTCAAATTAAAAGAGGCTGAGATTGTCCAAACCTGGGTCTAGTCAAGTCTGGCTCATCCTAGCCTAAGCACGTTGCATTTGAGGGGGGCAAGTTGAAAATAAAGAAACACATTGAGGGTCAAGCTCAGGCAGACAGGTAGCACAAAGCATCTGCCACATGTCCTGCTAGCCCTGGGACTGGCAACCTTAGGCTTTGTCACACAGGTGGTGGCTAATCCCTGCTTCCACAGCTGTTTCTATAATTCATGGTGGCACTAACATGCTTGTCTATACTCCAGGGAACCTTTTGTCTTCAAACCAGAGACCACTGCAGGGACCCCTTTTCCTGATTGCCCCTAGGGGGGAGATTTGGCTTTTGTTTGGGTGAATGCTTTCCTGCTTCAGCATGGGAGTGGGGAACAGGACACACGTTTCAGGAATTAAATCCATTGCAGGAACTGAAATCCTAGTCTTCCAAAAGCTGATCCACAACGTCAAGAAAGGGGGAGAGAGGAAGGAAGGTGGACATAATAGACTTTGTAAGGAGCAGACCAAAGGCAGGTCTGAATTTCACTGTCTGTGGAGGAGAGCAGAGCCACCCCCCTAACTCCCTCCGTCTCCCACCCCTTCCCTCTTACAAGCTGCAAGTCCCTGGGAGGCCCCTAATCTGCTTTGCTGTACAAAAGACTCAGTCTACTGGCTTTCCTTTTCTTTTTGCCTGTTTAGAGTTGAAGTGGGGATCAGTTTCCAGGCACGAAGGCAAGGAGGGGGAAGGAGCAGGGTGCAAAAGGTCTCTGCAAAAGAGATCCTGTGGAGGGCAAGAACTCAGGTGATTTCAGGTGGGTAGGACACACAGGGACACAGGGTGTCTGGGGTTGTCAGGATCCTTGCTTTCTAATTACAGTGTTTTTCTGGTGTGCCTAGATATCACTAGCAAACCAATGGAGAAGATAACTCCTTCCATCTTTTGTTTTATTTGTGAAACAGGATCTCCCGTCTCTTGATCATATTCAGAGAATTTTTCTGCACTGCTTCTGGCAAGAATTCAGCCTACCTGTCCAGGACTCCTACCCAATGCTAGAAGAGGTCTTGTCAGTACTTTGCAAATGCTATTAATAATTTCCTGCTTCTACTGGCAATATCCCAAACCCCTCGGGTCTCGTTCGCCTTTTTGTGCCTTTAGCTCATTGGTGGTTCATAATCACCCATGACTGCTACAACGAAGTTCACCTCCTCCTCAGTCATGTCCAGCTGACACACTCCCTGTCTAGCACAAAAACCCCAACCCTGTGATTAGTCTTGCATTTCGTGCTCTTGAATTTCAACGCGTTCCTGCGTCTCCGTGCTCAAGGTTGTCTGCTGCTTTCTGTTTGATCTCCTGTCTCCTCTGCATTCACAATGCCTCCCCCTTCTGCGTCATCAGCTGGCTTAACCTAAGCGCTTCCACTTCTTATGACAACATCATTCATGGAGAGAATAAACAAGATCAATCCCAGGATCGATTCCAGAGAAACTCCAGTGGTGAACTCTGTCTAGGCTGCTACTGCCTCTGTGCAGAGGCACAGCTTCTGTAGCCGACTTCTATTTCTTCCCCCTAATCCCATCATCTTCAGTTTAATTAGTAATTTCCCTGTCACTCCATTGAGCACAGCTTGGCGCATTTGTCTAGAAATTTGTCTAGATGAATTGAGATGAGCAGGCTGTCTCGGCCGAATGCTTTCCATGGCCTGCTGAGCTGGTTCTGCTCCAGCCGTTTAACCAAGCTGGCCTGCAAGTTTTGTTCCAGGTCTTTGCATGCTACTGACCCATCCTACAAACTCCCCAAGTCCCACAGTGAAAACATCAAACAAACGAGGAGCGGGTACTACATTCACAACATTCACTGTGGTTCTTTCTCCTCTGCAAGAGGTTCTGGAAACCTTGCCATTACACCTGCATTTTGGCATTTTGGTTTGTTTGGAAACCAAAAATACCTGCTTGTCCTGGCTGTAACATATCAACATGTTTGACTTTTGCATCAAATTTTTTTTTATACCATTCAGGCTTTGTACTGTCTTTCTCTATGTTTTATGTTGACCCTACACCCAGCATTATCATGCTCTTTAGACGGACTGGGAGCCACGTCATGAATGTCTTTGCTACCTAAATAGAGCCTCTGTGCTGAGTGGATGCCTGAATGGTATTTTCCCCAGTGTCATAAAAACTTTTGTTAAGATTTAGGCCAGCTCAGTTTGCTATGTTGTCCTTACTGCTTCCAGGTCTCTAGAGTATTCTGTCTCTTGTCACCAAAACTGGTAGGTCAGGACATTAGTCCAGTTGGAACTGAATTTCCCAGAGCTGAACTCGTCCTTTTCAATATGAGGCCGATACATCCCAGATCCAGTCCTCAGTTAGGGGCTCAGGGAGCTTTAAGGTTTTGCATTAGCTTTGCTAAATGCTGTGCCAGGGGTCCTGGCAGTCCTGCTTCTTCTGACCCTCAGGTGCTGGGTTCCAGATGTTCCCACTGCAATGAAGGCCTGTCAGAGGCAACTCTGATGCTCTCTGGGAGTGAACCAGATCCTCTCTAGTGCAGCCAGCACTAGACCTAGAAGTAAGGCATCTTTTCCATGCCTTCACCTGGAAGGCAAATAACAAAGCCTGTCTGTGAATTAAACTGAAAAACCCTCTGTCAAGCTACTGAAAAAACAGTTTTCCCGAATTTAATCCAACCTGCCAGGATACTGGGATCCCTGAGCAAGGAGAAGTCCATCCACAGTCAAGGGAGATGACTGGACTCTGAACAGAGGGACGAACAGATTCCCTGTCTTGTAGAGGAGGCTGGGACAGAACCCACGCCCTGTAAGGGGCAGATTGGACAGACCCCTGGAGGACCACTGCTCTGTGTTAACCTTTGTGGGACTCCCTGGGCGTCGCTTGGCTCCCGGTGCCTCCCGGGATGTGCTGGCTGTGTGGGGACCCGGCTGCTCCCACCTCACCTGCCCTGCTGCGAACACCAAAAGCGGAGACGGAGCCTCACCACGCTGCCCTCTAAAGCCTCTGTCTTGTGGTGGAAATAAATTGCCTCAGATTCCCGTAACTCAGGCAGAAAACCCAGGCCCCTTGCTGATAAAACCAGGCAGCCTGGACAGCGTTGCCCTGGCAACCTGCACTTTCTTCCCCATCCTTTTGTTCGGCCTCGGACCCAGACTTTTGTACCCAGCCATAATGGGGCCAGACTCTTGGGATGTTTACGGGGTGAGGTGAGAGGAATTTCATTCAGCCGTGTCTTGCTTGGCCCGTCTCCTTCCGCAGGGTGAGGGAGGAATGTTATTGACCAAAGCCCCATGCAGCGACTGAGGCACTAAAGAAAGGCACTTTAGACTTTCCGACAAAGAAAAGAAATTCCTGCCCTCCCCCATGCAAACATACCCCCCCCTGCCCAACTCGCCTTTTGTTTCCTTATTTCTCTTTTGGTAACTTCCCCGCTCACCCACTCCTGCCCACAGCTGCTCTCACCAGGCACAAACAAAACCCTTCAGCGTGCCCCGTGTGCCTGCCAGCTCCAAGCTGCAAGGCATTCAGTAATCCTCCTGGATCCCTATCCTCCGAGGCACCTTGACAATAAAACAAAGCTGGATGTGAACTGAGTTTGCAGGAGCAGGAGTGCTGTGCAGCTGAGGCCAGGGCATGGAGCAGCCAAGCACAGCAGGGAGCTGGAGCAGGACCCCAGCCCACTCTGGAGCCCTGCCATGCTCAGTCCCTCACCCTCTGGTTTGGGCTGGAAAGGGTTAAGCACATCAGGTCCAACTGCCTGCTGAGAAGACAAAAGTCTGCCTTGACATCCAATATTGAAGCTCCCAGGGACACCACTGAGGAATTCCCATTAGCTGGTGTTTGTGGAAAGCCTTATATCAAATGCCAAGGACAGCCAGTTTGCTTTCCTCATGCCAGTGACTGGGAGAGCAGCAACACCTTCCCGGCACTACATTTCAGGGAAGAAGCAATGCAGTCACAGACCAAGGGGTGTCTTTATGGAGGAAAGGCAAGAAAATCTTCCCTCTTGTCCCCCTGCAGAGCTGGCAACTCTAAAAGTGGCCAAACCACCCTGGGAAAACTCTAGCCTGACTTGACCAGATGTGTGCCTGGGTTCAGGTAGCTCATTTCAGAAGAGAATCCAATAGCACCACTCTCTTCCTGGCCTTCAGACTTCATAGTGTCTTGGGAGAAGTCCAATAAATCCACAATTTGGTCAGGAGACTCTGAGGACCCGTAACTGGCAAAGCAGTTGTGTTTTGCCCTCACCCTACCCCACACTGCTCTGCTTTCTGGGCAAAGCCAAAGGCATGGGCAGAGATGGGATCCTGGGTAGGATGGGCACTGGGTTTTGTTCTGTTCTGCTGAGGGGATAAACAGAGGTTAAAGCCCAAGTTGGTGTTGTTTGAGTGGATAAGGACCCCTTGAGAAGTGAGTGGCTCCTTCTATGGGCAATGTCCCAGTGCTTGGCCCTCCTGGGGGACTCTGCCCGGCACAGAAGAGCCTGCAGCTCGTAGCGTAGACAATGAGTGTCTTATGGATGATGAGAGACACTGCCAGAGCTTTTCTTTAACCCTGAATGGATTGTTATGGTATTGCTCTCTCCCAGCCGGATTACCTGATTAAAAGTGAGCTCATACATGCTTTCACTCAGTTGGTGCTGCAAGAAGGTGGAGGAAGAAGATCCGGACACCAGTTTTCCTAACACTTGTCTTTGAGACTCCTACTCTTCCATCATGTCTACTAAAAAAAAAAATCTGCTAATAAATTTTAAAAATTATTAGTGAGCTGGACAGCAGAGAGGAGAGGTGACATAGACGATGGAGGACCACAAGACACCTCCTGGGACTGTTGCCAGCAAAAACTAAAGCCCAGGGTATGCCCAGTTGGCTCTTGACAAAGGACTGGCACCATTTCAGTGCTGCTTGCCTCAAAGGCATGAAAACCTAGTGAAAAACTAGGCTGGGAACCAAGAGGAAGCAAAATGCAGACCAGCCATGAATAATGGGGCAAATGTGTCAATGCTAACAGAAACACACAGCAGCCCTTCCCATTTCCAGCCTTGGCAAGGTCGTTCCAAAAGCTGCTGCTGAAGTGAGCCTTCCAGGATCAAAGAGAGTGTGCCTGCAGGCGTGATTCCCAAGCTGGGTTTGATTTATGTGTTTAGGGTTAGGGATTCAGCCACAATGAGGGATCAATCACTGGAGGCACTCTTCTGTTGCTCCTCCATCACCTACAACTCCCTCACTCCAGCCTACTGACCCTCATTTTTGGGCAGGTTGCCTCAGCATTGATTTTCCTTTTCAAAAGCACTTCAACTTGAAGTGCTGAAAATGGCTGAAGCCACACTGAAAAGGCCCCTTTTCTTGCATTTGCACGAGTGTTAGCATTCATGTTTTTTATGTTTCTGTGTCGTGGGCCAGAGAAGAGGTCGGGACAGGTAGGGGGAAGCAGGCTTAGGTGCACTTAAAAACAGATCTCTGTTAGGAGGTGCAACAGAAGAAAGCTGCTTGTGGACCACAAGAAGGAGCAAGGACTGCAGTTATCACTGCTGATAGGAGAGGAACTTGGCCAACAAGAAGCCAAATGCCTGAAGCAGCTGAACAGGGAGAAAATCTCTGCTTGGGTGTCCCTGCTCCCCCACTCCGCCTTTGTCACATGCTGCATCAACCCTGAAGAAACCAGTTTTGTTTCTACATAGTTCACAGCAATCTTCAGAGACTTACAGGGTCCCTTTGAGGTCTCAGTGAGAAGATGTGGTGCAACATCTTCAAATGGTGCCTTCAAGAGCAGCTAATCAGGGACATCGGAACTGTGGGAGTGGGAATTGTGTCAGGCTGGCACAGGAAAAGTTCTGCCACTAATGTCTCATCAAGCCAACGCGGGCTTAACCTGTCAGGCAAAACAAGAAGTGGTAGAGACAGAATACCAGTTAATAGGCTTTAGGACATACAAAGCAGCAGGAAACCCATTTTTCTCCAACCACCCACATCCCATACGGATGTAGCTTTGAGGGTTTTTTTCGGCTTTGTGTTGGTGGAAACAAAAGCAAGTCCCTTCTGCAACCCATTTGAGCAAGAAAAATGAGGGAGAGGCTCCTGGGGAGGCTTGTTTCATCAGAAATGCTGGTGCTGAGGGAGCAGTATGAGACCAATGAAGTATGAATGGCGTACTACATTTGGGGCTCTCGGGGATGTCTCAGGGACAGTGACAGCATTGCATTTCCTCTTGCCTTGATCCAGATGGGTTTGTCCTGTCAGTGCCACAGAGAGTTGACAAGAGGTTATCTGTAATATTGCCCCCCTTTTTCTGGAGGGCAAATTAGGGCCATTTTGTCACAGCAGCGACCTTTCTGCATCCAGCCTTGCCCAAAAGTCCCCAAGAGAGGTATGAGACAGTTCCTCTCCATGGGGCCTGCAGCAGATGTTCAATGCAGCCAAAGCTAACGTGTTTGTAAATCTCATTAAGTCAAGTTGGGTCTTTCTTCTGTTTCAAATATTAGGTACTTTGATGTGCATAAAACACTTTGGATGATCTGTAAGTCAGACTTTTGCCTGGAAATACTTCCCTGGGATCACTTCTAGAAGAGAGACAGACAGAGACAGAGGGAAGGAGCAGGAGAGAGAGAGAGAGAGAGATTTTTTCTGAAGTTCCCTTTTAAAAAACAATCCATAAATTCAATTTTCAGATCAATGTAAAAAAAAAAAAACCAACTAAAAAAATCTATCAAATTATTCTCTTCCTACATTCGTCTGACACTGCTTTTCCCAGCCCTCTCCTCCTCCCAGCCTGTTAGCTGTAGGAGCATTGCAGGGTGCTCAAGGTGACGGGAGACGATTTGATTACAGCAGCAGAGCTCTGAGTGCCATCGGTTACTGCCTTAACCTGCTGTTTGGGGGGAGAACAGCAGCTCTGTTTCTCCTCCAGAGGTGGGGTTCCATTGCTTTGGTGGGTGGCAGGAGATGGAGTTTGCTTTAAAAGGCAAACTGTCAGTGTCATTATAAATGAACTTGAGTTGTGTCAGCGAAGCAACAGAAAAAAAAATGTGAAGCAAAGAGTGAGCAGCTGAAGAAGTTCCTAGATTTGCTTTTTCTGACTGAAGAACAGAGACAAAAATGTAAAGGGGATCAAACAAATGGAAAACACATCAAGATGAAGCAGAAAGGGTGTCAACTTTCCAGCAAATTACACACTTGGCATTTAGAGACCACACTCTGATTTCCAGTCCTCTGGGATATTGCAGCGCATCATCTTCAAGCTTCCTCATTCAGCTGCAGTTGGGTCTGACGGCTGGTGTGAGCTCTAAAATGGTGAGATATTGGTGTTAATAAAGGCAACAGCCCCCCCACCCCGTGCTGTATTTTAGGAATTGCCTTGTGCTGGAGATGGCACATTGTTTCCCTTCTAGAACAACCCATCAAGGACAGTTCATCTCAGACTCCGATAAATCCTATTATTTCAGCTGCACATTTCCACTGCCTCCAAATCAGCAGCTGATGATATGCAGAGTGTTGCAATAAATGTTTATGGCTCTGCTTCTCCTCAGCCTTTAATTTCAATGGTTTGATGTTGATCAGCCCCTTGAACAGCCGCTCGTTCACATCATTACTGGTGTGTGCAAACAGCCCGCGCCGGGGACCAGCGCCAGCTCCGCTGCTCTGCTGATCTTGGCTTGTTAGAGGTGTTTCCAGATATGATCTTATAACTCATGGAAACGAATGGTTTCCTCCAGCCCGGAGTTAGCATCCTCTGCTGTAGCACGAGCATACGCTACGGGTATATTTATGCATGGCTGAATGGCCTGGGTGTACACATAGCTGGGGATTTTATTAAAACCTATACTCACCTCGGTGTTTCTGGGCAAATTCACAGCCGAGGCACACCATCAGTTTAGGAGCTACACACTGGCTGTGAAAGCTGGTAATTAAGCATTCCCCCAAACCAGCAAGTGGCCGTTTCCCTGCCAGCCTCCTGCCTTTGCCCACAGAGCAGACAGATGCAAGGGAGGAGGCTGCTGCTATTCCCTGCCTGAAGGGTTGCAAAGGCCGGAGGATGCTGCCCTGGAGGTCAGGACCTGCTGGTGTGAGCTGCTGTGCAAACATCTAGTTTTTGCCACATTTTGGACTCGGCAAGTCCAGCTATGAAGTCTTGGTGCAGATTTGGGGCAAACAGCCTGTGCAGTGAGTCTGAAGCAGAACTGAACCTGCATCCCTTAGGTCCTTATCCAAGGTGACCATCCTTGGACTGAGATCCCATCACTGGACCATGTGTTGTGTCCCATTATGGACAAGGTCAGGCTTTCTCAGCCACACATCTTACCAAGAAACAAGTCAAAGTTCTAGGCCACCATGGTAGCCAAGTTGCCAGATGGCATTTCATAGGTCCATGGAGAAAACAGCTCAGAAGCCCAGAGCAACAGCAAAACCTGTGGGGCCTGAACTGGAGGCAATTCCAGGCTGCTCAGGACCAGGACAGTGCTTATGGAGAGGAAGAGACAAAAGGTACACCATCAAGTTTGCAGATAACACCAAAGGGAGATGTGTTTGGAGTGGGGAGTGCTAGTGCCAGCTCCTATTCGGATGGCCCCTTTGTGAGTGGCATTAGAGTTTCTTGGAAGATGCTCCCATTTTCACACAACTAGAGTTGTCACTGTGTCATGACATGACAGAAGGTCTTTGTTTGGAGATGGTGCATGCTGTGGGAGGTGAGCAGAGATGGACCTGTGCTGTAAACCAGGCTCAGGCCTGTGGGTGACGGACAAGGGAGGCGAGAGAGGAAACAGTGGTTTCTTCACACTGTAGCTCTTTGCAGGTGTCCCTGCAGGGGAAGACACGAGTCCATGAAACTCAGTTGTGCTGGGATTCTATAGACATGAGCCAAACAGACCTCAGTGCTTGCGGGGACACAGTGGTCTCATGTGACTGCAGCTGGGGGACCACGTGTAGGCCACATCCCCACCATGGGATACTGACTTGCACCTGTAGCTGTGGCAAAGCTGATGCTGAGAGGCTCAGGCACAGTGGGAGGATACAAGGGAGGACCAGGAGCTGGGGATGGGTGACATCTGCAGATGGTGCTGCCCAGCTGGTGACTCCACCATGAGTGGGGAGTGATGCCCTTGAGGTGCAAGAGGAAGGTTCAGGACAGGTATGCCTGCTGGCCTGGGGAAGGGGAGCAGGGAAGATGAGCTGGGGTTTTGCTTGCCAGAAAAAATGAAGTTCACAGCTCACTTGTCAACATGGAAAAGGGAAGGGGGGGCTTCCTGGGAGCGGGATGGAGCCGGGGAGTGCGGGTCGTTAGCCTTCTGCTCACATCGGCAGGGGAAAGCAGTTTCATTTGCTGGCCTGATTGGACTGATGAGATTTCCATATTCTTCATTAAGGGGCTGCCAGCAAGCGCGGCTGGGCTGCCATTTCCCATTACTCACAGCCTATCCATTATGCAAAAGGCGAAAGGGAGAGGGATGAGCCCGTGAGCCCAGATAGTGCCTGTAATGATCCTGTCAGCCTCGCGCCCGGCTCCGGGGACAGGGGAGCCAAGGGTGCTACAGAGAGGCCTCGGAGCGCTGCCCACCTGCCTCCTGCCCTTCCTGGGCACATGCTCTCTGCTGCAGGTGCCAAGCTGGTGGCATCAGCTCCATGTCTTATCCTGGCCTCTCCATGCCCAGCACTCAGCTCTTCTGCCCTGCCCCACTCTCAGCACTGCAGCAGGGGGGCAGGTGAGCCAAGTCCCACTGCAATGAGCCCAGTGCACAGGGAAGGAGGATGAATTACCAGCCCCAGGATGTACCCACCAGCCTCCCGGCCACTCGAGGGGGTGCAGGACTCCCCCAGCCCCTTTCCCAGGGCAGATGAAGTGGGGTGGCCTGGTGCTCTGTGCGTCCCTGGTACATCAGGATGGGGTGGCAAGGAGCAGGGAGAGGAAGGTGAAAAAGCCTCCTTTGGTTATGGGAGGATAAGGGCAGGGGCAGGTCCATCTGCACCCCCAGGTGGGCTCTGCTCCTGCCTGGGTGCTCTCACCACACCCCATGGGAGCTCCAAGCCTTCAGGCTTGGTACCCTACTACTCCCTATCCCTCCCCAGGGATCACAGCCCACGTGTGGAGCTGTTTGATGGGGCTGTGTGCCATTTGAAGGCAGGGGTGATGGAAGGATCATTGCCTGAACCTGGATCCGTCCAGAGAGAGCCTATGCTAGGGGAGATTGGGAAAATTACCTCTCAACCCCAGTATTGAACTGGGTTGCTGCAGGGAGGTCTCGGAGCCGGGAGCTCTTCCCAAGGTATCTGTCATGCCTGACCTCAGCTGTCACCAGCAGGCAATTATCTCCGTGCTGAGAGATCACAGTGGGGATGCAAGGACCCAGCTCCCTTCCTGCCTCCCCCTTCAGCTCCTTTTTCCCCATCTCACTTGCCACAGTGGTGCAGGCAGCAGGAACTTTGCATTGGATAGACACTGCTGGGAAGGCAGCCCCTCAGAATGCTGGCTGTGCTCCCTGGCCTCCATCCTGGGTTATGGATGGAGATCTCTGCCTTGCTCCTGCCTCACTGAGGGTTGATTCATGGCTTGGGGAGAGGAATGGGGTGTCTGCGCAGCCTCTCCATCCCCTCAACGCCTTTCAGCTGTATTTCACAGAATTGTTTACGAGTCTCGCCTCCCTGGAGGGAGCGTGGGTCAGCTCCAAGCGAGGCTGCTACCGGCAAGGCTGCACTTGGAGGAGGATGCCAAATGCCCAGACGCTGGAAGGAACAGGAACACGTGTCAAGGGAGAGTTTCCATTTATTAGTGACAGTAACCTCAGCAAAAAATAGCCTGGTCTTTGTCACATCTTGATCCTTTCGGTGTCTCTGCGGGGCACAGGCAGAGTGGCTCTAATTGCTCCCGGGTGCGGGAAGCGGAGATCAGAACCCAGCCTCTCGCTCCTCACTCTCTCATGCTCCCTTCTTGCCTTTTTCTCTTCCTCTCCACCCTTTTCTCCACCATCTCTCTTTCATCTTTCAGCACCAATATGACCAGCACATGTGTGGCTGTCTTTGCTGCTTCATCCCTGCCTATCACCTTCACACACCGTCAGGGGTTTTGGTCTCAGTGCTGGGTCCGTGGGAAGCTGTGCCCTGCCTTCCTGGCTGCTTTTGGGGACTGCTATGGCACAGGCTCGTGTCGCTCCCCTGCGTGCAGGCAGGAGGAGCACACTAAGAGGGACAGGCAGGGGCAGCGGGTGCTGCCCCATGGTCAGGCCATGGCTTTAGGGTGGGAGAGCCACCCCGAGGGCGTGGGTACAGAAGGGTTAACTGTCCCTGGTGTGGTGCCATCGCTGGGTGCCCATCAGCTGCCCCGTGTTGCACCAACAGCGGGCACTGAATCCCTTCCTTGTTGGCAGCGCTCCAGCCTGGCGGAGGAAGCTGCTGAGAAAATGCAATTACAGCAAACAACAGCCACACGCACAAGAGCTGCAATCCACACCTGGCACTAATTAACTTAATTAGCCCTTAATGAGCTACACTGGTCGGAAGGCCTATTTTTACTTAATTATCCCCTAATGTACTTGGCAGAAAGTGGGGGCCCTGATGGATGGAGAGGTTTACCTGGCTTCCTTTGCTCCGGCAGGATACTCCATCATCCCGGCATCCCTATATCGAGCTGAGCTGCCCATGAGGGGAGCAGGGATGAGCCCGGGATGGGTGGCAGCCTAGCACACAATGGCACCTGCCAGGCCTATGGCAGGTTTGGCTACACTTAAGGAGGGCCTGTGTGGCTTGTCCCACTGTGTCCCATCTTCTGCAGGTCTGGGTGGCATTTAGGAGAGCCTGTGGTGGTGCACTGGTTTGGTGAGGCCATGGTGCAAAAGGCTTTCCTGGGATGAGGCGGCCTGAAGCTGACAGGCTGTGTCGTTCCTGGTGGGATGGCTGGATCTGGCCCCCGGGTGGCTGGAGGAGAGGTGGTGGCCCAGGTCCAAAACACTGTGTCCCACCCCAGGGAGCCCCAGACAGCGAGACGACCTGTGCATGACACACACACAGGGTGGGAGTGGGTAAGCCCAGTGATCCCTGGGGAAGGTGGGACTACAGCAGACTGGGGCTGGGAACAGCCCAGTGCCACCAGAACATCTCTCCTGCATCCTGTGCTCTCCAGCTGCAAACTAGGTGAGTGGAAATGGTCCCAGGTGCAGGGAAAATGCTGCGGTCCCTGGATCCAGCCCTGCTGTTTCCACAGCAACCAGCATCATCTAGCCTGGCCCTGGTAGCTGCAGCATCTCTGGGGGCTTCCTAAGAAAGCCTGTCCCGAGCATCTGAGTAAAGGTGCAGGAGTCAGCACCTCCAAACTGTGTCCTGGGGAGGCTGAAAGCAGCGTGCAAGGACCTGCTGTAGCAAGCCAAGGAGGGAGTGACAGGGGAGAGAGGGAGGGGATGGTGCCTGACACTGGCCCTTATTCATACCATGCCTCAGTGTAAAGAATTTTTAAATTAAAAGATGAGCAGGAGCCAGGAGGGCAGTGCTGCTCTCCCAGGCTTATCGAGCTGCTTCCCAGATGGATATCCCTGTAAATTATAGATCAGATCTGCCATGCTTTCCAGCAGCAGTGGAGCACAGAGCTGGTGACGTGCTTGTGAAGGAAGGGGCTGTCTCCTACAGCATGGCAGGGCTGGACACTGGGGCGTTGGTGCTCTGCTCTCACCTGCCCTGCAATGCCCCCAGCACCAGCACACAGCCAAGCCTGGCCTTGCCAGCAAGTGGCACTGGGCTGTGCTGGGGCAGCCAGGCAGCCCTTCCTCCTTCCCCTCTTCCTCATCACCTTAGCAGATTCAATGAACCGTGCCATGTCCTGGTCTACCCTTCCCTTCAGTTTGGTTCGTCTGCCTTCCTTTGTTCTTTATCCCATCCCTTTGGTGGGATTATTTCTTGAAGCTATTTTAGTAAAGTTTCTCTTTTGAATTTCTTCCTTGTTAAGTTTTGCAGCCCAAACGTCGACAAAACCCTGGCCTGTTGCTTTCCCAGGGCAGGCTGTGGTGCAGAGACATGGTGGGTCACTGTCCCTGCCTGTCTCCCTCAGGACTCTCTAGGCTGAGGGATCCTTTTGTCTCTGACTCCTTTGTTTAACAGATTTAGGATCGATGAATTGGCCCTTATCACCTTTCCTGGGTCTTAAAGGATTTTGCTGGGTGCAGGAAAGGTGTGCAGGCTTTGAGGAGATTTCTTCTGCTCTGGAATTCTGTTAATTCACTCCATTTCTCCTGGTGACTTGACTCAGAAGTATGTTGAGGGTTTGAAGCAGATATTGGGGGGGGAATCTGAGGATCCTGGCTGCTGCCCTGGCAGCAAAGGGTTTGACCTGTCCTCTGAGGGGCATCCTGTCCTTAAGGGGATTTCTGTCCCAAAGGGACGTCCTGCTCTGGATGGGACCCAAAGAGGCATTCTCATCCTGGAACAGGTAATCCTGTTCCCAAGGGATTCCTCTCATGGACAGGGGTCCTATTCCCAAAGAACAAATAGTCCTAAATTGAGATCCTGTGGCTAAGGAACATCCTGTCACCAAGGGTTCTCCTGACATGGATGCAAGTCTGCTCTCCAAAAGGGTTTCTGTTTCCATGGAACATCTTGTCTCCACAGGATGTTCTTTCTCCATGAGGTGTCCTGTCCCTACAGAAGTCCTGTCTGAGGTGGAGCTCCTAGCTGCCTAGCCCAACTCCATGGGATGCTTTCCACCCTGCTCACACCATGGCACAGCTGGGTATCCAAGAATATCCCTGTCAGCCCAGCTTTGCCTGGGGGACAACTGCTCACCCAGCCTTGCCCTCACTACACCCCGCTCCCCATGGGCAGGGCTCCAATGCAGCTCACAGCAGGATTAGGCTTTGATGCAGTAAAAAGGGGTCTTGGGTCACTCAGGGGAGCCCTGCTGGGGGGGCTGGCAGTCATCCCCAAAACTGGGGCTGTTAATTTGTTGTTGTGCAGAGAAAATAGGGCACCGAAGTGCATTTGAAGGTGAGCTGGTACAGATTTATTGGTGGTTGGGCCTCTTTGGGAGAGGCATTTAAGTAGTGCTAAGAGGATGCTGGGAGAGGGTTTCCAGCAGTGAAATCTCTCATTTGTCCCTAAAGGAGAATGGGGGCCTCCAGCCATGCAGCCCACCTGGAAAGCACCTGCCACTGCAGCAGCACAGCTGTTTTAACCACAGCCTGAAGCCCCCAGCCGTGTCCCCATCCCCTCCCACCCACAGCTGGGTCCAGTATCCTTGCCTTTGACCCTGCCTCTGCCACCAAGCAGCATTTTGGCTGCTAATTCTGGCTAAATTCAACAGAAAGGAGCTTTTTCTTCCTTCTGGTGCAAGACACGTTGCTCCTGGTGACCCAAGGGTGTTCCATGGGGACAGCATCCACCTCACCTGAACACCACTGCCTGCCTCCCTGGAGAGGGAAACCCCCATGGCAGGGCTCAGGCATCGCCCCCGCTCGGGCTTTATGTTTTTCATTATATTAATCTCTCATTTGAAATGGATACAAGGCGGGGGGAGAGATAAATTAGTCCCATTCTTCTGGGAAGAATGAAGTGACCCTGCGAGGCGAGGGACGACCGTGCCAGCCCCACCGGTCCAGGCAGAAATGCTAATTTCTCCTTTCCCCAACCAAAGCCGGAGTAAAAAATGCTAATAGGGCTGACGGCGGGCTGCAGATAAAAGTCTGTGTCTGCTCGCGCGCACACAGATGGGTTTGAGCGCTGCGATAAGCTGGCAAACAAGGTAATTAAAATAATTAAAATGCTAAACAAAGGGGAGGATGGAGACAAGCGGTACAAAGGGCTGGGAGGGACGAGCAGCTCCTGGGAAATAGTAACTGGGTGCGGGCAAGGAGGAGGGCAGAGTGGTGGAGGTGGGTGGGCTGGGAAGGAGAAGGGCTGTGGGGTGCACCAGGTAACCATCTCATCGGGGAGCCCCATCTCTGGGTTGCAGCTGGCCCTGGGCACGGGAACATTTGCCTCTTCCATCTCCTGCCTGCCCCAGTGTCCCCTGCACTGGGGGGAACCTGGGAGCCCAGGCAAATTCTCACTGCCTTGGCAAATTTTTTCAGTTTAAAACAAACTGCCCCCAAAACAGGCATGTTCTGCTGCTGGAAATTGCTACCTCAAAGTCTCCCTTTTATTAACAGCATCCATTAAAATATAAAAAAAAAAAAGCGAGCTTGAAATTAAAATTAATTTTTGTTTCAGGCCAAGAGAAACACTGGATTTGAGTGAAGCAAACTTTTATTTAAAGCAAAGTCCTCAGGTGGCAGGCAGGTTTCCCCTGCAAGGAGAGCTGGGGTCTGGAGCCAATCTAGAGACCTCTGTGCCGTGCTGAGGCCAAGTCCCAGCATTGCCAGCTGCACATCCACACTGGTGCAGCGTTTGGCAGGCATGTCCCTGATGGGCTGCCACCATCACACAAGGTGCAGGGTGGAACTGGGGTGCCCCTGCCAGACTGTGCTGCCCCATGCCGGGTTCAGAATGCCCCAAAGGACTGCGTTTCCCCTTCCCCGTGGCTGTTCATCCATCCCTGTTGCTTTCCTGGTGGCTGTGGCCCCTGGAGCTGGAGCAAGGAGCCTGTGAGACAGTTTTAGCAGAAGCCATGGAGGGTGGGGAACGAGCAGATGCCTTGTGAGATGCCGTGGGGGGGTCGGGGCTGAGATCCCCCCTCTGAGCTTCCTGCTGTGAAGGAGCTGTAGCCAAAAAGCAGGCCGGGGGCTGGCAGCCTGCCCGCGGTGAGCTGAATCTCCGGCTGCAGTTTGAAGCTTGCAGACAGCTATTTAACACAAACAGCCAAGCTGTTATCTTTTCCCTTAGGGCCACCATCCCTTTCGCTTCTCAAATGCCAAATTACAGCCTACATTTAATTTCAATGCCACGGGGAGATGCATGTCAAGGGAGGGCAGCTTCGTTTAAAATTAGCCACATTAGATTAGCGGTGATACAGCCAGGGAGGAGGGCTTGGACAGAGGAGAAGCGTCCCCATGAACTTTGGGGGAATTCCTCTAGGAATGTTGAGGATTTGAGGTCCAGTGGAGCCAAGTCTGCCCCATCTGCTGCATCTCTGGCTCCACATGGATGCTGGTTCTGGCCGGGGATATCCCATGTTTCATGGGATCAGAGAAGGGATTTATGGTGTGGGAGGCACAATGTGGAGCTGGTGCAGACAGGTACAGGGCACAAAGTGTGTTCCCAGCCATCAGCCATTAATTATTTGACCAATGGAAATTTATAAGGCTCTTCTATGGAAATAGTGTATTTTTTTCTGCCCAGCACATTTATGGGAGCAGGGTGTGAGGTGGTGTTGGCTTCCTGACCACAGTACTGGTGGGACTCCTGTGAGCTTTTTGCCTGGATACGGGTTGAACAAGGAAGAGGGTAAAGACCAAAGAGCCTCTGCCAGTGCACAGCTACATTCTGCTCTGGTCTAAGCCCCCAAAATGATGATTTTTGGTGGGGGGGACAATCAGAGGACTTTGAAACCAGCCGTGCACACATGGAAAGTGTCAGCCCAAATCTCAATTTCTTTTTCTCTACACTGAAATGCAAAAATGCTAAAATTGTGGGCAATGCTTTCATGGAGAATAGTGACAGCCAGGAAAAAAAGAGAGAACCCGTAATTGCAGGCTTTCACTGACAGCAAAACAGCCCTTTAATAATAACTAAATACAAGGAGCGCGCAGAGAGCAATCTTCTCCGAAAGAAACAAACACTGATTTTTCTTTTTTTTTTTCTCCTCACCAGAAACATCTCTGCTACAAAAGGTCTGGCTCACATCACCCACATCTCCTCCAGCTCCAGGGATTCAGTTTGCCCCACCAAGGCTTTCCAGGCTTGCTGCTGTGTGTCAGGGCAGGATGAACCCTGGCAATACCCCTATTCCTTCACAGCACTACCCAGCGGGGCTAGGCCAGCCACTTACGGGGTGTATGATGGGTTCATGGCAGGGTACAGCATCCCTGTGCTCTGGGAACCAACCTGCTCGTTTAATAAAACTATTAAAGCCTCAAAATCCCTTGGGGTAGAATTCCATAGGGTGGACATGGACAGGCAGTGGGAGTGACGCAGAAGAAATATAGAGAAGGTCCCCAGGGAGGTCCCTGATGGAGTGGGGCAGTGTTGCCATGGAGGAAAGCCATCCCTGCTCCATATTTAGTGGTACTTGGGCAGCCTATGGCACAGGGGAGCTGCTGCACCTCCCCATTGCAGGGGTCCTTCTGCATGTCCCCATCACAGGGCTGCTCCTGCCCATCCTCACTGCGAGGACGCTCCCACAGCACTGGTGCTGAGTGGCTGCATCAGTCATGGGCATTTACCTCAGCTCACCCCAGGTGACACAGGGACAGCGACAGGTGGCACAGTTCAGCTTCAGCAGGGGCAGAGGAGACGTTGATGGGTCTGTGGCTGGTCCCATGTGGAATTCAGCATCTGTCTCGCACATCAAACCAGTGCTGCAGCACTCGCAGTTTTAATAGACCGCACTGTCCTGCTCTGCCTCACCAGACTCCCTGCCCTACACAGCCAATCCAACACCCTTTTTGTGGGCAGCTCTTCCCCACCTAAAGACCACCCAAAGTACAGTTTGCCTTCCCGTGCAACCAGCCAGCTATTTTTTCAGCAGGTGAGGAAGCAGCAGCGGAGGAAGGGAGGGAGCATGGCCAGACGGAGCCGAGCTGAGCCGCAGGGATGCTCCATCAACATGCAGAGCCATGTGCCAGTTCGATGGTGGCCGGACAGCGTCTGGCTCGTTCAGACAAACTGCTGTGGGGAAAGGTGGAAATTCAGCCCCAGAAATAATGGTGGAGAAGGAATCTCTTCACCTTGAGCCCAGGACAATGGGGTGAATCCCACCCGTGGGACCTTGCCAGCAGGAGCTCTTTGTGGCCCTCTCTGTAATTAGGCTGTAATTTAGGTAGTAGCTCCATTTAAAGGAGCGAGGACAAATCTTCAGCTTGTACAAATCGGTGGTGTAAAGCTGGTGCCACCCCCTGCCTGTCCCCTCCTGCTCTCTCACGGGTGGCGTTCGGGGTGGGAAGCTGCTGTGCCAGGTCTGGGCTGGCCAAGCTGCCGGGGCCAGCCCTGGTACTCAGGAATCTGCCGCCTCATGGGGCTTCAACTAATGTGACTTGCATCTGTAATTTACTTTTAAAAGGGGATTCTTGCTTTCTCTCTCTCCACACTGCCTACTGGCTGCTCCTGGATTTTCCAAGCAAAGGGAAGGGGAAGAGGGGTATGAATAAAATATCATCATGACAGCTTTTATATATATATACATGAACCCGCTCTGTCAGGCTGCGAGCTTCATTTTTAAATAAGAAGCTCAGCTCCGTTCCCAAGAGGCCAGGAGAACGCAGCGGGCTTTTAAGAGAAGGGACCAAAACAGAAGAGCATTTTCCTCTTCCATCACATCAGACTGGAGCTGGGTTAATTACGCTTCTCTGTCCTGATTTAAGCACGGGAGCTTATTCAGTACAACTGTTCCTTTATTAATGAATTGCAACCCAATTTTAACCGGAGGAAGCTGGCGAGGAGGAAGAAAAAAAAATTGGAAACCCTTTTGCCAGCATGCTCTGTTTGCCGCTGCCTTTCATTTACATAACTTCAAAGTGATGCATTTTTTAAACCAACCTATTTTCAGGTCTGGCTGGACTGCATGGGTGCGTGGACATCCATGCGGATGTGGCATTTCTCCATGTACATCCACCCCTGCTGCAGGGTGCAACAGCTTCTGGGCAGGGCTGGGATCCACCGTCCTGCTGGGCTGGGACGTGGCTCTCCACACTCTGCTGCTGCCCAAGATGCTGCTGGCTCTGGTGAATGTCACCACGAGCTTATGACCTGATGCCAGCCAGTCCCTGCAACATATCCTGGGGTTCTGATCCTGCCCTGGCCCATCCTCACTAGGATGGACCAAGGGGCTCATGGAGGATGCCCCAGGAAGCAGGCATACATGCTGCTCTAGTCCTGTGTTGGTCCTGCAGGGGACCACTGGCACCTCGGGGTCCCTCTGAGCCTCCCTGCAGCATCGGGGGAGTCGCAGGCATCGCCGCCGCCGCCACGCGCCGGGGATCCAGGGACATATGCTGCTTTTTCACGCCGCGGAAACACCACCTGCTCGGCTCCCTGCTCAGCCCCAGGCAGGAAGGGAGGGGAGCCCATCGCCCCAGTGCCCCCCAGCCTGTCCCCACAGCCCCTTGCACCCAGCAGGGCTTGGCCTCTCCCTTCCAGCTGTGGGCACTCATGGGCAGCCTGAGCTCTGGAGTGCCATGGGATGGCACAGCTGATCCCCAGTGCTGTGCAAGCAGAGAGAGATGAGAGCAGCTTCCCAGCCCTGTGGTGTGCCAGGACCCAGCCCGGTGCCAGCACCCATCACTGACACCCTCCACTGGCTCACTCCACACATGGGAGAGGTGCTGGGGTAGGGGGGAACCTCATGGATATTCATGTGCAGAGGGTTTGCTGATCAAAAGGCGCAATCCTGTTTTCCTTTATAATATATCTGGTTAATACAGACTTAATGAACAAATGAATAATAAATTAGACCAATTTTGTTTTCTTTCTTCTTGGAAAGACGGGCGCAAAGGGGGACTCTGTGCGGTTTTGATTGATAGCAAGGGCTTGCTGGGAGATCTGCTCTTCAAACCCTTATTAAATATGAAACAAATAACGGTGCAATTGGTTTAATCTTGTTGTGGTGGTGGATGCTGGCTGAGCAGGGAGAAGAGGAGGAGGATGGGGACGAAGAGGAATTTTCAACTGCCTTCACCCCACACCAAGGCAAGGTTCAGGTCCCTGGGCAGGGTGCTGGGCACCTCCGTGGTGGTTGCACCATTAACCAGAGCACAGTGTGGGCACAAGCTACAGGAAGCAGCTGGCTCTGCATGGCACCGTCATGGCACATGGATGAGCAAATGGAGAAACATCATCAGTGCACAGCTGGATCAACACAGGGTCTTCTAGGCTCAGCAGGATGAGATGACAAGCCCCATCAGGGAGATGAGTTCTGGCCACCCCCTGTCACCGCTGTGAGCCTGGGATGGCGAAGGGCCGTGGGTCCCTGCATGGCAGCACAGCTCACTGAGCCAGTACTGCCTCTGCTGGCACAGCTCACTGCAGCCTCCAGGGTCATGTCTCATCCCACCTGCTGATGTGAAGCACTGGAAGTGTTGAGTCACAGGCCACTGGTGCAACCTCCAACTGGCAGGACTGTGGGAAGGCGGCAGCCCAGGGCAGCCCGGGGTGTTTCCCTGGGGAGCACGGAGGCTGGTATGCAGGTCACCAGGAACACAAATCCCTTCAGAAACACCCTCCTGGCCTCCAACAGGCTCCAGGGTCTGGGCTTCATCCTGGTCTATCTCCCCAGTGTCCCACTGAGACGCCTGAACCGCCTGGACTCCCTGCAGAGCCAGTGATGGGAACATCCTCCTGCCCTAGGACCGCAGCACACACCTCGCCCTACACCAGGGTGCTGGGCTCCTTGCAGAGTGATGGACGTGGCTGTCATGGGTGGTCTTCCCATGCCCAGCACCCCTTTGCCATGCCAGGAGGACCAGGCAGCAAGTGACTCCAGGTGGGTGCCAGCGCCCTGAGCCACCCAGTGACGCCTGAACGCATCCATCCTCTGCCAGTGCAGCAGGTGCTTGCTGTGGAAGCTGCTTCTCTCCAGGTAGCTTCCCACTGCCATCATTTCAATCAAAAAAAAGAGAAGGAATTCCCAGCTGCTGTGAGTTCAGCGCCGCTCCAGCTGCCTTGGCCCAGCCTTGCTGCTTCCCTTTGAGGCTCAGAGCCCCTCACTGGAGTCCCAGCCGTGGTGGGAAGCTGGGCTGGGGATAAAAGTGCCGCTTACCTGCTTACTTCTGCTCCAGCGCCCAACGAGCAGCAACACATGGATTACCAAAAATAATTCCCCCTAGAAAAGGAGGGGAGGGGGGGAAGAGAGGGGAAAAAAAAAAAAAGGAAAAAGAGAAAAGAAAGCCTGTGCTGTGGGAACAGCCGGCTAACCTCGAAAGCCTCTTACCTGCCTAGATTTAACTGCCTTTGTTGCTGCATCAGCCTGAAAAATCCCCTCTTGCATGGTGTCAGTGCTGCTGGCAGCTCCGAGCCGCTCCCCGGCCCTTTGTAATGAAAGGCGGCTCTGTGCGGCGCGGCAGCCGCGGCTCCGCTCGCCCCGCTCCAGCTCCTCTCCCGAGAGACACAGCTCTTCTCTCGCACTGCTTTTCTTTGCGGGCCTGTGCTCGGTGTGCACGAGGCTCCAGAAGTGGCCTGGGGAAGAATTGTCTGTGTTTAACACTGGCCCTGGCATTAACTTATCTCCTGCCTCCCTGCTTATCGCTGTGATCCCAATTGCAGCACTTCCAGCTCGCTCCAAAGTCGCATTTCTGAGCCATATCTCCCATCTATTAATTAATGGCTTTATTAATGCTAGAGGAATGGCGTGAGTTGGGACAAGGGGCATGAGGGGCAGGGGAGCTTGGGCGAATCCAGGGTGCTATGGTGGAGCCCAAAGCTGTCCTGGGGAACTGGTGCTGCTGTGACACAGCTCCCACACACTCCCATCCCCTCCTTTTCCAGGGCAAGCCCCAAGGCCACCTCTGCCACCACGGCTCAGAGCCTGGCATCTGTGCCACGCTCCAGCCAGCAGGACTGAGGGGCTGGGAGTGAGCAGGGGATGAATGGGACCAAGCCTGGGTGCCATCTGCGCTTCCCCCTTGGATTTTTCTGCCACCTTGGCCTCAGCCCTCAGAGATGAAGAGGGAGCCAAATCAGCTCTGAGGCATCAAAAGGGGACGTGTGTATGTGGCTGGGGTGCAACAGCAACCCCAGTGCCCCCTGTAAGTTGGTGTCAGCCAGGATGGTGGGTGACAGCCACGTTGCCTGGGAGCACTTGGCAGAAGTGGCAATACCCTGCTGGAGGACACGTAGGGGGTTCATATGTGTGTGGTTTGTGGGACCCGAGTGCACCTCAGGGCCCAGACCCTCATCACCAGCGCAGCATGCACCTGCAGCACCCCTGCCATGTGTGTGGGGACAGGCACAGCCCCTTCCCTGGACCTGCCACTGCTCAGCGGGAAGCGAACGGGAAAGAGGACGGTGATACAGCTCCATCCTCCCTGAGATGTTTTGGTCTGTCTCCTAGGGCTGGCACCGCTGTCCCAGGCTCCCAGGCCCGTGACCTCCATCCCAGGCTGTGTCCCCATCCCGGGCCGGGCTCCTCCTGTGCTCAGAGCGGCCTCGGGAGTGCGGGGTCCCGAGGGGATGTCGGGCGGTGCGGGGGGAGGGCAGGGGAGGCTGCGG
>JAHLSL010000013.1:4436499-4459437 GCA_025920805.1 Petroica traversi | reverse complement strand
TGCGGCCAGGCTCCGGCTCCTGATCGTGCCCTGCTCACCCTCCCTCCGTCGCCACACAGCCCACAGGGCAGCGCTGGCCGGGCCCCTCGGGCTCAGCGGTGCCGGTGCGGCCGCGCCACCTCCGTGGGCTGTGTTTGGAGCAATGACGTGTGCGGTGACGGGAAGGAGGGAGGGTGAGCAGGGCACGATCAGGAGCCGGAGCCTGGCCGCATCCCGGGGCTGGCCTGGACATCCACAGCGGGAACGGAGAGTCGGGGAGGGGGATGAACAAGGGATGGCGTCTTCCTCCGCTCTGCCCTGCGCCTGCCTCCGCTCTGCTGAGCCCCAGCACGGCTGCTGCGAGCCCCTGCTTGCCCCTGCCTGCCCTTTCGGAGCCATTTGAACTCGGCCACAGGGAAAGAAGGCCGGGCATAGGGTTTCCTCCCACCTCCCCTTTTTTTGTGTGCTTTTAGACATGAGACATTCCTGAGCGGATATTCGTTGCCGGGGCTGGGACAAAACTGCCAGACAAAACTCATGAGAAATAGGGGAATTCGTTTGGGATTTTTTCTCCAGTGTCTTGACCCTTTGAGTTATTGAAAAGTCGGCTGCAGCTCAGCCCTCCACAGCTATTTCCATGTCTCCAGCCAGTCATTTTGGGTCTGTAGGTGGAGAAGTCATTGTGAGTACGGGAGCAGCACCTCACACGATTGTGGCTTCTGTGGCAGGTTACATGGTTTTGTCTCTGCTTCATCCCCTCCCCAGTTCAGATGTGTAATTATCAGAATCGTCAAAGTGTAAATGATAAAACAAAGAGCTGCTGTGACAAAGCCATAACCCTGTCCTCAGTCAGGTCAGCCTTTGGAGCTGGGAGGCCCAGAGGAGGCTCTGCCACTATCCCATCTCCTGGCCACCATCCCGTCGCCCACCTGGTGGCAGGGGAAGCAGAGGGGAGATGTAGCGAGAGGGGCAGGGAGTGGGCGACCTTGTGAGGTCCCCTTCGTCATGCTCTGCTCCACCACCTCTCGTTTTTGTCCAGGCACTCACTGTAGACATCTCTGAAAGCTCTAATCTGCAAAGCCCTGGGGGGCTCCACACTGCGCTGGCTGCTATTATCCCCGAGACAAAGAGGGACAGGCAGGCAGATTACCTTGGCCTTTATTTTTTCAGCTGGGAGCAAAGAAAAGCCTTAAATGAGCTTGCTGCCAGGGAGGGATTGACGGGGCAGAGCCCCACATGCCCTGTGCTCCTTCCTCCCCCCAGATGCCGCGGGACCCCATTCCTCATCCCTGTCATTCCCTGCTCTGTGCAAAGCCCCGAGGCGAGGCAAGGTTTTGCCTCAAGGCTGGGCTGCACCGAGGCTCCCCTGCAGAACCCTCAGTGTCTCATGCAGCACGTGTGGCTGGCGTGGCCAGGAACAGACTGGCGCTCGCACCCACCTTGTATCCCCCATCTCTGCGCCTGGTGGTTACATTTCCAGGCTGGAGTGGTGATGGGCTCGCACGGCCCCATCCCGCTCGGCCGATGGGCTCCTCTCCGTGCCAGGGGCTGCGTCCCACCCAGGCTGGCCCCATGCCGAGGCGGCACCGCACAGCGAGGGGCAGGTCCCCTCCATATGGTGCCCCTGGCCGGCTCCCAGCGCGGGGCAGGTGCTCTTGTGGGGACTACACAAAACCCTATTGTCGGGCCGCAGGATTTCCCTCCCCGGGCAGGGCCCCGCGCCAGCCCCCGGCACAAATGGCTCAGCCTGGCCGGACGCGGCCACAGCCCGCTCAGGGTGCCCTGCCGAGGATGCTCCCCATGCAGCCGCTGTCCCCCTACTGTCCCCTTCACCTCGTGCCCTCCCCGCAGCCGCGCTGCCGACAGCCCTGCTGGGTGGGTTGTGTCACCCGGCCGCTGAAGCGCTGATGGTTTTATGCCCAGCATTTAATTATTTCCCCGATTGCCACCGCCGTGTGCTGGCGAGCGGCGCTGGCTGTGACCCCGCCGAGCCTGACGCCGCCGCTGCAGCCTGGGGAGCTAATGGCAGAAGCACACCACACGTGGAGTTTAATTATTGGCTTTCTTCCTTAACAGAGTACATTGGCTGACCTTAATGCAATTAATTAGGGCTTAATCAACTTCTGGTGGCTCAGCATAGCACACAGTGATTCCTGCCTTTCCAGGAGGGTTTATAAGAGGTTAAAGTAGTACAGGGGACGGTGTGCTGTTTGTGGGATGTGCTGATAAGTAGAGTTCAGTTAGTCAGGCATTGGGGTAGGCCTTGTGCCTCAAGGCTGGGCTTGTTGCTGGACGTGCTGGGAAAGGCAGGGGGGAGGTGAGCTGGACTCAAAAGCTGTGCCTGAAGTGATGCTTCTACACAGCAGTGCTTGTGTTGCTTGTTTTTGGCATCATGCTGAGCTCAGGGGTGGCTTCTGGTGGGACTGTGGCTGGGCTGTGCACTCAGCAGCTGCTGGTGGGTGGCTCTCAGGTTTGCACCGAGTGCTGGAGGTGATGTGTGGGGTGCCCCTTCGTCTCCCTGAGCAGCTGTCAGGCTTGGAGACACGAAGTTGCTGGTCGCTGGCTGTTCTTGAGCAAGAGGGAGGCTCCTTCCTCTCCCTGCCCAGCAGCATTTAATAATTAATAGTTCTCATTAATATTACAGAATGTCCCCAGCACCCCTGGCATGGGCCCCTGGCTCTGCACCCTGTGGCTCCTCTTGGATTGCCTGCTGGATGCCCCAAAAGTGTTTGGAGCCTCTGAAAAGGGGCTGAGCCGTAGATGTCCAGCACAAGGACTTTTTGCACACCTTGTGTCTCCAGCTGCTGGCTTGAAGGTCTCCAAGCCAGCAGGCACCTGTTGGCGTAGCTGTGAGGGGGTGCCCCATCCTTGGGCTGCTGGCTTCACCTGGGGATGAAGTGCCTCAGCCTTGGCCTTGCAGAAAGCCCCTGGCAGGGGAGGTGGCCTTGTGCAAGTGGTGGCATCTCCTGATGTCAGCTGAGGTGATGGTGACTGAAACCATGGCATATCCCATGTGTGCCCTCACATCCTGCGTGCTTTGCATCCTCTCTGTGCCATCATCCCAGAGCAGCTCCTGTCCCACAGTGGCATGTCCACCCCCTCTGCCCCGTTTCTTTGGGTTCCCGTGTCCCTGACTGTGCCACCAAGCCCCCTTGTGCAGCCTGCCCAGTGCCAGGACTGGGATGTGGCAGCAGGAGCTGTGCCAGGCACTGTTGCTGCCTTGTTTGCTTCAGTGCCAGTTCATTAATATCAAAAAGCTAATTAGGATTCCACAGCCCTTCCCACCCAGCCCTCTCCTTTGGAGGCTGGAGGATCCTTGTCTGCAGGATTTTGCTGCAGCCTTGTGTTAAAAGGACTCAGTTTTGGCCTGTCCCATCCTGGTGGTTTGTGTCCCTCTCTCTGCTCCCAGCTGATCCACGTGGCTAAAGCCCCTCGAAGCCTGGTAAATGGGAAGTGATATTTGCCAATAATCCCTCTGCTCTCCTGGGCAGGCTTCTCATATTACAGGTTTATTAAAAAAAACAAAACCCAGGCAGCAATAACTGTGGCCCCAGGGAGAGCCCAAGCACAGATTGTTCCTGGTCAAACCCCACCTAACAGGAGAGCCAGGCAGAGGCAGCACAGGCCCAGCCCAATCTCACGGAGCATCTCCAAGGCAGAGCCCAGCCCCTCTTACAAGCAGAGGAGTGAGCCACAATCCCCTTTCTCCCTGGGGAGCTAGCAGGATTCCCATGAGTCACGGACTAAATCCAATTTCTCCCCTCAAAGGCTGTGGAATAAACCCTGCTATTGCTCACCAGGGCTTCCTGTTCTGGTGCCAGCACCCCCTGGCCTTGGCAGCTTCCCCACTGCTGGGCTGGGCAGGAGCAGCTCCTGCATTGACATCTTGCAGGGACAGGACAGAGCCAGCACCACCTGACTGGCACCTCCTCGGACAAACACTGCTCTCTCCTCGGACAAACGGACTCTACTGCTGATTTTTTGCTTTGCTTTGCAAGGCTTTTGAGGAAACTTGCCCAGAATTAGGGATGCTGTTTGCTGTTTCTTCCAGGACAGTGTAGTGATGTTGCTCCATCCTTTCCCAAAGTCTTGCCTCCTTGACGATGGGTTTGTCCTGTGAAAAATACAAATCACTAAATATGTGTAGTTGTTTTTCTTTTTTCTCCCTGTAAAAAATATAAATTTCCCTGGAAGGAGTCTCACGGCAGCTTGAAACATTTCATTGCATGGACTAGGGGTTTCCTTCTGGTTTTAAGTCAACATTTCCTCTCAAAATGTCACTCAGGGAAAGCTGCTTTTTTTACAGCAAAAGTCTGTGATGACATTTTAAGTGGAGAAGAAAATTGCTGCTTCGTTTCAAAATGTCAACTTTGAGTGGGGTGGGCTTAGAGTTTTGTTGTGGTTTTTTTTTTTTTTTTCATTCTAGTGTTTCCCAGAGGAAAAGCAGAATGGTTTCATTAGACTCAAGTAATTGTTGCCCCTGCCATCATCTCCAAAATAATTTTTAAGAAATCTGTTTGCATTTTTGTAGCAGGGTAACTTTTGCCAAGAGAAGTTGTGCTCTGGTGGGATGCTTCCTTGGGAAGGGACAACCCTGCTGCATCCAAACCTGAGCCCTCTATGGCAAATTCTCTGCCACCAAACTCCAGTGAGGACCTGTGGAAGAGGCTCCATTGCTGCCAGCTGGCCTTGGTTGCTGTGGGAAGGATCAGCGGCACATTCAGGTTTTGAAGCTCTCCTCTTCCTGCTTTCCCTCTCTCTCGTGCTCCTGGTTTTATTTCATGCAGCTCTCCTCGAAAATCGCTTGTTCTAGATTAGGCTAGAGACTGGAGTTATCTTCCTTTTATTTATTAGGGTAATTATACCTAATGATTCACATGCTCGGGGAGAGTAATTGCTCCCAAATACAGCGCTGGCAATGTTCTTACCCAGCCGGGGTGCAGTGATTCACAAACACATCTTTTCCTACAATTCATCATCTGATGATCCTGTAATTGCTGACTCGCTGTAGCGGCAGTGAAGGGGCGATCGGCCCCGGCGCTGCCCTCACGGTGTCGGGTTCCCTCCGCTGCTGTGACCGCTTGTGAGTGACTCCTCCCTGCCGCCCTAATGCCTGGCACCATTCGCTTCCTCTGGGCGTTTTATTGGAGATTCTGGTAGGGTCAAGACCCTCAAACGGTGGGATTTGTGCTTTTTGAAGAGTCACGATGCCTAATCTGGCAAATGCCGTGGTACAGCCTGGCCAAGGGAAAGCCAGGGCTGTCCCCTCCCGGAATGACCTCTCCATCCTTCCAAAACGTGGCAGAGATGTGGTTTGACCCGTCTCTTGGAGCAGATGGATGAGAGCCTAGGAAATACTGATCTGGAAAGCCAAACCCTCCAGGTTTTGCTCTGAAAAAAGCTTCTGTGTGGATGGATTCCCCCTTCCTTGGGGGTGTGGCAGCCCGCTGTCTGCACTGCCCCAGGGAGGGGACATGTGGAGACCCTTGCTCCAGGACTCCTGCCCATCCACCATTCAGGGTGGGCAGGGACATTCCACGAGGGATGAGATGCAGAGTCCGCCCTTTTACACGGCTGCAGCCCCTGGAGAAACCTGGACACGGGGGGAAGAAGGCTTATGGGAGTGTTCCGAAAAGTGTTGATGCTCCCAGTACTACCCTGTGGCATGGAAAGGCAGCCTGAGGCTTGAAATTCCTCCTGCTTGTTTATGGGGAGCCCAAGGTGATGGCTCTGGGGTGGCTCAGCCCCTCTGGAGCTACTTAAGACAACACCAGGGTGCTCAGCTGGAGGCTGCTGGTTGGCTGTGCTGTCCGGGGCCAGCAAAAGAGTTTTTTGGTGCTGTGTGGCAACCAGAGAGTGTATTGGTACTTTATTGGGGGTGGGGGGGGATTTGTTAGATATTTTTTTGTGTGTGTTTTGGTTGGTTGGTTTGGTTTTTTGGGGTTTCTTTTTGTTGTTTTTTCTCTTCTAGCTAGAAGACCCTTCCCTTCTCAGTGTGTGTTTGGGCTGCACTGCAGGAGCCTGCACCCACCACCCGTTCCCTTCTGCCCCAGGCACTGCTCCAGCTCTCCTATCCCACGGATGCCAGAATTGCTGCCGGGATTAGAACGGAAAGGAAGGAGGAGAGGAGGTGGCACAAACAGCCCTTTTTGCTGGCCACCACTTGGCTTCATCCCCAGCACTGCTTGGGTGGGCTCCCAGGAAAGCCTGTCCTGGGTGCCCCCCACCCCAGAACATGGGGCTGTGCCAGTGCTGCTCCGTGAGTGTTCACTGGAGGAACAGCTCCCTGGTTTCCTTCCACCCACATCCTCCTCCTCAGTGGAGGATCCACGCTCGTTCACACTATTGCCTGGCCCCCTGTCAAGAGCTCCTGCAGGCAGCCAGGAAGCTGCTCCTAATGGGCTGCCAGGGGATTTGGGCTCTGACAGCTGGGTGCTGACAGCTCCTTGCAACCGCTCGCTCCAGCTGCTGGGCCCTCCTCTCTCTGCTCAGATGGAGAAGGATGCTCTGACCCTCCACAGGGAGGCTGGCTCCTTTTTCTCCCTTCACCAGGTGTTTGAGATGGTGCTGGAGGGTTGTGGTACCCATTGCCTTGGGGGTACAAGCAGAGGGTTCCCAGGCTGGAGGAGCTCCTGCAGGTGATGCTCCAGGATGGGGATTATGAGAGGGGAAGAGATCGGGGTGTAGCACAGAGCAAGTGTTGTCACAGCTCCCAGCAGGGAGTTGGGATGGGAGGCCCTTTTTCACTGGGAGAGCTAGGAGCAAGTGCTGACACCTCCTGGGGCTCCCTCTCCAGCAGCTCTGGGCCTCCCAAGCTTTCTCCTGGCTGTCACGTTGCCTCTCTTCTCTGTTTGATGCAGGGCTCCTGTGTCTCCCCACAGACCCCGTTCAGGGGCTGGGGGAATCCTGGCGGCTCCCTGAGGTCCGGCTCCATCCCAGCGGGAGCCATGGCAGGCACTGCAGAGGGACTGTCCCGTCATCCTCCAGCATGGAGCATCTCTCAGCCTGCTGTCTTGTATGGCTTTTTATTCCTATGTGATTATACATCCCACTTCATATAGGGATTGAAGCCGTGCAATACGCCGGGGTCCTGCGGCAGAGAGCAGCCCCTGTGCCACGGGAGCGGGCCTCGGAGGAGCCACCAGAGCTGTCCCCTGGGCTGCTGGAGGAGGATTGCTGGCCTCAGCCTGGACTCCATCCTGCATCCCAGACTCCCAGCCCTCTTGGGATGCAGGTGAGGGGTGCCAAGCTGCTTTGGGGTGAGGCCAGCCCAAGCCACTCCTTGCATTGCACCCCTTTGCAAGGGTGAGCCTGGTTCTGCGCCACATCTCCTGTGGAGAGCCCTAGTGATTGTGCTGGTAGGCTGATCCCTGGGGAATCTCCTGTTTTGGTTTTGTCACCAACTATCCTGGGACATGGGCAGCAGCCTCTGGCAGCTTCTGGGTGCAGGAACTGCCAGCAGCACAGGGGAGGAGGAAGAGGAAGAAGAGGAAAAAGATGCTGAGGAATGGCCACAACAGCAAGGGCTGTCCCAGGCACGATGCTCTTCAAGGTTTCTCAAGAGGCCTCAGCCGCTCTTTCGAGGTTTGTGTTACATCTGTCACATTAGCAAAAATAGTGAAAATCGTGCCTTGTGGAGGAGATGAAAGGCAGCCCCTTCCAATGCTTCCTTAAAGGAAGGGCCCCATTAACACCTAGTGAATTATTGGCCATTAATCAGGCTCTGTGCAAAATAAAACCATCCACATTTATCATTATTGGATCCTTAATGAAGTGATAATGGGAATGCTGGGGAGCTGTGATATTAATGTCTTCTAAGAGGCAAGAGCAGAGCCAAGGGCGGCAGCCAGGATTTTTAATTTACTGCCAAAAGCTCGTGCTGTTAATAACGCCGTTACTTCTCCTGGCCGTTAGCACTGTTTGGCTGTGAGCTGCCCACTTAGGAGAGCAAATAAACCCTGAACATACTTAGACTTTGTTCACCTGCTCCCCACCCAGCATCTGGGCATATTTTTCCCACCCACTGTCCCAATGTGTAGGGATATGGCCAGGGAGCTGCTGGCCATCCTCATCCAGCTGCCTCCTTCCTGAAGGCTGGCTGGTGTAGGAAGTTTTGCTTTTCTGATAAAAGGGAAGGGACTGGGAGCATCAAGCCCCAGTGGCTCTTATTGTCCTCACTCTCTCTATGACTTTTCTCCTTAGGCACAAGCACCCCAGAGCCAGGGTGGCACGGAGCTGGTCCCAGCACAGCCCACACACTGGGGTTGCTCGGTGTGACCACAGCCACGCTCTGGTTTCTTCGTTTGTGTGGCTTTACTCCCATGAGGCCAATATCCCATCCAGGACAAGCTGCAAAGCCCTGCTCATCAGTGGTGACTCACTCGAGTTCCCAGTGGGAGTCATTACTCCTGCCAGGCCCTGCCAGCCCAGAGGTAAATTGTTACCAGGCAGGTAAGCGATGCTCTCATGTCTTAAGATTTGTGTTATCTCACAAATCCTGCCAAACCTGACCAGTGTGGCCCAAATGTGTGGTGGCTCAAGCGTGGGGCCTTTTTCCCTTTTGTGAAGGGACCACAGATCAGAGGGAGCTGGCTTTTGGATGGAGCAATAGCAGACAATTCCCTGGTGAGCACTGTCCAGAGGAATAAGATGATGCTTTGCCTGTGAGGGCTGAGCACACTCCAATGCTCCTTTTGTCCCTAGCTAGAAGTGTACAAGGTCCACCAAAGCAACCCTTTGGAAATGGAGCTTTGAGTTATCCAGGTAGAAGCATCAGAGAAGTATTTCTGTAGCCTGGGTGTTCTTGCTGAACCTCCCCCTGGCCTCTTATCTCTTCATTAGGAAAGAAATGACAAGAACAAAATCCATATATGGCAGCCAAGCAAAGGTAGATGAGAAATGCACTTCAAACAGCTCCATCCTTTCAACGAACCTTTTATTAGACTTTTCTCCTCCCCAACGCATACTCTTTAATCGTTATGAAAAGCCACTATTCAGGAAGCAAGGACACTGCTCAGGCTACGTGGGGTAGGCATTTCCCAGGAGAAGCCAGCCAGCACTACTCCAAGGTCCTATGAAGTTGACTGGGAGCCAGAATAAGCAGCAGCTCGAAGTCCAGGGTGGTGCTCAGCAGTGTGGCAGAGCTGTGGGCCCATGGGGTTATGGTGGGCCCATGGCAGTGTGCCCAGGCTGGCACACTGGACCACTGCTGAAGTGACCCTTCTGCTAGGCATCCCAGCCTAAAACCACAGTCACTCTGCATTCCCCTGGAGCAGAATAGCCCAGGGAGCATTCAGCATGTTGTGGAGCCAGCTTTACCCCATTATCCTGGCTGCTGCCCATATTGTGGCTGTATCGCTGCCCGTGTTAATGCCCCTGTGGAGCTGCCCTGCTGGGCATGGAGCAGGCGACCTGCCAGCGACCTCTGGAGAAAAACACCCAGCACAAAGCAGCTTCTCCTGCACAGCCACCCCTGGCATTACGGGGGCACAGCCAGCTCTGTAGCGCCTGGCAGATTTTCCCCAGCAGATCTTGGAGCTGTTTGCCCGTGTGAGCAAGTTCAGGCATGTTACAGAGACCTTCAGACTCTGAGGACAAATGAGATGCATGGATGAGTTTAACCACCAGGCAAGACTGGGGTTTTGAAATTCCCAGGGTTGTGCCTTACTCTGAGCCTGGGCTGTCGCCCAGACAGTCCAGCTGCCAGCCTGGCATCGACACCAGGCCCCGTGATGGTCCTGCTGATATCTCTACTTGTTAGATACTGGCTTAAAAACTAAAATAGGAGGTTTTGCATCCTCCTCAAAACACCACCCTCTGATCCACCTTGAAGCGGGGTACAGATTGACTGTTCAGTGAGACACCACGACTCAGGGTGTTGGCACAACGGTGTATTTATGTCACGAGATGAGATCAGCCACATGGAGTAGGTCTGTCTGGAAAGAGTCTGAGTCAAGCGTGTCCTATTACATTAGAGCTGGATTTTCAAAGGAGCTCAGCTCCCACTTAGGCTCTGTAACAAACAGACGGATATTCAAAAGGAGTTGGACGTGCTGGGTCATACTGGCTGCTGAGCTGAAGTCCTTTGAATATCCAGCCAAACCATCAGTGTGCCTGTTGCTGCAGGCAAAGCCCTCCTGAAATCCAGCCCCACTGTGAGCTCCATGTCCTGGGAAACCGAGCTTATCTCTGCTCTCCCACATATCACACTGCAGTAGGTGACAAAAACCTGGTAACCACTGTGTCCTTGTGCATGTGGGGGGAGCAGCTCCTTGTGAGAGCACAACTCTGGCAGATTTGCCCTTTGATCAGCTCAGCAGCATGGGTCAGGAGAGCTGAGCATGAAGGTTTCCTTGCCTTTTGTTCTGTGGAATTAGCAGAGTTAATCAGAATGACAGCGACTTCTGCCTCAGCGCAGAGGAAAGGTCAGTGGCTCAGGCTGGATGCACAACAGTTTTCTAGACAGTTGGAAAACAACCCCATGAAAGCTCATAGCATACATGCTGCTGGCACAGAGGCTCTCCCAACAGGGACCAGCAGGGATGATGTTTCTGTGGAGAACAGGAGGCTGGAGGGACTCCACACAGCTGGCTTGTCAGTGCACTTCATTCATTCCCATCCTTACACTGCACAGTGAAGGTTGCCATCCTCTTTGTCACTATGCACTGCTTGTGTCACCCAGCCAGTATCCAGAACTTCTCTCTGCCAACGTGCTTCTTAGCCACGCTCCTGGATGTGCATCCTGCTGGACTTGGGGTCTCTCTTAACTCAGTACCCTGGTATGGGAAGAGCTGTATGGCACTGTGCTGGCATGTGGAGAGGTGCTGTTCCACATGCCAGCACATCCTTCAGTCACTGTGATTTGCTCCAGTGAACCCCTAAAACCCCACTGCTGAGCTGCTCTTGGGCTGGGGGCACTAAAAGTGCAGCAGTGCAGCAAGGGCACTCCATGGTAGCCCTGCCATGGCCTCAACTTCCCCACATCTCCTAAATTAACTATAGTTGAAGCAGTCAGAAGCCTTAAATCCAGTTTCCTTGTCTGTAATGTGACCTCTTACCTTCCTCTGATGCCCCCAGTTACAAGTGCTTGTTTTTGCTGTGGACATCGACTTGTATCTAATTAGTGGATTCTTTCTGTCAAAGACAGTAGCAGCCTGGACAGTGAGCCCTAATTTAAATAGTTTGCATTTGTCCACAGCATTGGGGCTTTCATTTACTCCTGCTCCTAATTAAGTGCATCTGGATATCTGCAGAGGGAGCTCTCATGATCTGTCTGTGGCTCTAATTAAAATGGCCTGGATGTCCATGACATTGGTGCCTGTCAAGCCTGTCACCAGGAGGTGATGCCCACCTTGGAACTGGCTGAAGAACGTGTAGGAGTCGTTGTTCTTGAGAAAGGCCTCCACATCCAGGCCCTCCTGAAGTGCCTCAGCCACCAGCCCTGGGCTGCAGAAGGCTCCTGCTGCCTCCGTTGGCCCATCCTGCCCGTCTGTTCCCCCACTGAGGAAGAGGATCTCACACTTGCCCTGGGGGCTGTTGGCTCCCGTGGCCTGAGCCCTGTGCAGGCCCAGCCCCACACGCAGGGCCAGCTCCTGGTTTCTCCCTCCCTTGCCGGTTCCTTGGAGCTGGACTGTGGTTTCTCCACCAGCCAGGATGCAGACTGGTCTGTCAGGCCCTAATCCTTGCAGAGCCTGTAGAAACTCGTCCAGGTCCAAACCTGGGATCTGTAGCTCTGCTGCCAGCTGTAGGAGATTCCCCCTCAGCTCGGCACTCAGGGGCCCTTCTCCAAGGCTGGCAAAGCCCAGGCAGATCAGCTGGATCAGCTGGCAGTACAGCGTGGCAACACGGCTGACTTCCCCATGGACTGCTGCACTCAGCACCAGAGCTGCATAGCCCAGGCCTTCAGCCTGGTGTTTGGCCTCTTCCAAAGCCAGTGTGTTTGACCCAAGAATGATGTTGGAAACATGGGAGAAGTTTTCTGGTGCAGTGGGCTTGGTGGGAGAGCTGGAGAGGACCATTTCCACTGACTTGGGCAGGTTGTGCAGCAGGTTGTATTTGGTGAGTATCTGAAGGCAGTCTTGGATGCTGTGGGAGCTGGCAGCAGTGGGCCCACTTGCTATGATGTCCAGGGGGTCACCTATCACGTCAGACAGGATGAGACTCACCACCTATGGAAAGAAATGCCCACAGATTATTGCAGGAGGCAAAGATAGGAGGCAAGATCACATAAGTGCTGCTCTGAGTGCCATCCCCACATCAAAGCAGATGGAAACAGGGTAGGTCTTTACCCATTTTTATTTTATGGACCTGTGAGTGTCACCTTGTCCTTCTCAAACCCACAGATTTACAGTCTCCTTTGAAGCTGGACCATCATGTTGGAGGATGTAACCTGGCACTGCATTTGTCAGGCCCAACCTAGTGTGGGTTCAGCAATGGCACATGCTGAGATCAGCCCCAAGGGGAGCCAAGGGTCAGAGCCAGCCCTGAAAGTGCTGTGCTGAAGCACCAGCACTTGGAAGTGCCTGCTGGGTGTGGGCTGGGGTCTGCAGAGAGCAGCATGATGGGATGGCTGATGTTTCCCAAGTCTGAATTCCCACTCTTCCACCTCTGTCTCCCTGAGAATTTCAGTCCTCAGTGACATCTCAGCCAGAGAGCCCCAAAAGAGTGTGCAAAGTTGTTCACTCAGTATGGACAAAACCCTTACAAGTTGATTAAACCTCTATTTTGAGGGTAGATGGGTGATCTCTGGGCAAATGGGCTTTCCCTTGGTTACCCGTGCAGGATGTGCCAGCTGAGCCAGCCCTCCACCCTTCAGCACGGACAGAGTCTTCCTCACAATGTTCAGCTCCTGTATGGCAGCTCCTCGGGAAGCCAACATCTTTGTGAGTTTCTCCTTCTCCTCCAGGAGGATGGGAGGGATGGGAGCAGGCAGTAGGGCTGATCCACCCCCTAGGATGCAGAAGAGATGGCAAGGACATCAGGATAGCATGAAAAGGAGGACAAAGAAGAACAAGGCTTGAGCCTTTTCCCTTACCAGTGTCTGGAGGGAAGGCAGAGGTGATTGGGGACCTAAGCTAACATCTCTGGAGAATTCAATCATCTTCACCAATCCCTGCTGTCTTGCACTCTCTGCAGACAGCTGCACTTCAACCAGGCAGTGTGAGCCTGGCTGGATGCGGGCACCACATGCCTGTGGTGTTGTGGGGATGACAGAAAAGGGACAGCAACTACCCTCACCTCTGCACTGGGCTACAAGTGGGTCCTCACACTGATATTCAAGGGCTACCTGGATGGGTGAGCAGGGAGCACAGCCTCTGTGGCTCACACAGCAGTCAGTGCTGTGCACATGGGGACACTGTCTGCTTTGGTGACTCAATTTATTCAGGATAGTGTGTAAAAACACTAGATAGGGATACAGCAAGATTGGAAACTGCTGAACTCATCTAGGCCTGGGACGAAAGAAAAGGGGGGACAGTAATACAAAGGACAAAGCATACTCAGAGTCCAGGGTGATAGCCTTACTGATGGGAATCCTGTCTGATACAAGCAGGCATTGGAAACGTGGAAAAGAAGGCAAGGTATTAATGGAAAAGTGGAATGGATGGAAAACACAGAGGAGAAAAGAGCAAGGTCTGTGCAGAGAGTGAACACACACAGAAGTACAGCTGAAAGCTACTGTCAAAATGCAAAGCCTGCTCAGAGGTTTGAGACAAATCAGCATCAATAAAACATGATGAGCAAGAAAAACAAATGCAAATGCCTGTGTTTCAGTCAATAGCCAGGGATCTAGCTGAGAGGCAGGAGCAGTTGGGGACCGGCTGCTGTGTGGGAGTGCACATGCATAGGGAGTCACAGCCACGGGGAGATCCTGTACAGGCTCCCTGAAGGGCTGAGGAGTCTCTTGGAGATCCCTGTAGCCAAAAGACAGGAGGAAGCCCAGGGGAATCCCCAGAAAGCACAGCAGGCTTCTGATCACTTGAGTGTTTGCATAATGGCACTGCTCTCTCTGTACCAGATCAGGCTTCAGCACTGAAGGAGGAATAAACACGGCAGAGGAGACCAAGGCATTTCTGCAGAGCTGCTTCAAGCCCATGCATATTTTTTCCCTGTGACACCCACTGAGCTCAGGATGAGGTGGTGTCACTGCATCCCTCTGATGCATCTTCTTACACAGCCCTTGGTCTGGGGACCAGCAGCCAGGTGCTGGGGGTATGCAGGGCTGTCCCTGCAAGGCATGCAGCCTGTGGGATACCTGGAGGCTTCATTTCTACTAGCTGGGAAGGAGCCAAGCCCTGGGACAGTCAGTCTCAAATCTCAGCTTTCAGACTCACACTCCTGCACAAACTCAGAGCATGCAGGTCTTCCAAGTGCTTGCTTCTCCAAGTCTGCATCTCCAAATGTAAGCAGGGGGCAGGAAGAAACTGTCTCCCTGTCAAGGAGTGAGAACAGCTGCCAGGCATTGCCTGGGGTGTCACTTCACTGTGGAGGCACAACTGCAGGACCCAGCCTGTGCAGCTCAGCCTCTTTCTAGTGCTGGGAGGCAGCATGTCCACTGCATCAGCAGGAAGCCCTGTGCTCTCTCTTGCTGCATCCTGGAGAAAGGATGGCAGAAGGCGGAGGAAAAATCAGAGGTGCAAGTGTCCATGCTTGAAGGGGCTGGCACAGCACAGGGCTCCCTTGCTGCATGGCCAGGGGTGGGCAGGCAGCTGGGGCCTCTCAGCAGATCCCATTCCCTGGGATCCCCACAATACCTGAGATGAGCACAAGGAGCAGGTCGTCTGCAGTTAGACCCTCAGCCAGCTCCTGGATGGCAACTGCTCCCTTCAGAGCCTCTCCATCTGGGAGGTTGTTCTTGGCGCCTTCGATGACCTGGATTTTGCTGTGTGGCTTCAGCAGCATCTCCCTGGTGAGGTAAGAGAGGCAATCACACCACGGATCTGTGCACTCACACAGGCAGCCAGGCTGTCACCTGCAGGGGCCTGGTGTACCAGTGGCATACAGTGAGTGACCAGGACAAGCAGATGGCCTTTGCTGAGTTTCTCTTCCCCACAGCTGGAGAGGCAGCACATCCAGCACAAGAGGTGGGCTGTGTCTCTGGTGTCACTGGGATGTGATGGTGGTTGAAGAAGAGAGCGGTGGGCTGGATGGGGTTGGCAACAGAGCAAGGGCAGCTAAAAAGGACTTAAGGTGTTCACAGCAACATCCCACAGAGGACAAATCTGGCAGCCTACACACCTCCTTCCTGCTCCCCAGAATTGTCCAGAAACAGTCCTTACTGCATTCCTGCTCGCTGCAGGCTCTCCTGGATCCCTAGTGGCACATTGATGATCCCCCGAGTGAGGCGGTCTCCCAGGATCTCTTCTGCTGCTGCAGCCATCCCCAGCACAGCTTTTCCAAAACCCACCAGGTACAAGTCTCTCTTCACTGGAAAGGCCTGGCCCTTCACCAGCAGCTGAGGACACCCATCTCCCTGGAGCTTCAGAGCCCTCTTCAGCATGGGAGCCGGGCGGACGGTGCCCACGGCGCCACGGAACAGGGACAGCGCATGCTCGCGGAGGGACATGGTGCAGGGCTGGCAGCCTGAGCCACTCTGCCTTGTGGGGTGGGCTTGTGCACTCTCTGCCACCACTGGCAAGGCCTCAAGGGCTGGGACAACCAGCAGCCTCCAACCTGCAAGAGAAAGTGAATATTTTTGCTAGTAGGAGAGAACAGGGCTGTCACGGAAAGAACAGAGGTCAAAACATGAACCGTGGAACTCTAGCTCCTGTTTCCCCTAGATTAAGGTGCCTTATGAGCAGCATTTTCTAACTTTTCCTCAGGCAGGAAGAAGGGAAGGACAGTGTCACATTCAAACTACCTGTCAGCTTGTGATTCCCCTGCAGTCTCATCACCTCCTGCAGGGAAGGTGAGCTCTGCCAGCCAGCTTCTCCACCACTGTAGCTTTGCCACTGGCAAGACATCATTTCTATTTGCTTAGCATTTGACACCTTTCCAAACTGTGGAAGCTGCTCCCTGTCCTGGAGAGAGCGGGGCATCTGGGTGGAACAGCTTTTCACTACATTAACTCCCTTCCTCATGCTAGCCAAATGCTGATCTCATCCTCTGGCTGTGCATTGCCCCATGTGGCCCTGCAGCATCAGACACGGACTGAGGAGAAACAACTGCCTTGCTGGCAGCCTCATCCCTTGCTGCTGGTGGCCACAGAGAGACCAGTAATGAAGTTTCCTTACCAAACAGCAAATTAACACAAGGCTTCATTTACCTTTCTCTTTTAGTCATCATTATCCATTAAAATCACATTTAGAGCCCAAATAAGACTTCATATCCAGGCAAAGTTGCCAGCCATGTCTGTGAAAGCCCATTTGAGCCATTCTCCACTGAGCATTAGCATTATATGCAACAGATCTGTACATAGACCAAAAGATCTCAGCTGCTCAAGGGCAGATACTTGTCTTGACAGAGGAAAGACGGCCCCTGCCAGCACACACACATCTACTCTCTCCCAGCACTTCTCCTTCTTTCTGCTAACTGGCAGCAAGTTCACTTGCTTGAGGATCAAAGACCCTTCTGATGTGTATCTCTCCTCCTCATGGCATTTAAGGCAGGGTGCCAGGAGGCTGAAGCAGCCAGGGCAACACACTTGATCACAGACCCATTGAAATTACCTGAGAGAGTTAATCCTCTCTTAGTAATTGGATGTGTTTTGTGCAAGAGCTTCTTTTAGGAGAGCTCAGGAGTCCAGAGGTCTCTTTGTCCTGACACTCCCAAAGCATTGCAAGGTGTTAATCATTAAGCCAGATGAGCTTTTCAACAGCTCCTCTGGGTCTAAATCTGCATTATTTTGCTGTAGGGACCCAAAGGATCTACACAAAACCCCTCTACACCTCAGGCATTGAAACTTGGGCACACTCTGAAAACTTTGGACAAGGGACTTGTAGGTAAGACTACATGGAGAATCAAAGGTTTGTCAGAGAAAGAACTCAAAGAATCACTGAAGTGGGAAAAGATTCTTAAGAACAAGGCTAACAGTAAATGACTCAGAGCTTAGAAGAACAGATTTTAAAGGCAAAAGCCAAGGCAGATTAACTATCTTTATGTGCTACCTTTAGGTGTTGGTCAGAAGGACTGGCTTTTCAGCCACAAGGAGACAGGAGAACAAAGGCAGGGTGCCCTGACCACTTTGTTACTAGACTCTTAAACTTCATGGCAGCTGATGTTGCCATCAGTTTAAACCACTGACCCCACTTCAGTGAGGGCCAGAGTGACTGTGCTGACCGCAGTGGAGTCAGCTGTGCAGCTCTCAGGAACTGAGATAAGTATCTCTGTTCCCAGCAGGTCTCTGATTCACCTGGCAGCACGGTGCAATCAGAGGAAGGTGCTACAAAGCAGAGGTGCATCACACCCCAGGCCACCTCATCTCAGCTGCAACACAGCGTTTGCAGGAATGGCTGGAGAAGAAAAGCTTAAATGGAGCCAAGAATTTAAGAAAATAAAGCCCCAAAGTTTTTAACAGGCTTTGTCTCTACCTTGATGTTTCTGTGCATGGCTGACCCTGAAGCCCGGGGAAATTGAGCACAACCAGACCTGCAACTGTGGCTCCTGTCACACGTGCCCTCCTGGCAGCCCCTTCAGCTCCAGCTCCAGACACAGCACAGCAGGCGTGAGTTCTTTAAAAGCAATCCTCTCCTCCTGGAGCTGGAAAAAAATAAATGCCAGCTTAACTCATCTGGCACTTGTGTACATACTGCTAATGCTTACTCTGGAAAGCATTTCAGTACAATAGAAGGCATGTAATCTGTTTTCTGCACTCTGAACTCAGATTATATTTTAACCATCGAGGCCTCATCCAGAGTCTGTGTAAGTCCACAAGTGCCTTTCCATTGCATCTCAGGATTCTGGGATCCACTGCCTGACATTAATCTCAGAACACAGGTGTAAAGGCAGAGTAAATACAGTGTAAAACTCCCTTGCATTCAGAGGTTATGCAATTTATACCAATGCAACAGAGAGCTGAATTTGGCACAGATCCATTAGCTTTGGATGTCTCAGTGTGTGACTCCGCTCCTTGTCAGCTCTGATTAGACACACAGGCTCACTGGAGGCTCCCCTTGGAATGGGGGTGCTGCTAATGATACCACAAATCTGTTTTTATGTAATTTATTTATACAGTCTCAGGCACTGGGTACTAAATGTCATCAGGGAACAGCTATAAATCAGTGCTATGAAATCCACTGTAGATATTAACAAAAAATAAAACTCCTACTCATTTTACTAAGGCTTTAAAAACAAGACCAAGAGAATTGAATATAACCCCAAAACACAGGCAGTTGTGGAAAGAAAAATAACCCAAATGGCAGGTCTCAGGCTCCCTCCTCAGATGGTGGGTTTAGAAGTGGTGTAATTGCCTGTTAGCTGCTACATACTGCACGAGGGGAAATTACACCCTCACATCCCTGTGTTTTCCTCTTCCCACTGCTGGCTGGGAGGAATCTGGGCTGGGAGAAGGGGCTGATGATGTGACTCATATTACCTCATGCACTAATCTTAGTTTCCCAGTTTCTCAGAGAAATCACTTAGAGATGAATGAGCCCTCTTCTATATGATATAAGGTGACATGCTATAAGCACGAGTGCGGTTCAGGTTTCACACCTTCCCTTTGTCCCTGGTTGGGATAATTTGGAGTTGGGATATAGACAGTCTTTTGAAAAGTTTTCTGTAAGTTCGCACTAAGCTTAGGATGAAAATGATGCAAAGAATTGCCTGTTCCAAAGAGAGTTGGAGGATTATAAGGGGTTTAGATTAATCCCCTTTAAATGAAAACTTCCTCAGCTTTCATTGATGAATAATCTATGCACTTATAATAATCTACACACACCATTATAAGCCCTTTCTTCAGAGGGCTCCTCCTAAGCCTGCAGAAATTTCCACTGTTAGCTCTCACACCAAAAAGCAGCAAAACGTCAGCTTCTCATTTTCACCTTCTCTGGGAAAGAGGGAGGGGAAGGAGCTGGACTGTGATAAAATACAGGCAAAACACTCGTTTGCATTACCTTTCATTAACTTTTTAATTAAAGCAATTCTGCAGGCAAGGAGCCAAAGTCAGAGGGAGACAGAAAAAATCCAGCAGTAGGGGCAGAAATGTGGTAAAGCTGCCAAGTAAATTGGACGATGGCAAGATACCAAAAGCATGGACATAGCAGGGCAGAGTCTGAGCCATAAACTTGGAGTCACACTGGGGAGGAAAACAGTGAACAAATGAGCTGGCCATGCTCATGCAGCGAGAAAAATGAGCCAGCACCTCACTCCATGGCAGGTTATTGAAAGCCAGAAAAATACTTTCTAGGGGCCATTCTGCCATCACTGGGCAGAGCTGAGCTATTCCAGGTGCTGTGGTTGGAGGTTTGTTCAAGGATTTGCATCTTGGGCTTGGGGTTTTTTTGAAGTTGGGGCAACTGAGCTTGTTGCAGGCCAACCCAACCACACACACATCCTGAGTGTTTCAGGTGCTGTGAGATCAGAGGATGTTGTGCCAGAATGTCTGATTTAACTGAGAACTTCAGGGATTTAAGTTACTTCAGCTTCAATGACATCAGGATGCCTCTGGCTTTCCTCCAGGATTGGTGGCTGGCCCACCTGGTACAGGGTCAACTTCAAAATCCCTGAGGGGCTAGAAAAATATTTGAGATGACGCTGGATCAAACCCCAATTGTTCGAGGATAATTTTGAGCTCAAGCTCTGCAAGACAGATTACAGTAGTAAACTCACAGACACAGCAAGTTTTAGCAGTGTCTCTTGCTCCTCGTTTTTCTTGCTGCACAACTTTTTCTTCTGGCCTCTCAGCATGTAAATTACTGACAGACTCACCAAGGCTCCCCGCTTCCATTTCTCCTGCATCTCCAGGGGAATTTACCTACCAGGTACAACAGAGTGGAGATTTTACTGCCTTAAACTCCCCCGTTCCCACTTACTGACACATCTCCTCTATCATTTGATATATCAACTTTAATTCATCTGGTGAGCCCTGCTCAAACCCAAGCTTGCTGTTCCACATAGTCCCAAAAGCATTACAAGAAAATTTTCCAGGAGATGCACTGAACCCAGGAGGGAAACAAAGCAGTGAAGGCTTGTTCCAAGTGACTATTCTGGGAGGATTAGATGGGGGATTTTTCAAGACTAATCTCTTTAAATGAAAATTTCAGAATTTGATTAATTTTTTAATCTGCACATGGATTTGCATAAAATTACTGCACTGCCTCATTCACATTTGGTGAAAGAGAAAATGTCTGCAGCAAGGATGGGCAGCTCTGAAGAGTCTGGTGCATGAGTGGGTGCACAGGGACAGGGTGAGGGGCCCCGTGCCCCCTCTCACTGCAGTGCTCCTGCATCTATAAATGGGAAATAGGATGAGGGAGGAAAGCAGCAGTATGATGAGACTAGAGGGTTTGCCAGGCAGGCAAGGGAGAAAATAGGATACAGCCCGGATACCTTTGTTTTAAGAATATGCTGAGCTCTGGGAAACCCAGGAGTCCTAGTTTCCAGTACATGGCTTTCTGTATGTTGCTTGAAAAGAAATATGTTGCTCTCATGACTGATTTACTCACCAGGAAAGTGTCAACAGGGTCTCTTTGCCTTTGATGGGGAATGTGGCTTAAGGCCAAACACAGGGAAGATAAGTGTTCTATTCAGCATTTTATATATATAGATCAGTATCGTTAGCAAAAAAAATTAACTGGATTTGACATATGCAACTTACTAGTTTTTCTAGGTCACACTCCCTTCACTCCCTATATACCTCTTGGAAATGATGTTCCTATGTGCTGGGGATTGCAAGGAAGAAATTTTTTCACTAAAAATTCTTCTGTAGCTCAACACAGAACACTACTACCCCGAAGCCAAGCCAATGCCAAGTCTACTTCCTTTCATGCTGTAATTTCTCAAACTCCCCATTCTGAGTCAACTTGCCATCAAAGATGAGAGTCATTTAAAATACAGGGAAGGATCACAGTATTCTAGAGAAGATGAAAAGCTGTGAGCCTTGAGGACTGGAATAGTAGAAAGGGTTGAAATTCAGTGCTCGAAATACAAGGTCATGGTCTTTGGGATTAATAGCAGAAAATTATGAGCTCCTCAGCTGGAAATAACATAAGAGGAGAAAGAGCCAGGAATCTTAATCAGTCACAGGATGACAATTACAGCTGCCCTCTGGGCTGAGACAAGAGGCTGTGGGGAACGTGGAAAGCAGCAGATGTGAACTGCCTGGACTTTGCAGAGGTTTTTGACATCATTCCCGTGAGCATGCTGGAAGGAGGCCTGGGCACTCACAGGCAGCCCCGCTGGAGAGCAGCCTGACTGCTGGGCTCAGAGGGCAGAACGCAGTGCCTCGGGGTCCAGCTGACAGCTGGTAATCACCAGGGACTCTGCCGGGGCTCCTGTCACCCCACAGCTTCATTAGTGACCCAGAGAGTAGCACAGAGCGCTTAATTTGGGGGAAGTGCTGATGGAGGCACCTTCTAAAGGAACCATGATAAACTCAAGGTCAGGGCCCTCAGTAGGGAGAAGTGTGAATTTTTGCTGCTGAGCAAGCACAAGTCCCTGTATTGTGCAGGTTCCAGTGGTATCTAATACAGAAATGCATAGGTAGAATAATTGCATTTGATCGATATTACTCAAGCAGCAATTAAACATTTTTTCCATTAACTAATTTTGCAGGGGCATTATCCATAATTCCTACCTAATATGACATTTTTCTAGGAGATCCAATTATCCTGCCAGCTAAATTCCAGCTTGGTATAAACTGACAAACTAAGTTCCAACGATTAGGAAGAAAGGCAGAAGAATAAAAAGGAAGTGACAAAATATCAAATCAACAACCCACGGTGTTATACAACTCTAAAACTTAGCTAAGTATTGTAGGTGTTTTGAAGTAAATTGTCTTATGATGTTATTGGTGAGTCACCTCCGGGGCCCACAGCAGATAATCCAGGCTTTGATCCTGCAATTTAGAGTGCAGGAGGCACGACATTCTGAGCTTTTCTAAAACCTCTCATCACACGAACATCAGTTGTGGGTTTTGAACTGGCCTGAACAAAGGGGCAGCTGACCCTGAGGCCCTCAGGAGTAACGAGAGTCCCTGCACTCCCCTGTGAAAGCCTTGACTTTGTTTTAAAGTAAAAAAGGTAAATAATTCTGAGGAGCCAATCCCACAGCAGTGTGAAAGGAAGAGTCGGGTGAGATCTCTAAAAGGAACAGGGAGCTCCAGCGAGCAAACAGCAAGGGCAAGGACTCTGAGAAAATAAATATTTAACTAAATCAGACGTGCACACAAAAGAATTCAGCTTGTTTGAAGGACAGGCAGAGCTTTAACAGTCCCTGGACTTGCTGAGGTTTGACCACAGGAGGGCAACAGGATCTAAACACAAAATCAAGCTGTTCTGGACACTATGAAAGAAAAATGCAATTAATGTTCAAGAAGGCATCTATGGTTTATTTTTTTCTTTTAATTCTGAGGTTTTGGGAGACCAAAGTGACAAGAAGATCTACTGGTGTTCTAAATTTAAAATAGCGGAAAACTTCATGGGGTGAGATTCTCACAGCTACTCTTATACTCCAAGAACAGCTTCTTAAGGTAAGAAACACACAAAAACATGCACACTGAGACTGTCATCAGGATTTGTGATAGAAAAAAGCAGTTCCAAGGTGTGTGTACTGGAGCAGCAGCCTCAAAAGCCATGGTGTGCTTCTCAAAGGCTTAAGTGTGTGCTGCCCACTTTCACCTGAGATCTTAGGTGGTGTAGGAGCATGGTGTTATAGCTGTGGTGTTCCTGTGGTTTTTAGAGGAATAAAAAAATACTGGGAAATAAAAGTGTGCAATAGCTGGACTGAAAATAGGGGGGGAAGGGTGAGAAAGTGATTACAGTGTATTTCTAAGGAGAGGGAGCTGACTGATGCTCCCTGGCCACC
>JAHLSL010000013.1:4411367-4436099 GCA_025920805.1 Petroica traversi | reverse complement strand
GCGGCGGGATGAAGCTGACGGACAACGTGCTGCGGAGCTTCCGCGTGGCGAAGGTCTTCCGAGAGAACTCGGACAAGATCAACTGCTTCGACTTCAGCCCCAACGGCGAGACCGTCATTTCCAGCAGCGACGATGACTCCATCGTTCTCTATGACTGCCAGGAGGGCAAGTGAGTGGCCGGACCGGGGGCTGCGGCCTTCGGCATCTGGAGCAGTGCCTGGGGCACGGGGGTGTGAGGGGCCGTGGTAACTGCCCACGCTGGCCCTGGGGGACGAGCTGTGCCCGGCCCCGCAGGTCTGGTCGGTGAGCTTTAGCTTTAGCTTCTCTCCTGTTGATTTTTAGCGCAGGCTTGAGAATAGAATCCCTACGGCGGAGATGGCAGCAGCGTGGGTTTGTCTGCTCTGAGGGAGTACTTGTTATCTTGGTAGGCTGGAGACAATTGTGATAATTTCCTAAGCGTAAGCGAAAGTTCAGTTCTGTGAGAACTAAACAGTTAGTAAGCCTAAAGGGTTTGGTCACATTTCCAGGTCTCAGGATTGCTGCAAGTATGGAACTGACTTCTCGGGCTTCTCTGGGTTTAAGTCTCGCTAATAGAGAAGTGAATGTTGTGAGCAATGTACAGATGTGCCCTTTTAAATCCTCATTTGAGTGTAACTTATTGGCTAAGTGCTTGAAGTCAAAAGGTGCAGATGGTGTGGCGTGCATCCCTCTAGGTGCTAAAAACCTCATGGTGTTTTCCATAAAACCCTGTTCCTACGTGGTGTCTTGGATCGCTGGAGGCAAACGTGGTCCTCTGTATTTTAAATAGTTTTCTCTAGTAGTGTCATTCTCTGTAAAGCACAGTTAAAATGCGTGTGACTTCAAACATTGTCTTAATTTAGATGTTATCAATTAAGGTGTAGATTGATTTGTTACTTAACGGTAAGGAGTTAAGGGTGTGTTTCTGTTTCTCCTTTAATTGTCCGGTTTTGTCTTCCTCCAGCCATTGATCACACGGTGCTCATCTTGTTTTTCCGATAAACCCTCAGAAATTTGCAGAGCGCTTGAGGTCTGGTGCTCCTGTTCAGAGGGTGGAACCTACACCAAGGGCGTTTGTAGTGTATGAGAGTTGGAACAATTTGAGCCAGATGGTGTCATTATGGCATTAAAATCTTTTTGGGTTCAGCTATGCGTTTGTCTGCTTTAAATTCCTTCAGATTTTAAGTTTTACATGTGCTTATTGGTGTAGAGATGTAGTTCTGAGGTTGTTGGTTGTTTTGGGGTTGTTTTTTTTTTTTTGTAAAGTCGGGACTGGGAAGCTTCACATCCATACAGAAAGTGAAAGGAAAATAAGCATGTGTATTGTAGGACAGGGATCGAAAAAGAAATGGCTTGGGAGTATCCAGACCAGAGAAATGTCAGTGTTATATATATTTTCTAGCAAACGAGGTATTCCTAACCCTGCTACTTTTCCAAACAGGCCAAGACACCTTACTTGCTGGGAGGAAAGATTGCCTCCTGCATATTCTTTTAATTTTGTGGGACACCTATTACAGATTATTTTAGACTTCTATTTAGTTTGCTTGCTTTACATTAAAGTTTTTGGTGTTCCCCATCTGATGAATGAACTCCCCATCCGAACTCTGACGTGAAAATACTAAATTATTTATGTAAGAGCAGGTAACTCCATACATATGGAGTGTGCTATGGATCGGATCCCACATCCTAATTCTATACAGTAGTAGCAGGGCTGAGTGCTGTTAACGCAGATGGTATTGATTGCTCTTCCCCTTTCAAACTTGTAAAGAATAGTTTGATGGGCTGGCCCTTTCATTCCAATCTCCATCTAATCCTGATGTGCTTTATAGTCAGAGGGTTTGCTTTAATTAAGTTAAATGTAGATCGATGGTCCTCTACTGCAGTGCTGCAGGGCAGTGAGAGTAGTTTCAAGGTAACTTCTGTGTCAGGAGGCAGTTCTCTAGTGGTTATAAAAATTTAAAATTATTTGAAAGCTTCTCATGCACTATCATGCATGAGATAGTGTAGCTGTGGTTTTTAGAGGTAGCTAGGGATGCAGGACACACTTGTTCTCTACCCTGGAAAGTTCTGCTTTGAATTACTTTGTCACTGAAAATTCATGTGAAGATGATATTTCAGGTCTCTTAATGGTCATTATTGTGGCAGTTTCAGGCTTGTAGTTGGTTTATTTTTCCTTATAAATCACAATTTCAAGAGCCTGGAACTCTCACCTGCTTGGATATAATGGCCAGGAGGAAATTAAATGTCCTGCTTCCTGGGGATCAGTGTAGGGTACCCTACTTAATCAAATGGCCTGAAAAGTAATGCCTTTCCCTGTGTAAAAGTGAGAAAATTTGGTGTGTGACCTCAGTTAATGAGCAGTTTTGCCAGCAGAATTAAAATGCGGCTGTTTGGTTGTACTTCAGGTGTATTTTCACCTAGTTTGCTGTGTTTTCACACACCAAAATGGATTGTACAGCTTTACGAGAGTGTGTCCACACTGTCTGGGTGAACTTCAGCTTCTATCAGTGTCAGGACAGTTGGAACAGTGCTGTGCAGCCAAGGACCGACAGGACGAGATTATCTCCTTATCATGGATGTTCTGAGCTTAGGCAACTGAGCATCCATGAGCATCCAATAATCTTGGCCCGAGATTCCACGTCAATTTCAAAGTGTGCAAACAACTAAATTATTATTAAGTTTTTTGACCCATCTTGTATCACCAAATCCCTCCACAGTAGACTGGCTCAGAAGCATGACTGGGCGGCTCACTGGGGTCTGTTGGGACTTCTGGAGGCATTCTGAAAAAACATGTAGAACATTTCTGTGTTGGAATGTACAGCAGTCCCTGAGGCTGGGAACAGCCTGGCTGCACATTGGTAACCCTGCTATGATAGAATGGTGCTCTAGCAAAGGTTTGGCTTTTGTTTTAGTGCATATCAGTTGTATATTATTGACAATATTATACAGTGATGGATCTCGACTCCTGCTTAGCTGCGGTGTTTGCTGGGTTGCTGGTTGTGGATGATGTTGTACCCATAGCAGCAGTGATTCACACCAAGGCACAGATGATATTACAAACTTTGCCTATCTTTTGTTTCATCTTTTTAGCAGATTTGACTGAGATCTTGTATTTTTCTTTATAGATATTGCTAGGTTTGTAGGTGGGCTACATAGATTGATCTTGACCTTGGAATTATGTTTAGTTATTGTGATTTGTTGTTTAAAAGTACTTCATTTTCTTGTTTGTGTTTAAAATAGTTGTTTGGCAACAGGTCTTGTGTACAGTGACACACTTCTGTTTGTGTCAGCTTACATGAAAACGTCACCTTTCCTAAAACACAGAACTATTTTTCCTTCTTTTTGGTAAATGTCCTTTTGTCTGTTGATCTTTGTCTCTGCTATATTAATTTATTCTAAATAGATCTTCTAAGCATTAAACTTGTAATAGAAAAGGAAAAGCCAAACTAGCTACAGGCATGTATAATATAATACGTTTTGAGATTGGGTTTTTTTTTCTTGGCTTGTTGTTGGGTTTTGTTCCTGCCAGATTGGTCAACAGCATAGCTGAGGTAACTTCAGAAAACAGCGTGGGGAAGTGTATCATGCAAAATGTTAGAGTGTGTCAAAATTTAAATTAGGTGGTTTTTTTTTCAGTGTGTAGCATATTGGATCTGGAGAAAGATGTTTAAAACTGCTGGAGGAGCTGGGGAAGAATCAGTCAAAATTTGGTCTGTGGTACAGATTGTTTTTCACTGCACTTGCTATATTGGCTCTTTCACTTCGTGGGAACTTGTCCCCAGCAAGTTCTTTTGAGGTCAATGCCCTGTGCTTCTCCTGTTTGGGAGTTGGTGTTTGACTGTCTGTTTTTGTTCTGATATGAAAAGTCTCTGACTTGTGCTCTTGTTTGGGTCTGTCAGGTTGAGGCTAATGAAAAAAGGAAAAAGTCCAGCATAATAGAAATACCTTGTCTGAGGGTGTAGTCTGACAGACTTTTCTCTTGGCAGCAGTACTGGTTTCGACTGCTCCTGCTGTTTCCATTCCCATGCTGTCCTCTTTGGTTGTGTGGGTAAAATATTTTCTGCACCAGTATAATAACCAGAGCTATGAATTTCTGGATTAAAAATAACTCCTGGAAGGGATGGTGTTTCTGGTGTTGGTCAGTACCCTCGCTAGTTGACTACCCAGCTCAGAAACCTTTGTGCTCCCTCAATTGGGGATGAAAGGGGAAGGAGGGTGGTGGAGACCTTGCACTGCTTAAGCAGCACCACTGCTGTGAGATACCCTTGTTAGCCAGCTGCTTCTAAGCTTACTCTGCAGTTTGAATTTCTAGTACTGCAGTGCATCACCTGCTTACCAGACCCCTAAAATCCAGTTCTGTAGGTTGTGTCACTCTCAGTAGAATATCTGTCTTTCATTCTGTCGAAAAATTTTAAATTTGAGTTTCTCGTCTTAAGCTTGGATATAAGTATATTTCTGCAGTAGTTTGGAAAAGTCCCTGTGTTACTATGTCTTTTATAGATGACTGGTATATAAATTTTTTAGGGTTAATACCCCATGAACGAGACACCCTGTTCTAGATTTTGAACAGAACAAAGACAAATTATACTCAATCTAAAATATGCAGCAAATGAATGGGAGATTTGAATGGGCAAGGGCACAGTAAGGCAGTGCTGCTTGCTGTGCTCCTTGTGTTAGCTCCTCCTTTTCTTTTTGTAATAGACATCATAGGTAAAGGAATTTTTGGAGGAGACAAGTTCATTTTGCAGGTGTTACAGGGAATTCCTCAAGCCTAGGGATAGCCTTGGAGAAACATGAAGATCCTTGTTTGAAAATCAAATACGAAAGCTTTTCTTTCTTTGTATAAAAACATCTGACTTCTTAAAGCAGTCATGTAATGCCTAAGTGGGAACAGGCCTTGTTGATACGAGTTTCGTTTTGAGATTTTTGTTGTAGAGTCCAATTATTTCTGCTTCATCCTGACAGACCAAAGAGGACCCTGTACAGTAAGAAGTATGGAGTGGACCTCATCAGATACACACATGCTGCCAACACTGTAGTGTACAGCTCCAACAAAATAGATGGTAAGTGATCCATTGGAGTGGAGTGTACTTATCTCTTTCCACTACAGTCTGGATAATCAGCTCTAAAAATTCGGGAAAAAGTTATAATAACTCTTCAGTGATAAGAACTCTGTCAGAGGCAGAGGAGGGAATTAATGTCCAACACTAATGCACAGCTCAGTGCCAGCCACTTGAGCATTCTTACATGTGTTTTGTTCACTGCTGCAGTAACTGAGGGGGTTAAACATTGTTAGGGAGACAGAACTTGGGTTCTTTGCTGCGCTGTTCAGTTGGTGTTGGATCACTTGGCCTCTGCACCTTCATTTCTTATGTGTGAGGTAGAAGGAGCAGCTGGGCTGAATGCCATAGCTCTGTCTGGTACACACAACTCAGCTGCAGAGGAAGGGAGGGCAGTAGCTTCAGGTAGCTCAACAGATCACCAGCCAAGCCTGGAGGAGGTCACAGAGCTCAATCTTGGGTTTGTTTGTTGTAGTCAGGGTCTGAGAATTTTGCAGGGACCGAGTCTCTTAGCACAGCACTTTACAAATGGCTTTTAACGTACTTGTAGACTCACAATTTCTGTAGTAGAGATTTTGGTTTGGTTTTTCCTTTGCAGAGATGGAAGTTAACAGTAGAATGCTGGTGCCTTGTGATGTGTGCTGGCTTACTAAAGGATTTGCAAAGACAGTGAATTTAGAGAAGATGGAATTTAAGAGTTAGGAAGTCAGGTTAAACTAGAACAAGCTGGGCCTGAAACTGGAAGAACAAGGAAATCTCCACCACAATTTGATTTAATGGTGAAAAAGGATTAAAAGTATCACTGGAAGCAGGTGCCTTTTTAGTATCTCAGAACCTACTTATTTTTAAAATTATGTTATTATTTTATGTCACTTTTTTATTTGGCTGTTATTTAATTTACAATTACAAATAATTACAATCTAATGAAGCGTTTTAATGCCATTTTGAGTACTGAAGCTTTGTTTATAAGCACTGGTAAGCCTTAAGTCCTGCTGCAGGGTAGCATTATGGTAAATGCTTAATTAGAAGAAAAAGATACAATGTGAGAATGTTTGTTGCTCTTACAAATTGTCAACTTAATAAAAGCAACAGTGTGTTCTGCAGGAGTCCAGGTACTCTGTAGTCCTTAATGCCGGTGGTCATGGGCAAGGTGTATTGTATTAACCTTTTTTGCAGGTACTAGGAGGGAAAATTACTTTTACAACATGCTATAGGAATTCTGGTGCTTGTTTCCAAGCATTTTTTCCATTGAATTGCTACCAATCTACTTGTGAAGATTTCCTCAAGACCTCTGGACTTGGCTCCTGTTGCCTGATTCCAGGCTGAGGTAGTAGTTTGTACAGTTTGAGGGTCTATGATACCACCCGGTACAGGAGATAACTGTACAGGCCACTGCCTTGCCTGGGACAGAGCACTGCCAGCAGTGAAGATCACACAGGAGCACAATTCCCCAGTGCTTCCTCTTTAGCAAAGGAGGATGGAATTCTGCGTGGATACTTCAGAGATCAGGTAATGATAGTTCTTGCAGGAAAAACTAGAGATGAGTCTTAACAGCAAGGTTGAAGCATGTTGGTTCTATCCAGCATGGGATGTGACACTGGTATAGGGATTATATTTTGGATAATCACCTCAGGTCACTCAAAGTCTTTCAGAACTGTCACCAGTACCACATTTCCAGCTTGTTCAATCAGCTTCAGTTTGCTTGTCAAATACTGGAGGGTGGTTTTGACCTCTGATCTCAGCTTGATGAGCAACATCAGGCAAAAATGGGAGTTTGATAATTTTTTCCTGGATAGAAACTTTTTCTGAATGAGCCTTTCAGAACATTCTGAACACAGCCCTCTGACTGTCAAAATAGCCAGTACATGTTGCATCCTCTTGGCACACGTTCTTCTGAGTCAAAAGAAAATACGTCCTTGACCCTCAGCAGGACTTCTTGTTCCGGCAGTACGGAGTACGTACATAAAGATTAAAAAGTGGCATCTGTCTTTTAATAATTGTTTTCTCTTACAAAGATTACTGTTAATTTTGGGAGGAATTCTCAACAGCATCTTCCAGAATTGTGGCTACTCTTAGTATGTTAACCTGTACTCAGGGTAAAATTGGCCCTTGAGTAATGTTGTGCTGCTGCTCTCATCTATTCAATTTATGTTTAAGGTTCCTTGAAGTGCTCTAAGGTTTAGATTACTCCTCTGTCCTCTTCCTAGAGCTTAGCTGCTGTAATTGCAGAAAAAGTGTGAAGCTGTTGATTGTCAGATTAAACAAAAAGAGGAGAGATTTGCTAGTTTTTAATGGTCTTGTCCTGGCTTTGAAGTTAGGGTTTTATCTTTTATCTTTAGCTGAGTGCTGGAATTTGTTCATTTCCTGTGTGTACTGCTTAGTTGGAGATTTGTTTGCTGAATGTGTATGTAGGAAAGAGAGCAATATTCATGCTGCAAAGGAATACAGAGTGGAAGCATCAACTCTGTAAATTTGATACTTTCCATTTTTGTGAGAGTGATTGAATAAAACCTGCTGTTACTTAAATTTTAGCACCTTTGAAATTACCTTGCATAAATCACATGACAGTTGTTTTTAAAATGTAATGTGACTTCAGACTGTGGGAAGTATCTTTTCCTGTTGCCTAATTTTCAGTTCTGCTTAAGAACCGAGCTGTTTTATGTCTGTTTCTAACTTGATTCTCTTTTGAAGTCTTACTTGAAATTAAATGACCAGACTTTAAGCTCAGTGGCGAGATTACTATTGCTCTGGGGAGCAGGTTAGGATGTGATCACTTTCAATAAAGCTTATGGTTTGTTTATGTTTCAGACACAATCCGATACCTCTCCCTGCATGACAACAAATACATTCGCTATTTCCCAGGGCACACAAAAAGGTGAGGTGTGGCTTGGGCACGGGACAGGAGAAATTGAAATAAGAATGGTAGAGGGCTCGAGTTCCATTACACTTGGTTCATGCTGCTTTTTGCTTTGTTCAGTTATAGGTTTGTATACAGCTGTTGGGGTGGGTGTTGGACCATTCTCTTTGGCTTGTCTCTGATGTATGTGGTTTCTGTATTGCAGAGTGGTTGCTCTTTCAATGTCACCAGTGGATGATACTTTTATTTCTGGATCCCTAGATAAAACTATTCGACTTTGGGATCTCCGCTCTCCAAATTGCCAGGTAGGTTATGAAATTATGTGCACATTGTGTTGAATTTTCATTTGGAAGGATAAAAATGGATGCGTGTTTGTAACAAAATAAAAATACTGCCAGAAGTGTGTGCTGCTGATTTAGTGACACCTTCCTGAAGAAGCCTTGATCAGGAATCTCTGTGCTCTGTGTGTGTGTCACATTGTGTAACACCACTTGCTCTCACCTGTCTCTCTGCGGGAGAGGCACTGGGGAGGGCAAGAAATAACACAGCTGATGAAACAAGAGAAGGGCTTGATGTCATCAGCTTGTTCATCGGGCTGCTACCTTATGCAGAGGGTGTTCTCTCAGAGCTGGCATCCCTCCTGAGTTGAGAATTCATCTTATCTTTCTGTTTGTGGTGTGTCTAAAGTTGGTGTCTTGATGCAATTGATGAAGAAACTGGTGATCTAAAGTAACACAGCAGCCATATGGTCTGCCATCTCCTTGTGTCACCTCTGTTTTTCATCAGAACTGTTTGTAGCAGATTTGACTTGCTAGCAAGACAGAAGCCTGTTTGTTTTTGTTTACTTATTGTGCTGGAATGCTTTACTTTTTCTAGTGTAAGCCGGCTTGTAAGGGCTGAGAAAAATACCAGAACTGGCAGCAGTGGCAAGAATGAAAGATATGAAGTAGAATCTCCACCTTCAGTGGTGCTGAGTTGTTTTGGCCTGGTGTCTGGATACATAGTGTTGTGCTCTCAGATTTCCCCTTCTCCATAGGGCCATTTTGCTAATGAGAGAGCGCTCTCTGCTTATTCCAGATGATGGAACTATAAATGAAAGAGAAATAAAAAAGTTACATTTCTTACAAAATGTTTTTGTCATTCTTCAAACCAAGCCTTTTCTGGTAGATCTCAATTCTGCTTTTTTGGGGGAGTATGCCTTTAACTGCAGTGTGTAGGTTTCCCTTGGGATGAATCTCCTTCTCCAAGTTGCTGCAGATGAGATAGGGTTGTAAGTGCAGTAGCACTTCTGTGCTTTATGCTAATGCCTGAACTAGTAAGAATGGCAAAACTAGGACTTGTAACTGGAAACTGCATCCAGCCAAGTTGGGAAACAGGTTGAGGAAGTGTTGCTTGTTGTTTTCAGTTGGTCCGTGAGATGGCAGCCATACTGCCTGGAAATATTCCCGGGCAGCTAGAGCTGGCCCCCTCACCAGGGCCCTGAGCACTGGCTAAGCCACTGCCTCGCCCTTCAGAGGCCACAGGGAAAACTGACCTACATGGGAAAGAAAAGAAGTAGTAAAATCTCTAGGCTTTATCTAGAGAAGAATTCAGAAAAAAGAAAAATGCAGAAACTTGTTAAATGTATTACAGATTTAATCAAAGATGTGTTCTTGTTCATGTGCATGCAGTTCTTAAAAACTTTTGACTAACATGCACAGACTGCTAGTCAGGGTACAGAAAATTACATATTTTGTTGATTTAACTAAATTTTACCAAATTTTCTACTATGTGACTTAAGGAAAAGGTAACATTAAAAATAAGCACTGGTCAATTTTAATATGTAAAGTTTGTTGGTTTCCAGCAGGTATGAGTTTTTGTTAAACAGGCATGTAAAGCTCAGCAGTGATATTCCCTTGCTTTCAGAGTACTTCTTCTCCCCCTCTTGTACAGCCATAAGTAGCAGAGCATTGCTGTTGATACCAGCAGGAGTATTTGGTGGTGCAGCCTGCTATGGTTATTAACACAGCCACATGATCCTTCCTTCTCTGCGGAGTTTTGGAGTGCATGACACCTTGAATTAGGATTTTATTTGTTTTGGTGTAAACTTTGTCACTAAATCAAATTGAAAACTCTGTTTGATGACCTGAAGTTGAGAAAGCTGAGTTCTGAAGCTTTGTAAAACCTCAGTATTTGCAACTGAAATTAATTTGTTCCTCCCCTAGTCTGCTGTCTTGCTCACAGTGTACTCAAAGGCTGATGGTAGAAATGTGAACATCTTGCAAAATAATTCTGGCTATTTCTATTTCCAGGGTTTAATGCATCTCCAAGGGAAGCCTGTGTGTTCTTTTGACCCAGAAGGGCTGATTTTTGCTGCTGGAGTCAACTCTGAAATGGTGAAACTTTATGATCTCCGTTCTTTTGACAAGGTGAGGTACCCTGACTTCCCTTCTTACAGTTTTTATCTTGCAAGAATCTGAACTCGGTGTCCAGGGGCTGGATTTGTGTACTTGAGCTTGCTGTCTGGGGTGTTTCCTTGGCATCCAGAGAGTTCTCAGTAAGCACACATCTATGGTCAGAAAGAGATACAAATCCTGAGGTAACGTGTTTTAAAGTGCTAACTCTTGAACCTGCTCCAAACTCCAATTTAGGCTCTTTGTTGAGCAGTTTTGGCCTTTCTTCCCTTGCTGCTTACTCTGGAAGAACACTGGCAAAGATTGAGCCAGGGCTGTCAGAAAGGATGGAAATTTCAAAGGAAACTACTGGCTTGGGCAGCTGAACTGAATAAGCACTGAGCATAGTTAGGTCCATGGTTTTCAAATCTCAGATGATGATTACACCTGCTCAAACTCTTTCTCTAATTTCATTTAGCAGCCTTGCTTGAAAACTTCTTCCTACCTTAATTTTATTTCTGCTGTTGATTATGGTAGACTCTGAAACTATTGGATTGAAATAGCCTATTGTGCTCTTCTTTTGTTTTGAAAACTGGATTGATATGTTGATTATACATGCAGTGACCTGTTTGCCTTGACTCTGTCTTTTGGTATCTTAGGGCTAAGGATTTTCTTTTTAAAAAACTGAAATATTTTCCTGCGCTAAGGTTAAAAACAGATCCTTGATAACAGTAATGCCTAATCTTCCTCATGTTTCCCATTTTCTGTCTGCAGGGGCCGTTTGCTACGTTTAAGATGCAATATGACCGGACGTGTGAGTGGACAGGCCTGAAGTTCAGCAATGATGGGAAACTCATCCTCATCTCAACAAATGGCGGCTTCATTCGGCTCATTGATGCCTTCAAAGGAGCTGTCCTGCACACGTTTGGGGTGAGCCTGCTGCCTCTGGTACTTCCTGGAAAACTTGGTGTTACTTTGGGGAACAGGTGCCCTTTGGTTGGCAGATTGCTGTGGACACACTCTCTACTACATATTCTCCTGTTTTGTGCCATAGGGTTATAACAATAGTAAGGCTGTCACGCTGGAGGCATCATTCACACCAGACTCTCAGTTCATCATGATAGGTAAGATAATTCTTGGCAAGAATATCAGTGCTCTGAAATTAGGTGTGTTATGTAGGGCTAAAGCTGTGTCTGTTGAGAAGCAGAATGTATTTAAATAATACAATGCAGCTTTCTTTGCACTGACAGTGTTCTGTTTCGTTAGACTGCTCAGTATTCTTTAGACTGAAATGTAAAAAAGCCTGCAAGAAGTCTTTTCTTCTTATTTAGAAATGATATTCCAAACTAGATAAGAAACCAGGAAACTTGTAGTGTGGGAAGACCAGTCATAAAGTTTTTAGTGGTCCCTCCCCATGGCTAGGATGCCCTCATGTGCTGCCTCAAAGCATATTGTGGCTGTGTTATAGCCCTCCTCTGTTTCCTGATGACCAAAGCACATTGTTGTGCCTGGGTGACAGGTCTTGTAGCTTGGTGCCTTTCTAGAGCCCCAGGGGCATTCCTGCACTGGGGACAGGCTGTGGCAGCTGTGGTTTGTTCTTTTGGCTCTTGTAAACCCCCATGTCTGTGGAACAAGCTCTTAACCCTTGAGAGAAGCTGTAGGCATCAGCTGAGGGAAGTTTTGAAACTCCTGTACAGAGTGGCGCTGCACCTTGGGCACCCTGAAATAAGCACTTCAGTCATCTGCTGCCCAACAGGAGCTGTGGCCACAAGTCAGATGGGTGTGTGGTGCTGCCCCGTTCTAGAACTTTATTTTTGCTCTTACTTCTGTGGCTGATACATCCAATACGTTTAACTTTGTGGTAATTTGGAATCCAGATCCTCATTCTTCCTGTATGAGTGATGGCCTTGGCAAAACTTCTTTTCTTTTGTTCTGGCTGAGAACTTCCTGATGGCAGAGAAGAGGGCTGGGGTTTTTTGTTTATTCTGTCTCTGGAGAGCACTTTATTGCACATATTTACCTTCCTGTTGTGCTCTTCCAAATTAAAACAGTAGTAGAAGTTCCAAACCACGTATTCCTGTTCAGTTTTTTCATATGGTTGAGTTGCAACTTTTTCTTCTTAATTTTTCTTTCCTGAAAGGCTACAGGCATAAATAGAGAAGCAGAAGAAAATGCTTTGCATTTTTATTAGGAATCCTATTTTAAATGAGTCTAAAGCAGAACTAAATTACAAAAATTAAAAGTTCTCAGCCTCAGAGTTTAAAAAATGTAATTTTAAAGCTAAAAACTTGTCCCATTATAGTAATATGGAGAGTCAATGTCTCCAGGGAAGCTTTGGTATATGGCTTTGTGCATTGAAATCTGGTAACCTTCCCTGGTAAAGGCTTTGGTTTGATTCTGTGCCCACTGGGTGAGACATTTACCTGTGTCTGAACTGAGAACCTGTGTGAACAATGACTCTTTCCCCAGCACTTGGCCTCTGCACATGAGTGCAGATTGGCCAGGGTCTCTCCTCCATAGCTCTCCCTTCCTGCTGGGTGACAGTAGTTAACATCTTTGCCTGAATAGCGTTGCCCTGTTGTGTAGTTGAGTCTCTACAGTGCAAAGGTACAAACCTGCTGTTTGGATACAGGTGTGTTAACTCTATGCTGTTTTGTACGTGCCCTCATGACACTTGGAGAACTTTAAAGATTGTGTTACGAAGTTGAGACCTGCCTGTTCCTAAAGTTCTGACAGAAAAAAATATTCTTTCTTTCTTCTGCTGACCTCTCCAGTGCATCTTGCATATCTTGTTTTCCACTCCTACCTTCAGGTTCGGAGGATGGGAAGATCCATGTTTGGAATGGAGAAAGTGGGATGAAGGTGGCTGTCCTGGATGGAAAACACACAGGTCCTATAACCTGTCTGCAGTTCAATCCAAAATTCATGACTTTTGCTAGCGCATGTTCCAATATGGTAAGGAAATGAGGTTTAAGTTCCTTTGAGCTCCATGAGGTGCTGACCCCTCCAGAGTTCAATTTGAGAAGGCTCAGTGCCTCTCTTGTGTGCTTACAAAAGGTGGCAGCTCCTGCAGAATGCAGTAGGAGAGATTTGTGTTCTGCTATGAAAATATGTTTTCTGTTCTCCTCTGTAGGCCTTCTGGTTGCCAACTATTGACGACTAATTCCTACACTGCAGCTGCTGTGGGATGGCTCCTGTACTGCTAACAGCAGCACGTCATTGCAAGCATAGTTTTGGAATTGCCTACATCTTCTAGACTGTGTTCCTGTTCCTGCGTATTTTCCATGTCTTACCTTTATCTACAGCATTCCGTTGTGAGGACTGCTCCTCTTGGCCTCCTGGCACGCTCAAGAAGCAGCATGCTACAAGTTCTTACCTTCCAGTCCATGCCTGGCAGGCTTCAGCCCAAGATGGAACGGACAGAGTATTGTTTCTTAGAGCGGTGAAGTCTGTTTTATCTACAAAATATTTGTGGCATTTTTTAAAGCTGTAATTATGTGTTTTCCTGCTGTAAGTGCACAAGGCTATTGATGTTCCAGCGTGGAACGTGCAGTTCCTTTCCATAAGTGCATGATTTAATGTCTGGGATCTCTGGTTTCACTGCAGTCCACAGATGCAAATACTTCTGTGCCAAATGTGAACACTGACAGTTTCAACGGCAGATGCTGGATTTTCTTGCAGTGGAACATGCACCAGAAGCGTGGGTAGCTGTGAATGTACCTCATACATCTTGTCATCCTTTTTTTTTTGCAATTTAGCGTGCAACTGCGCAGGTTTCATCCACTGTCAGAGGTTGCCAAAGCCTCCCTGCTGTTTGCTGTGTTAACATCCTGGAGGCACAGACAGCACTGCTGAGGTGCAGCCAGTGTCCCAAGCAATAAAGGAGGAGCAGGAAGATGGAGAAACCACACTGAGACTGAAAGCACAGTCTGCCTGTGTATCTTATGTACCATCTTGGCTGATTTTACTTGTAAATATCATGGGTGGGTGGGCAGTGGGAATGGGCCATATTTTTTTACTTTTAGATATAAAAGAATATGATGTGGGCCAGTAATGTAAGGTGTCTAGGCTGTTTACTTTCACTGATGCAGTTTTCCGCCCCCTGGTCTGTAAATAAGCTCCACGAGAGTCATCTACACCAGGCTTAGACAGGTATCCCTTCGCTGCTAAAACTAACATGTGGGTAGTCCATCACACAGTTTCTTACTGGTCTGCAGGTTTCCAGTGATAGCTCCAAAAGAGCAATGCATCCTTCGTCAGATGGTGTCTTCAGAAATCAATTTAAAAAATCCTAGGCATGACTGTGCTGACTCTGCTTTGCTGTGGCCCTGCTGCAAGGAATGCCCCTGCAAAGAGATGGAGAGGGACATGCTCTTCTGCCTCAGGGGCTTGTAGCACAGAAAAGCTGGCAGGCTGGTCTTCAAGCCCAGTTCCAGTTTCTTTTTCCTGAAATGCTGCTTCAATAGAATGCATCCACCAGCAAGCTGGGACAGGCCTGGCGAAAATGTGATGTTCACTGTATTCTTGCCTTTCCAAACACACTTGGGTTTGTGCTGGGTCACAGCTTGGGAAGGCCGTTCTTTCCCTCACCCAGTCACATATACTTCCTTGCTTATAGATATAAAAAGCTGGCAAGGTGACAAGACAGAAATGGGCATGTTGCCCATACTGGCAAACTGCTGGAGCATTTTCCTTGGGTCAGTTTTCCTGATGTTCCCGTGTTACAGCAAAGTTCATCTCAGCTGTGTACAGTTCGCATCATGACTCCCTGGAAAAGTAAATGCCTTGTAGAACAGCTACTTCTGTTTTGCTTTTTCTTGCTCTTTTTTTTCCCCCTGCCAGTCCATGGAAGGTGCTGTGCTAAAAGCTGGGGATGGGTGCTGAGTGTTTCTGTGCTGGTTCCATTCAGGTGGCAGTGCTTGCCTGTGGCAGTGCAGGAGTCGCGACCACACGGGGTGGGCTCACACCATGGTGCACCCTCTGTGCTGTGGTTGTGGCTTGTGTCTGCTGCTGCCACACAGGGCATTTCTAACCACACGTCTGTGATGTGAGTTTGCCATCCTCCAGCAGGGTGATGGATCTTTTCCTCTGCCACGTAGCCCTGCTGCTGGAGATGCAGGTGAGAGGTTCATGCCACCTTTTCCTGTGCTGTGCCACCGTTGCCTATAAATAAAACTGCCCCGTGCAAAGTGAGGTGGTTTTCTTGGGCTTCAGTCACTTTAACTCAGCAGTGTTGCATTTCAGGCTGCTTGGTGCTATTTTACCTTCTTTGGTATTTGCAGTGCTTTGTAAAGTGCAGATATTTGGGGTTTGTAGTGTGTTTTAACAGTCAAATTTCAGCGTCCAGTAGTAAATTATCTTTGAAGGTTTTCAAGTCTTTTGCTTGAGGAAGTGAACAGATAGCCTCTGCGTTACTTTTCACAGGGAAGCATTTGGAAGTCTTATTCTATAAAAGCTCTTTGTTAGTGTGGTTTGAGCGCTTGTCTAGAGGTCAGTTGTTCAGCTCTCTTCTGCTCGCAGTGTTGTAAAACATGGTATATTGTGGCATGGAGTGTTTAAGGAAAAGGGAACCAGAGGAGTGGTTTAGGAGAATACACACAAGCACATCAGTGGCTTTCTGGAGTGACGAGTGATGTTCAAGCTAATGCCAAACAGCACTAGTGCTCCCGTCAGGATGGCAACTGAGCACCTTCCCAGGGCCCACTGCCACCCACGCAGGCAGAGACATCTCTGTTGATGTAGCATGGAGTGCTTTCCACTGGCTTTAGAGGAGGGGAATGTGCCAGGTGTTGTCAGGGAACTTGAGGATTGTGTTTCACAGTTGGACAGGAAAGGTGAATAAAGCTTTTAGCTTTCAGCCTCTGCGTGCTTCTCTAGGAGTCTCAGGGCTGCAATTCCTGTATTCTTTAAGGCTGCCAGCTAATGAGAAACAGATCTGATGAAAAACAGCCTTTCAGGTCTGATAGAGTGACTAAGCAGGGAACAGCATTCCGTCTCCAAATCTGACATTTAAATTCCCACCTTGTTCTTTGGGATGAAGTAAATAGCTTTTTTCAAAGCAAGGGTATGAGACTCAGGAGCCCACCTTTAAGTAGGCAGTGTGGTGGTTGAGCACGTCTGACTGGGCTGTAGGAGATTTCAGGTATAATTCTCAAGTCTGTCTTGAGAGATTTGAATTACTTTATTGAACTCCCAGATCTTGGATTCATGCCCCAATCCCTGCTTTGGAGGATGCAGGAGCTACTGAGTGACAAATTTGGAAGCAGCAGTGTATCTTTTCCGATGCCTCTTGGCTGTATTAGCACTTTAAGAGACTTCACCTTGGTATTGGGTCAGGGGCAGGAACCTGGTGAGCCTTTCAGGAACTGGTCTGTGGTCGTGAGCTGCTATAGGGAGTTGGACTCCTCGGTGGTACATAAAGTCAAATTATGCTTTGTTACAAAATACTGCGAATGTGGGGAATTCAATGTTGTGGCTGTGACCAATAAATATTTTGTAGAGAGACCACTTGAGTGCTGTAAATTCTGCATTTGTCACTTGCTGGTTTCTTAGAAGGGGAATGCTAAACTCATCATTTTTTAAAATCTTTCTTTGTTTTGGAGAGTCAGAAACTCTGTGGTGGAAATTGTGATTCTTTAAAGTTACCCCTCCATGAACTGTCTATTTTAAGAGAGGTTTTTTTGCCTATGAATGTATCAGGATAGGGAAGCCTTGTGACAGCTAACTTATGGAGGTATGGTACCCTAGGTAAAGAGGTGTTCACAGCAGCCTGTGGTTTGGATGGAAGAGCTGAGCTCTTTCTCAGCAAGAAGGGGAGAAAATAACTTGTTGGATTTGAGTAACAGGAATCTTGGATCATTACAGTTAATGCATATAAATGTAATGTTACAGCTGCTGCAGGCAGGACAGCGGCCAGGATCAATACCATGAGTGAATCCTCATGTGCATTCTTTTCAGGTCAAACTTAAGAAGAAGGGGGAAAAGTGAAGCTGATGAGAAATACTTTTTACTCTACCCCTTGCTTAAACCACTAGCACATAGCTGAGGAGGCTGCTCCATTCCTGGGGGAAATTTCCTCCCACTGCAGGAAATCATCTTTTGACACCAAGCCCTTGCAGCAGTTCTGGTAAGGGAATGCTTGTGGTGACAAGGAAAGACAAAACCAAGAAAGCAAGAACTTCTGTGATTTTCTGAGGCTGTTATTCTTCAGCCCAGGTCTGCATAAAATCCCTAGCAGGAATAACACCACACTAAGGTACATAGGTAAAAAAAACAAAGTACTTTTATTTGGACTTTCATCCTTGCCGAACTTAAACACACTCTGGGGTTTGGGTGCTTCTTTAGGGAATCTTGGAACCTGTGTAATGAATAATGAAAACCAGAGTGGAGACTTGGGGAGATGGGAAGCTTGTCCAGACCTGAATTTGCCTGGCTAATAGACAGGTTGGGAAGCAGATCCTCAAAGTTTAAGACAACTTTGGTGTGTCTGCTGCACTGTGGTTTTGCTGGAATAAGTGTTTGAGATTCAGCACTGCAGACAAATTGCAACAAACCAGTTTTATTTTACTTGGAGCTCTACTATGGAATCAGCTGATGCACTGAAACACCTTGGTTCTCATCAGTGCTGCTGTTACAAAACCTGCTTTGCTGTCAGAAATGACCTGAACAGAAAAAGTGTCAGCAGGTGTGGATTAAGATTTGTTAGAAATCTGTACATTGTGATACTAATACACTTCAGTGTTCTTAAATAAGAGTAAGGCACATATCTTTGCACAGGAGGCTCCTGTGCAGCAGGGAGAGGTTTCACCTGGCTCCGTCCTCTGGGTTTGAGGTGGTGCTGCCTACAAATGACAACTGTCTCAAGAGTCTGGGCTACTGTTCAGCATTCCCGTGCCACAGGCACAGCTGTGCCCAACGCTGTCTTGGCAGCAGCTCCCAGGTTTTCAGCACATCTCACATTACAGCAAATGGATATGAGAGATGCTTTAGCTTATGCATCCAGTTCAGATTAGTTCAAGTCTGATTAAAAGTCAGCTCTTTAGACTGGCTGGATCTCAACTGATCCTTATTGTTTAATATTAAAAAGGGAGTGGGATCAGTAGAAATAAGGATTTGAGTGTCACTGTACCACAGAAATATTAAAAAAGTGCCCTTTGGCTGGTATGGCCCCTTTTGCAGCTCCTCCTTGGTCCAACAGTGAGAAAGGGGAGTGATTTGTTGCCCACTGTGCTTCTCCTGCGTGTTTCTAAGGAGCTAATCTTGTTCATTCTGGGCCAAGTGCTGGCTGTGCTTTTCAGGTTCCACTGCAAATGGTTTTGCTGGAAGAGAGCGTTTGTGTGCAGCAGAAATCCCTCAGTCTCAGGCTGATCCTGAATGACACCACAGTAAGGAAACACAGACATGCTGAGTGTCATCTTAACAGTCAGTCCTCTTCCCTGTTCTGTAGTGGGATGACAAATACAGAGATGTCATCATAGGAAGCCTCATGACTGTCATCCAGCATCCACTGGTGGCCTCTCTTCTTTCCCCTTGCTCTGCATACCAAGTGCTTGGCCAGTTCTGAAAACCTGTGGATAGAAAAATGCAAGGCTTAGGCTAACATAGCAGCTATTCCCCTTAAGAACAATGTTGAGATGTGGCTTTATGTTGTCAAAATAACAAGGTTTTTTAAGACATCAGCTTTACAATTGTTACTTTGGGATGGGGACAGATTAGCAGGCAGTTTCCAAAGTCACAGAAAGAGTGGTCATGCCAGAGCTGACCTGGAAGCAGTGAGATCTCAGCCAGCCTTAGGACTGACCAGTTTCTTTGGAAGGGAAGACAAAGGCAAAGCAGGTATTACCTCTGAGGATCTGTCCTGTTTTCTTCAAGGAAGCTCCTGACCACATGGGCCACCTCGTCGTTGCACAGAACATCCCAAAGGCCATCAGTTGCCATGATAAGGACATCGTCTTCCTTAATATTATGCAGAGCAAAGTCAAATACATTCACCTGGAAGGCAGAGGAATAAATCTGTGACAATTCCTACATGTAACAGAGGGGTCAGGGAGATGAGAGACTGGGACCAGGGTGCTTGGAGAAAGGCTAAGACCTGCCAAGTCTTAGGTGCATGCTACAGAGGAGCAGCTTGCTTATTTCCACGGTACAATTCCCATGTGCTGTGACTGACCTTTGGAATGCAGGAGAGGAAAGGTTTGACTTCAATGTTGGTGTCAATGACCTTGAGATGATGATCCCCCAGGCCTCGAGAGACAGCCAGAGTTCCCAGCAGGCGAGCCTGGCCCCAAACAGCAAAACCAGATTGAAACATTGGGTGTGGTGCCTTTAAAGGCTGATGTGTGGCTTTTCCTGACTGATCTATGTGTTGCCTATGCTCTCCAAGCATCACCCAGAACAGCCTCTGGAGACTTTGGAAATGGAGCAGTGATCAGAAGCAATGGCCTCACAGGAGTGTGGAGACAGCCTGAACTGTGAATTGCTCCCTGCGGCCCATGGTGTGCTCTGGAGTTAGTACGTGTGCTCTTGGATAATGCTACCGACCTCAGGAAGCCCATGGTGGCATCTGCTCTTGATCTGAGTGGCAGGAAAGACAATTGAGCTGGTTTGGGGGTGTCCCTTTGTCCTGGCAAAGGAGGTTCTGCACTGACTCCATATACAGGTGGCATGTGGGTTGAGCCCTGGGGGAGGTGATGGGGCTTTCTGCTCGACCACAGCAGGCAGATGCTGGATGGGTGCAGTGACTGCTTTTCCCTACCTCTTCCTTCCCTGTCCAGGCTAATTTCTCAGTCTCTCCTCAAGGAGGACAGTTTGTGTGAAAGGCAATAGAACTGAAGGAGACAGTCCCAAGTGGGAACTGATGAAGTAAGTTCTTATCTGAATTGAGTTCTTATGTGCAAGGGGAGATGAGGAAAGGGCAGGCTTCCTCAGGGCTGCTGTCTGCTCTGCTGTACTCTGGAGGAGGGTGCAGACTCTGCTCCAGAGGGCTCTGAGTTACACCAGCCAGGCAGCAGTGGGAGCTGCTGTATCCGGGCTGTGGGACTGCACTGTGCTGGAGAACACCAGAGCTCTGGGTCTGCTGTAGTGCCCCAGAGTGTGACATGAGCGACAGGGACACTGAGACCCCCAGCAGACTTGCCTGTGCCTTCCCAGTGTGTAAAGCATTAAGTTACCTGCTTCCCGTGACCGTGGACAAGAGGATACTTGAGGTCAGCTTTCTCCACCGTCTTGTATCCCCTGGAACAGAGAATTCACTGTTGATTTGGGATTTGTCTGACTTGATAGTACAACCCAGCCATTTTGACTCTGACTGAACCCTTGTATCCCCATGCACAGGCAGCTCACTGAGGCAGGGGCAAGGTGACCCTCACTCTCCCCTTCCTCCCCAGCTTGAACCTGCACCAGGCTGGGACTCCCTGCACCAGCCCCACCTCGATGGATGCCAGAAGAACCATCGTGACTGATTCCTCACCACCCCGCCAGGGCCCTGGTCCTTCAGCTGGAGGGAGCTGCTCACAGCATCCTTCTCTACCACTGTGCAGCTGCTCTCACCAGCAGGATGTGCCCCTTCAACCTCCCCATTGCTGTGGCAGGTAAAGCTGCCCAGTGCTGCAGCTTCACCCTCAGGCAGAAGGGACTCACCAGCCCTCCATGAAGTAATCCCGGTACAGGACTTTCTGGCCCACATCATCTCCCTTCAACCTCCGTGGAAACTCAAAGCGGGTGAACTCACCATCCAGGAGCTTGGGGAAAAGAAAAGCCTGGAGGAGGGAATGGAGGAGTGAGCACAGACAGGTTCTGCTTCAGTGGAGTAGGGCTGCTTCTGCCTCAGGACTGGCACTCCCAGCAGCACAATTGGGAAAGCATGTTCTAATGAGGACATGAATGTCTCCCATACTAAAGACTGTTGGCTGAATTTCTACCCCAGCCCTCCCTGGCTAGTGCCAGCTGACAGTGGCCCTCAAGGAAAGCTGGAGGTCCCCTTGCTGCAAGCCATCTGTGAGCCACTGGGTGCTTGCAGCTGGGTTGTCTGATGTGTGGAAGGAGTCACTCACCAAGTGCTGGATTCGCTGCCTCTCTGACTCAGGGGTGAACTCGCTGCTCATGGGCACAATGCTGTCCTTCAGGACAAGAATTGCCCTACAAGGGGGAAGAGGCAAAGCTCAGCTGTGCCAGAGAATTAACTGTCCACTCAAAACTGTTAAAAATGTCACTGTATTTCAAATAACTCCATTGCAATTGCACTGTTGCAGAGAAAACTCTGTTCGCCTGGTTTGACAGTGGTCAAGCTCACTTGTTAGAGGAATGGGGGCCAAGTGAAGGAAATCCCCTTCACTTTTTAACACCTGCCAGGCTGAGTGTACTGCTGCATTACCACCCCAATGCTGTGTCTGGGCAGCTTTAATCCCTTGAAATCCCCAAACTGTTCCAGAAGGCATAAGAGCACCTTCCTTCTAACAGGTCTTGTGCCAGGGAGGAGGGGGATGGCTGGGGCTGCACATTTACTGTCTGTAGGATTAAATCAGAATTGTGGTTTAGCCTGGCAGCTAAACACAACATAGCCAGTCACTCTCTCCCCACACACCCAGTAGGATAGGGGAGATAACTTGGAAAAAGGAAAGTATAATCTGTGGGTTGAGAGAAAGTAAGTTTATTAGGACATGAATGGAAAGGAAAATAATAGTGAGAAAATAATTAGAATATAGAAAACAACTGATGCACAGTGCAGCTGCTCACCACCTACTGCTCAGTGCCCAGCCACTTCCTCAGCAGTGGCCCCAGGCCACCTTTCCCCTCAGTTCACACAATGAGTGTGGTGCCATGTGGTCTGAAACATCCCTTGGGTCACTTGGGGACAGCTGTCCTAGCTGTGTCCCATCCCAGCTTTTTGTGCCCCCAAATCTCCTTGCTGGTGGGGTGAGAAGCTGAGAAGTCCCTGACTGTTGCTGAGCAGTACTTGCACAACTTAAACATCAGTGGGTTTTCAAGTGTCCTCTAGAACTCTGTTCCAGCTGAAACCAGGACAGTAAGATGCTGGAAACCTTGTTTAACTCTCAGCTCTCATCCCCAGCAACTTCCCCCCTTTTATTTTAACTCACCTGCTGTCCCCAGCATTGGCTACATACAGCTTTCCCTGGAAATAAAGGGCAGCCAGAGCAGTGCAACCTCCTGTCTGGTTTGTAGCTTCCATCTCCTGGCCAATGACTTCATCCTGTTGGTTTAAACAGGTTTGGAGACTGGCATGATCTGGGCTGCTGCTTTCTACACACTGTCTCATCCCTCCCAGCAGAAATCCAGAACCAAAACCAACTGGATGAGCCACAGGAAACCAGCAAAGTTTCAGATGATGTTGCTCCTGTACAGCCCACACAGCTCCTGGCCTATGGATGATTTAGGAGAGTGATGTGTGTGGTGTGTGTGACAATAGCCACCTTCCTGCCCTAAGGAATTGTACAGAGTTACTGCAGCTTTGCTCTGGTCTGCACTGCCAACATACAGCTCTGAGGCAGACCTTGGGGTCTGATCCAGTGTGATGTTGACACATTTAAAGATTTGACCCAATGTTCCAGCCTACTCAGCAAGCAGCAGAACTGCAGACCCTGCCCCTTCAGGGCTCAGGGAGGGACAGACTGTGACTGCCTGGGCCAGCAGGTCCTGCATGGGGTACTCACACACTCCTGGAAGGCATTCTCCAGGGCTCCCACCACCAAGTCTGCTGCGTGGATGTGCTTCTCCTCCACGAACTGGGGGTCACTGTCACAAACGCAGCGTCCACTGAGGTGCATGGGGGGCTGGGCTTCGATGATGCCTCCCACAATCTCCTCCAGCTTCTGCTTGATGCAGTAGTGCAAATAGTTGGAGGCGATGATGGCAGCGTCTGGGCCACCGTGGCCATCAAACAGCGCCCAGTAGTGACCAGTCAGAAACTGCCGAGAGGAACAGGGACAAGACAGGGGCTGAAGATGCTGTACAGATGGCAAGCTCACAGCCAGGATACCACTGTATGTGTTTTGCCTGGCTTTTCCACCCCAGCTACCCTTTCCTGCTGCTGCTACATCTCCTGTGCAGCTCAAACTCAAGCCATGCCCATGTGCTGCTCTGCCAGACCCATATCTGAGCTCTGAGCATCTGGATTTGCACCCCACAGCCTCATGTGCTGATCCCATGTGCTAGGGGAGGTGGGGCCGTTTCCCAAGAAGTGAGGCAGAGCCTGGTGAAAGCATCCTGTGAACCCAGCCCACGCGGCTGCCCAAGTGATGGCAAGACACACTTGCCCTTGAAAGCTCAGGGAGGACAGGAAAGGGGAGGTCACCAAGGAGTTGGATGACCTCAAATGCTGCAAGTCATGGGCCATGGAAGTAGAAAGGCATTTACAGACAGAGCTCCATATTTGCTGGCCACAGGGTACATGGGTACCCTAAACACATCCAAGGAAGGGTTTCAGCACATGGGCACGTTCCTGAACCTGCTCCCACTGGCGGCAGTAAAAGGCTGGCAGCAGGGTGAGCACTGCCTGCCTGGGGGCAGTACCTGTGTGGAGCACAGGATCAGCCATTCCTCATCCTCCTCCAGGCCTGGCTCTCTCCTCCGGACTGAGATCTGACAGCAGGCTGCCTGGTCCTCATTGAACTCCGACTTCTCGGCATTGATAACCCTGCAAACACTCCGGGTAAGGTGTGGGGACACACTGCACCTCTCAGGCTCCCAGCCAGCTGTGCTGGCTCCTCTGCAGCCACTGCAAACAGCTGCACCTTCCCCCTCCTTTCCAGCCCTATGCTCCCTGCCCCCTTTTCACACTCAAGGATCTCTTTGCTGGTGACTAAAATACTAAGTTCTATATGTGCAGCAGGGAAAAGCCCAGGTGAGGACACACAGACCTGCACCCTGGCCTCAGGCAGCCCTCGTCAGCAGCCCACACCATTTCCTTGTTGACTCGGTGCATTGCAAAACCACCACCCTTGCTCTTCCTTCAGCCTTGCTACTCTTTGTCCCTGGATGGGAGTGTGCTCTCCTTGCACTTCACGCTGTGCCATCCCAACACCATGGTGACGTGGTCTGGCCAGGACGCGGGGACAGCTCCTGGCTGGAACTGTTCCGCCTGATCTATTCCCTATTTCATTTAAAACAGCAAACCAGGAGATTTCTAAAAATGTGCTCTTCCCCTTTGTTTCAAAGAACTTAGCTAAGAGCGGTGCTGCTCCCGGGGCTGCCCCGGCCCTGCGGCTGGCAGGGGGTGGGCAGGAGTGTCCCCGGCGGGGACGGAGAGGGGCTGGAGGATTCACCGCACGCCAAACCTCCTTCGGAGCAGAAAGCCGCTCTTTGCTCGCCCGCAGATGGTGCAGGAGAACGAGCTGTGCCTGCGGGCGGCCGCTCCGGCAGAGAGGGCAGGTGGGGAGCGACCGCCCCCGCACCTCGCCAGGAGCGCCCC
>JAHLSL010000013.1:4395554-4410967 GCA_025920805.1 Petroica traversi | reverse complement strand
GTCGCGACAGCGGCGGCGATGGGGGCGATAAGATGAAGCTTCCCGAACGAGCGGGCAGGTTTCCTGCGAGTAGCGGGGGATGGGGACACTGAGTCAGGCTCGGAGCGTTCGGGTGCCGGGAGGAGATGCGGGAGGGGTGGCCCCGGGGTGCCGCTGGTGCGGGACTCTCCCGCATCCTTTGTCTGGGCTGATACTCAGCACCGCGACGCGCTCGGGCAGATGTGTCACCCGCATCTGCCTGGCCGCAGCCCCGGCCACCGCTCCCTTGCCTACGGGGATGCTCGGCCCCAGCTGCTCCCCAGCCCGGGGGAGCTGCGGAGAGCCCGAGGGAATTCCTGCTTCCCGATTTCTCTTCCCGCTGCACACAGGACCCAGCCAGCACCCCGACACGGCGGCTTTTGCATTTCTGAGTGTGCTTGGTGCATGACTGACTGTGTCCTCACGGTATTTCCCTCCTGCCCCCCGCCTCGCCAGCTCAATTAGCAATATTAATCAGGAGTAGAGGTGCTGCATAATTTATGTAACCGAATCAATATGCGAGTAGGGATGCGAGAGCAGCTGCCCCTGGAGCCCTGCTCTGTGCGGTCGGGTGTGAATCCAGCCCTGCAGCGTGTCCCAGGAGGGAGCTGGGACATTGATCTCATGGCTCCCTCCGGTTACCAGGGTGGGAATTGGTGCCTGCTGGTCCTTCATAGCATGAGCATCCTTGTTTCTTCAGCATGGTCGAGAACGTCCTTCCCCTCCAGTTGCTTCTGGAGGGGCTGTAGCTGAGAAGTGGCAAGCGATGATGCTTAGATGTTTCTCCTGCTTTTGCTCAGAACTGGTGATACATCGTGTTTGGATTCAGGTTCATTGCTTCTGGCTTAAGTGGAGATCCTGAAGTTCAGTCTCGAATTAAATCTTCCTTGTTTTGTAAAAATATAACAATAATTTAAAAAGTTAAAAATCAGCAGCATGGCCCATGCTGTGGTGGACCTGAGCTGTGGGTGTGCTGCCCCTGCTGTGCAGAGCTGTCAGTGAGGTTGGGGCAGGCAGGGCCTGTGTACCCCAGGAGGCTGCTGCCTGTTGCTCACTGGCCATGCCGGGCTCCTCCTGCGGCTGCCAGGGAGGGACATGTGCTAGCTTGGCTCTCTCTAAGAGCACTGACCTTCTCTGACCTTGGTTGCCCACTGCGTGGCAAACTGTGACCAGCGTTGAGAGTCACCGTGGGGCCCCGTGTCCTGTAGGACGTGACCTGCCCTGTCAGTGGGAAAGGGGAAGGGACTCGACTTCCCCCAGGGAGCTGCAGCGGTGCAGGGTGGGGATGGACCTGATGACTCTGCCCTGGCAGCAAATCTCTGGGGATCTGGGCTGGGGGTGGTGCAAAAACCTCCCTGTGCTTATGGAACGTAGCTTCTGTTGGGTGGTCCTGTCACAGCACCTTGGCGTCTCTGGGCCCTCTCTCCATGCCCTGTTGTGCTGTCTCTCTTCCGGGAAGCTGCTGTTTCCTCTCTGAATGCAAATCTGCCCCTCCAGCGCCTGCGAGGCACAACTGGGGTGCTCCAGGCTTTAAGGGCACCCCCCTCCGAGGTGGGTTTGGGATATTTCAGTCTTCCCCACCCCGTCATGGTAATTGAGTTATTCTGTTTGCTCAGCAAAGAGCAGATTCCATATCAAATGAGGAACAGCAATCCCACTGCTACTTTCATTCCCTCTGCTGAGGCACTGAGGTCTGCTGTTTACTGAGGAGGAAGGATTTTCCACCTCTTCCTGGTTTCTGGGGCCTTGTTATCTTTGCGTGCACCCAGCCTTTTCTGTTTTTTCATTCCCATTTCTCCCATATTTTCAGGAAGACATCTGCTCCCAGGGGAATTATGATCAAATTCTGCGGCTGGCTTAAGGGAGGTTGCAGACAAGCTGGTGAGGGATTTTGCTTGACACTGTGCTAGATCTGTGTGAGAGCAGAGTGACGTGTTGGTGGTGGGAAACCCCAGGAGCACCCCCCCTGCTGCAATTCTCCCACGTCATCCCAGCTTTTGGGGAGGAACAGGTGGAGGGGAAGTTGGGCAGTGAGAGCTGCGGGTTCAGGGAGTGCAATCAGGCCTGAGCCTTTCGTACAGGGGCAAGAGGCTAATTATTATTTTTTAGGAATCCCAGCCAGCTCTCTCAAAGATGCTGGCGAGAAAACCAGGCTGCCATGGAGACTGCCAGGCTGGGGAGGCGGTTGGAAGCTGTCAAAGGGTGCTATGGGCTTCCTGGGGCTGGAAACCTGCTTTTTAGCTACAGCTTGGAGGATTCATTGAGTGTTTTTGCAGTCCCTGTTTTGCTCTGAGTGGCATTGTATTGGAACAGCATTTGCTGCCTGAGCTTAGAACCTTGAGAGACTGATGAACCAAGGCTTTGATGCTGGTGGGAGGTCATGTGCTTTCAGTTGCTTCTGGGATCTCTTTCAAGACCACTGGGCAGAGAGAAAAAGTCTCTTAGAGGTTAGGTTTTTTTATCTAGAAAGTAGAGAAATCAGATGTGTTTTGTTTCTTCAGCCCAAAAATGGAGTTTGGTCACCTGCTCTTTCTGAGGGAGGCAGCACGATCTGGGGATGGGGGAGGACCTTTGCTCCCATGCATGGCTGAGCTGCCACTCTGCCCCAGGTCTGGATCTTGCTTTGGGAAAACATCTGGTAGGAATGGATGTTTGCTTCAGGAGAAGCATAACCATGGTGCACACAGGCAGAAATGCTGTCAGATGGGTAAAAAAAGAGCAGAGAGGCAGAGAGGTAGGACCCAGGAGCTGCTGGGCCTGCAAAAGTCTTCTTGGAGAGCAGGCAGCTTTCTGGCTCTCCAGTGAGAAGAAAGAAGGACCTTCTCTGCCCATTCACCACATTCTCAGCCCCTCTCCTCTGGCTTTGCTGGGAGGCAGCACTGGCTCCTGAGGCACCTGGATGCACGAATTTGGGGGCAGTTTTGGAATGCTGGAGGCACCCCTTAACCAGGGACAGACATGTCACAAGGTGCCATCAGTGAAGGAGAAGGGATGGCTGGTTCATGGTCCCTGTTATTCTTGGGGAACAGAGGACACAGGGCTGCTGCAAGGAGGTTTTTGGGAGACAGACCCAGTTTCCTTTCTGGGGCCACCTTGGAGGTTGATGCCCACCAGTGGTAAGATATCCAAGTGGATGGCACGTCAGGATGGCCACAGTGGCAGCATGGGTGGAAGACCAGATAAATGCCCTGAGATGGCAAACCCCTTGAAGTCAAGCACTTAAAGTGGTGGGATAGAGGAAGTCCTTTGCAAAGTGTGCAGTGAGAGACTAAATGCAGTGAGATTGTGGCCAGGGTCTGTCCCTGGGTCTGCCCCCTCCCATGCACAACCCAGTGCTCTGCTGGTGGCTTTACTGGGCAGAGAAAAGGAGCAGCAGCTTCTGCAGGCAAGGAAGGACCACGTGTGCTGCCCCTCCACTCTGCCCCAGGATCCAGCTGATGCTGCCTGCAGCTGTATTCCCTGGAGCAAGGGAAGGGACAAATAATTCCAATCCAAGGTGGCGAAGTGCAGACAAGACAAATCCTGGGCACACGTGGAAAATCAGGTGTTGAGAAGCAAATGTCTGGTGTCAGGCAGGTAGGTGGCTGAAGGTCTCTGGGCAGGATTTGCAGTAAGGACCAGGAGCTGTCCCTGTGAAATCCTGCAGTGTAGCCCCACAGAAAATTGGAAGAAAAGCTTTGCTTGTCTCCTCTCTTGCTCCCTTCTCTCCCCACCCTGCTCCCTTCTTTGTGCTTTCTTCTGACATCTGTAGCTTTTTTCCTCAGAAAAGATTCCCTGCAAGGAGATATTTATTTTTTCCATGGTGAGAAGTAAAATCCTCTTACTACTTAAACTGGCCAACCGTGTCCATTGGCAGAAAAGCTCTCTGCAGCAAGCAAGTTGAGCAGGCACTGCGTGAAGGAGTTACAGAGGGATAGACTGAAAAGAAGGAATTTTAGCAGCAGCAAAAGCTATTTTGTGCCTGTTGCAATTGTGTCCTTTCCTGGATGCTCAGACCAGGAGCTAGGCAGAGCTGCCTGGGCAGGGAAAGTGTGGGTAATGCAGGTATAACCATGTTTTATTCATCAGCATCTTGACTTCTGTTTGGCCAAGCATCCCTGGAACTTGGACAAGTTTTGCCCGGGTTTGTGGCTGGATTTTTGGCTGAGTTTCCCTGTTGCATCCCAGGCACGCCATGCCCCGGACAGTGAAAGGGAAGCAGCCACTTGCAGTCACATCGAGTTGAAGATTATGTCCAGGGAATGAAAGATTGATGGCCGGAGGCTCGGGTTTCCCATCGGGAGGGCAAGGTGACTCGATGTATTGAGAGAGGCATCTGTTTCAGGGAGCATCTATTATTGATCCGGGAGCTGGGCACTGTGTGGGGGCGATTTGGAAGGGTCAAACAAGCAAAAACTTCCTGCTGCCCCAACAAGTGGGCGAGAGGCTGGAGGAGGGGTGGGCTCTGTGGCTGTCACCTCCATCCCTGTCCTGCGGTGCTTCCCGGGGATCGCGCGGGCGGCTCCGCTGGCACCCGGGCATCCCCAGGGAGAGAGTGCCTGTTGCTGTGGCTACGACTGGCATCACTGCCTCTCTCCCCCTCAGGGCTCCTTGCAGCCCGGCTCTGCTCAGAGAAGCTAATTGGGGCTGTAAACAGCAGAAAAAGGCTCCGTTTGGGAACAGTGTTTGACAGGGTGGTACCCGCAGCTGTTTAAGACAAGTGCAGTGCTTCAAGCCCGGCAGTGAAATTTGAATCTGGACTGATCCAAACGGGCACATCCCAGCTCAGGCCATCCTCTGGCTGCAAACAGCATGTCTGTCAGTAGGTGCAAGGATCTGGCTGCTCTGCTGCTCCCTGAGCTGGAGGGCTTCAGGCTTTGTTCTGCACCTGCTCAGTGCTGCCGGAGGGAAGGCACCGTCCTGCCCTCCCCTCACCAGCTCCAGTTCTCCTCTGGCAATTTGCCTGCAGGGTCAGGCCAGCCACCTCTGGGCAGCCATCACCTCCTTGGCACTCCGTGAGCTGCCCAGCCTGTGTGCCCTGGTGTCATCAGCTGGCTCTGCTCAGCCCTCCGTCCCAAAGGGGTGGCGGTGCCACTGGCCTGGGAGGTTGTGTGGGGCGAGGAGCCCTGGGACATGCTGATAGCAAGCTGCTAAATGCAGGTGCCTCGTGAACACAACTCATCTGCAGCTGACAAACAAGTGGGAAAGGGGAGGTGCCACAGGACTCAGTGGCTGAAGGCAATTTTGGGCTGGCTGGGTGGCTGGGGAGGTGGGATGTTCACACCCACCAGGTGTGCCAGGAGAAAGGCTGCAGGGCTGCCTTGTAGAAAGGCCAGAAGGTTCCTCAGATGCCACTGAGCTCACTCTGCCTCAAAGCAGCAACATCCATTTTTCAGGGCAGGGATAGATATGGTGTCCTTCCCAGGGTTTGATCACCCTCATAATGAGATTTCCCAAATACCAAGGTGGGTCTTCATGTTTCTGTCTGGAAAACCAGTACAATCTGTTCCTGACTTTTCTTCTCTGCCCCGGGCTGACCAGCTGCAGTTCCTTTGGTGTTCCTGCACGCTGTGCCCTCTTGCACAGGTGCTGTCTGTGCTGTGCCTTGCTCCTTGCACGATGCTGAGCCTGGGTGTGCTATTCATGCTGTGCCTGCAGCCTTGTCAGCACCAGATAATGTGGTCATGCTCTTGTTCGTGCCTTCACAAATGACTCTGTCTGCAGCAATATGAAGTGACTAACCTGGACTTGGCTTGTGACTCACCTCTTCTCTGGAGCTGCTGGACCTTGCCCTGTGTCTGGTCCTTTCCCCAGTTACAAAACTTTGCTTCCTATTGAGTTTCATCCTATTTCTTTTTTTCCCAGCCCCATTTCTCCAGTCTCCTGAGAGAACGGTGAATTTTTCTCCGGTACACATTTGCACCTCCTCTAGCTTCCCACCTTACAGCTACAGGAAGCACTATTGCAGCTGTCAGAAGTGTTCATGGACATGTGGATAAACCTGGACCCACCACAGGTGCCCAGGACACCTTGCTTGACCCCACCTCTGATACCTCCCTGAGTGAGTTATCCATGCAGTTTTGTGTCTGTGCCTTGGAGGTTCACCACCACCATGTTCCCAAGCTGGCTTCTGGCACTTGGAGACAATTAGAAGCTGAGCTGAGCCCCCTGAAGCCCACAGGTCTGTGGCTCTGCTGGAGGAAGCATGAGGGATCTCATGCATCTTGGCCTCAGTAGATCCACCCTGGCTGTAGCCCAGCTGAGATTTGTTTCTGGATTATTTGCTGCAGGATTTTCCAGGAACCCATGTCTAGAGGGTGAGTTGGATGTGTGGGTCCCTTCCAGTCCCCTGCCCTGTTGTTCCTCCCTTTCCATTGGTTTTTATGGTTTCCCCACACGTGGGTTTCTCAGCCCTTGAGTTGTGTTGTGGAGACTTCCTGGCAGGGGATGCCATGAGGCACCATCTCCACGGTGAGGTCCCCTCTGTCTTTTCTTCCAGAGCCAACTGTGGACTTCTCTATTAATATTTCAGGCACGCAAGCCATCTCGTCAAGTCTGCTGTGCCAATTAAGTCGTAATCACGCTGTAATGAAGCAGTTGCTGAGCTCGTGCTCAAACCTTCCCTGGTTTATTCCTCTGCCTCCTCACTGGCTCTTGGCTCTGCATTGTGAGAGGCAGAAGGGGACACTGCCAGTTAAAGACACTCTGATGTTTTTATTTAAATGAAAATTGCTTAAAAAATGCAGCAAAATTAAATCTTGCAAGCCCCCTCTGAGTTTTTTTTGAAAGCTTTGCTGCTGTCTCCTCTGGAAATAGTGTCCCTTCTTGAAAGACCTTGTGGTATTTCTTGTGGTGTGTTCAGCTTCTCTGGCAGCATCCAGGCTTTTGCTCATCTTCTTCAACCCCTCAGTTCCTACACAGACCCCAGTGCTTGGCTGTCACTTGTCAACCACCCATCTGCCAATCATCCTGGCTGTTAATCCTATACTTCAGGGCACTGCCAGCATTTCCGAGTGGACTACAGGGTTGCATTTGCCCAGACTCCTGATTTTCCAGACCCCCCTCCTGCCTTTGGGTCCTAGGAGAGATGGGATCAGACCAGAGGGATTTTTCAAGCTGAATAGGGCTGCAGAGCTTTCCTATTTCCTCCCTGAAGTTGATGCTATAGTTACATCCAAGAACAATGTTATTTTCTCCTAGTTTTGCAGTGTAATAGGAATTGGTGAAACTTATGCTTATTAGGAGATTTGGCTCCTGCATGAGGTTTCCTGGGTGTATAAATGTCTCTTTTTCTCTTCCTCTTCCGCCTTGTGTGTGTGCAATAACCACAGATGCTACCAGAAGGAAACAGCCGCTCTCAACAGGGAAAGGGGCTAAAAATACCAGACTATCCTTGGTTGGGCACAGCAGGAGCAGAATGACCTCCCAGCTGGACTGGGAGAGGGTGCAGGTCAGCTCTGGGAACTAGGAGAGCTACATGGCTTGATGCTGATGGAGGGAGCATGTTTGTGGAGGGATTACACCAGCAAACCTTCTGTGTGTCTCCTAAAATGCCATTAAAGCATGACATGCCTTTGCAGGGGTGTCAGTGTGCCCATTCCTGCAGGGTCCTGTCAGGATGGCATCCCTGGGTTTGTATGGGAGCTGCTACTGCAGGGAGCCAGCCTGGGAGCTCTTCCTCATGTGTACCTCTTCTCTCTGTGAGAGAAAAACCCACCCAGAGTTCTGACCAGGCTTTGAGCTGGTGGAGCAGATGCATTGCAGAGGTGTCACTTGTGGGGGACAGGCAGGAGTTCCCTGGGAGCTCCCCAGGGATTCCTCCTCCCTTGGGGCTGGGGGAGCTGCGGGCAGTGCCCCAGTCCAGGGTCTGCCCCCAGGGGACTGAGAGCACCGCTGAGTGACAGTCAGTGGCCACCCCGGTCCCTTGGGTGGGTGCCAGGTGACATCGAGGCTCCTCCTGTGACTCTGCCGAGGGTGGTACCCAGTGCTGGAGGGACTGCAGGGGATGGATATGGCCCTTGTAGGGATGGCTTCCTTTGCCAAGTGCCTTAGCTGGGGATGCCCTCGGGCTCCAGGTTCCTTCCTGCTGCTGGCACAGCAAAGCACCGGAATGGGGGGGCTGCTGATGGCAATTCTGAGCACAGAACCATGGTGGGGGCTAAGGGCCGTCTGCCCAGCTCTCTCATCTTTGCAACACCAGTTTCTTGAGTATTTCTAGCAGCGCAACAGCTTTGAACTCACGGGGCCCCCTTTGCTGCACGGCTGCATCCAGGAAAGGGCTTGGGCAGCTTTAGGGGCAGCCAGGCCAGGAGATGATCCTTGTTGAGGGTTGGTCCCTCCGAGCCACATCTCCTGGGGTTTGCCTTCACATGCAGCATGTGCTGGGTGGGACAGGGAGCTCTGTGCCAGTGGTGCTTCCAGGCTGGGCAGATGGAGCCTTCAATTCTGGCTGTGGGCTGCTCCTTCAATATCCAGTGCCTCAATTGCCTCTTGTAGGATGCTGAAGATCGGTTGCCACTGCCTGGTGCTCAGGGAGTGAGGAATGCTCTCCAAAATGCTTCCCAAAAGCCTTCTGCAATCCAAGCCCTGCCAACTCCAGAGCAAAACCCTGGGGCTGTTGCCTTTCCCTTCCCCAGGGGCTCAGGTTCAAACCAGCATCTCCAGTTTGGAGCTGCGCTGGTTCCCAGCCGCTCGGGAGCAGCATCCTGCCATGTGCCAGCAGCCCAGGACATCACAGCCTGCCAGGACAACTTCCAGCCACCCCGACTATGCCAGCCCTTCCTCTCTGTTAAGCGAATCAACTTGTCACTTGAGCTCTCCCTGCCTGCACTGGCCAAGCCATCATCTAAATTTGGGTGATTATGTTCACCCAGGCCAAGTATCAGGTTCTCTGGATCACATGTGCTCCCAGCTGCTATTTAACTCTGATGCCTCAGGGAGACGCAGCACTTCTCTCCCAGCTTTTTGGGTTTTGTATTATTGTTGTTTTTTGCTATCATTTTTTTGGCACCAGAGACTTAACTTTTTTTTTAAAAAGTTTTCAATTTCTATACTGCCAAGTCGGTCCCCTTTCTGGTCAGTCACTGAGGAACTCAGCAACTGCTTTGATTGCTAAATCTGATCACGATGTTTTTGGTTCTTTCAGCCACCACAGAATTAAGGGACTTTTTTGCCAAAGCCCGAAATGGTTCAGTTCGGCTCATCAAGGTCATCATTGAGGACGGTAAGTCCCAATTTTAAGTGCTTTGATTTACATTTTGTCTTTTTTCTGTTTCCTCTCCTCCTTTCTTTCTCACTGCTGTGGTACCAGCCTGTGTTTTTGGAAACCTCAAGGAAAATGCTGCTAGGGCTTCTGGGCATGTGGCAACCCAGACCTGAAATACAAGCCCAAACTTTGGGAGTGCTGGTGAACAGCTCTTGGAGCCCCAGGGCAGTTCCAGTGGGAAGCAGTGACTTTGCCAACAGACAAATACCAGCCTGGGATTGGTGCTGGGCTCTGTGGGGGCTTGCTGCTGCTGTGTCATATTTTATTATGCGACAGGTGCTGCAGGGACCCTGGGACCTTTGCTGGGGGTGATGCACAGGCATCTTCTTCCTTGGATGTGTCATCCCACACCTGGCAAGGAGATGCTTGGGGCAGGGGGGTGCTCTGGGGCTCAGGGCCCAGCACAGGGCTGCAGTGGCATCCCTCGAGGAATGCCACACTCTGAGACCCATCCCATCCTGTGGGGCTGTCCCTAGCCCAGACACAGACTGGCACCAACCTTGTCTGTGTTTGTCCCATGAACAGTGCCTTTAGGCGGCCTCTGCATCTGTCAGGGAAGTGAGCAGAGCTAAGCACTGATTGCACGTCCCAGCGGGCGGGGAGCTGTCCTGGTGTAGGTTTTCCATCACCTCGGCCTCATACAATTGCATATGAATGACTCGTTTCTCAGGCAGCAGGGACATTACTGTCCTGCCAAGCTGCTGTCACCACCTCCCTGGGTGGGTCACCAGTGCAAACACCGTGGTGGATGTGGTAGTAAGGAGCCTGTAGTCATAAGGAGCCCACCTGACCTTTGGAGAGACCACAACGTCCTGTTCAGAAGAGCAGCGTGACTGGAAATGCATGGGACACATCAGTGGAGTTGCAGCAAGGCTCAGCAGTGCTGGCTGTGTCCTAGGCAAGGCTCCCATTGTTGGGGGATGAAACATTCACATTGTTTCTTTGGAGTGTCTTTGACAACAGTTTTGCACTCAGCTTCTTTTGCTTTTAAAAAGTGGGAATCAGGTTTGGGTTAGGATAAATCATGCATGTCCCTAAGCCTGAACTTGGGATCCTTAGGGCTTGTGCCACTGGTTTTGGGTTGTGGCTGCTGATGCCAGCAAGGGAGATTTTTTATCACCAATGGAAAACATTTCCCAACATCTCTGCTCAGCCTGGGTAGGATTTATTTATCTGTCCTATGTGTCGTTGTCAGCAGCAGGGCCACCACTCTTCTGTCACATGGGGGACATCAGCTTGCTGGTACTCAGCAGAGAAGGATCTTTGGGCAATAATGAGTGGCCAGGCAGATGTCACAGCCAGACAGACGGATGCTCACCCTGGAAGAGAGGTGCCCAGAGCTGCCTGGGGAAGGCATGCCAGCTGCCAGACCTGAACAGGGGAAGTGCAAGAGGAGCCTCCCTCCCTGCTGGGTGGCTTGCAGCACCTTTTGCCCCATGAAGAATTTGTCTTGGGGCATTTTGGAGCAGGGGTCAGTGAGTAGAAGGAAGGTGGTGCAAGGAGCCTTATGGTAGATGCTCTGTATCTGGGTGTCCCCAGGACCACCATTGTGGCTGAGCAACACCTTGGGAGCAATTTCAGGTCATTTTGCCTTTGGAGAACTACTGGGAAGAGCTGAGATTAGATGGAGGAGGGAGTAGGGGAGCAGGATGTTCACCAAGACTCAGCATGAGAGCAGCTTGTGCTCCCGTGGGTTTTTAGATTATGCTCTGCTCCTCATGGTCAGTAGGATTTGGGACAAGACTTCCCTGCTGGATGCATTTCTTTAGTCACAGCTGATGGTGTGCACTGAGTTTTGCAGATTGGCACCCACCAGAGCTGCAGGCAGGGCTGCCTTGTGGAGGCATTTCAGAGCAAGGCAGGGAGTGCTGGGGCACTTCGAGGGCCAGAAATGCACCCACCTCTGCCTTTCCAGCAGCAGCTCCTGGTGCAAACAGCCTGATACCACCAGTGGTGTGTAACTTTGCTGAAGGGCGTCTGCTCCGAGTTTCCCTCTTCTGACACTTCCCAAGGAAGAAAATTTGTCCGTGAATGGATTGAGCAGAGCTGCAAAGAGCTGAGGGGAAAGTTGAAGGCTGCCAGCTCACAGCAGCACGGTTGGGGTCCGGCTGAGTCACAGCCCGGGAATAGCCTGGGGTGACTCAGCACTGATTGCTTCCTGAGGTGCTGGTTTGTTTTGCAGACAGAGATACCCTCGAGCTGCCAGTGGGTTTGGCCCTTCAAAATTCCTGCAGTTTGTTCTGGATCTCAGGCCTTTGTGATGCACAAATCCATTCACAGAGTTTTGTGTTTGTTTTAGGAGTACACTGAGGTTTTCATGCTTCTATTTCTCAAAAGAGGTAGTTTTGGCAAAGGTGAAGTATTTCCAGCACCTTGTTCTTTGCTGTCCTTGTAACTGAACCAGCAACTTTGGCCACCAGTGCACAAATAATTGGATTCAGTAGTGGTGGCAGATGCCAGGGCAGTGCTGGGCAAGGAAGGGCTATGCTGCTGTTATAGGGGATGTCCTGCCTGGGTGGGAAGAAGGGGTGAGAGTAATTCCTCCCAAATCCTTCGTTCCTCAACTGTTTTCCTTAAAAGTTTTCTTACCATGGGATTTGGAGCTGCTGAGCTGAATGGGCTGGGAGGCAGAGGACTGTGCCCCAGCCAAGGGGCTCCCTGGCTCCCAGTGGGCAGAGGGCCTGGCAGGGCTTGTCCCAGGCCAACCATGACCTCAAGTGCCAGTTGTCCAAGGCCCCAACACATTTTGCTTTGGCACCTCCAGAATTTCCTTCATCTTGTTCTGAGTCCTGTAATCTCCCCTCAGGCCTTTCTGCATCTACAAACGGAATAAAAACACAGGCTGTTTAACAGCAACCTATGCTGGTATCCCCAGCACCACCACTTTTCCACCCAGCCATCCCAAAGCTTGGCTTGACCCTTGCCAGGGTGTGGATTCATGTCTGTAGGATGCCTGCACCAGTGTTTAAATCCCAGCTGAGCAGTGCCCAGCTAAAGGGCTCCCAGTCCCTCTGCCATTCCTGTGGCAGCTGAAAATAATACCTTGAGATGTGTGTGAAATGCACAGGTTGCTTCCAGAGGCTGGGGCTCTCCTGGCAGCATGGTCCCCCTCCAGGCTGGGGATTGTGGGGCATCCCTGGTGCCCGCAGACACGGGCTTTGGGTATCAGCTTTGATTTTGACCCCTGTGAGGTTGCAGGGAATCCAGTGAGAGCAGCTTTGGCTCATCATCCTGCGTTTTGCTGAGACCATTACTTTTCTCAGCACCCAAAATGTTGGTGGTTCTTCATGTCCCTGGTGAGGTGTTCTAGTGACCCTAGGGCTTGTCCAGGTGGGATGGGGGAGGACTTGTGTTCCCCTGTGAGCAAGGAGGGATGGATGGGGACTGCAGAGGTGGAGAGGAGAAAACGGAAGAAGGCCACAGGTGGCCATCAGAGAGGAGACTTTGCTGCTGAGAGACACAGGAGGGGAGGAGATGCTTGACAGGAGGCTGGCAGAAAACCAGCCCTCCTCAGCAGCTGCAGCCCCATGGTCTTTTCTGGGGGGTCATCCCTGGGAATGTACGCTCCTGCATGTGACTCAAGGTCATAGTTTGTTCTTCTGCAGTACATACAGCTTCATTGTTGGTGCTGGAGCTGCAGTGAACCCTTGGTGAGCCGCTGCCTGGTCCTGCAGGGTGAGCCTTGTCTTCATCTCACGGCACCTTTCTCTCTCCTCCTTGCAGAGCAGCTCGTGCTGGGGGCCCACAAGGAGCTGTCCCGGCGCTGGGACGCTGACTACGACGCCTTGGTGCTGCCCTTGCTGGACGAGCAGCAGCCCTGCTACGTCCTGTACCGCCTGGACAGCCAGAACGCCCAGGGCTACGAGTGGCTCTTCATCTCCTGGTCCCCCGACAGCTCCCCGGTGAGCTCCAGGCCCTGGCACCGAGCTGGGGGCAGGGATGTGCAGGGGGAGGAGGTGCTGGCCAAGGGGACTTTGCCCTGGGGCTGAGGAGGGGCGGTCACACTCTTGGCCACTGTGCCTGGGCTGAGAAATGAAGACTGGGGATGGGGAATTTTTTAAATCACAAAGAGATAACATTGAGACTGTATCTCTGTCCTCTTTACCGTGCTGGATGAGGAGGTGGAGTGGCTGGGATGTAGAGGGGGGAGTGGTGTGGACCATGGGACCAGGATGGAGACATCCCAGCGTGGCTCTGGCCTTTGCTGGGAAGAGCTGGCACTGACACTCGTTTGCCCCTGGCCGGGCCCTGCTCTGCTTGAGGCTGATGCCAGCTCTTCTCCAGGCCTTACTCCAAAATCAGCTGTTGGAGAGTGGACACAAAAGGGCTGTTTGGATGGGAGTCAGGTTTAGAGGATGGCAGTGGTACAGCTTGGAAAATGCCATCCTGTTGAGCACATCTCTGTAACAGGCCTGATATTTACTGATGTGTTAACACGTGTGCTTGTCATCTATATACATATTTATCTGTGTGTATAATCCTATGTATATATTTGTCATATATTTAGTATAATCTATAGGCTGGATAGATTTACTGCCACATTAATACATGCACTGGTCACATATATAAAAATTATATATACAAGTGGCTTATATGTAATTTTATATGCATGTATGTATTGTGCATTTGCACATGTACATATACACGTGTATATATAATAATATATATTTAAAATATATATCTTTCAACAGCCACAGAGGCTCTTACTGCAGAAGCACAACGTGCTCAGGAACACTTGCCAAAGCTCTTCCCTGCATTTTGCAGAATGATGCAATAGAAGTGCCAAAGGCAAAAGTCACTTTTAAGTGGCTCCGGTGGTATTTGTGCCTCCTCTAACCCAGGTGCAGATGGGAAATAGTGCTCTGGAGCTCAGGGATTGGAAGCAAAGCATGGAATAAACTGTTGGATTGTGGGCAGCACTTGGCAAGGCTGCAGCCCCGGAAATAGTGCTGGTGGGTTTTCCCAGCTGCTCCCTACCTAGGGATGCTGCCATTAAAAATCAGATGGAGCTAGAAGCCTGTGAGGGCTCTCAGGAGAGGCTTAGGTGCATGGAGCCTGTGGTGGGATGGTGGCTGTGAGCACTGGGCACCTCTCTGGTCCCTGGTGCCCCTGTGTGACAGCACTGCCCCCTGTCCTGGCAGGTCCGGCTGAAGATGCTGTATGCTGCCACCAGAGCCACTGTGAAGAAGGAGTTTGGCGGGGGGCACATAAAGGATGAGATGTTTGGCACAGTGAAGGTATGGTGCTGGGTCCTGGGCAGCCTTTTGGGTCTGACCCTGAGCTTCAGCAGCTGGCCTGGAGCTTGGTGTGTGGGTGTGGGATGCTGGTGTGAACTGCAGGGTGTTGGTTCTCCATGCTGCTCCCTGAGTGGCCACTGCTGCTTTCTCCTGCCTGCGTGGCTGTGGTCTGTGATGGAGAGCACGGAAGAGGTGGGAGGAAGGCTGCAAGATGTGGAGCTTTATGCTGAATGGGAGGAGAAGTGCCAGGTGGTGGCAGTGTCACTCCAGCAGCGAGAGCTGCCAGGGTTATCCGCTGCCTTGGATGGAGATAACTTCTCCTCTTCCATGGGCAGAGGGAGCTGCACACCAGGGCCTCCTGGACACCAGTCCTTCTGGGGCCTCTGGTCCTGGTGGAAGCCAGGGAGCATCCCTGCTCTGCTCCAGGATCCCTCTACTGTCCCTGGGCTACGGGCTCTGCCTTTCCCTCTCACTTTCATGCTTCATGAAACAGCCCGAGGAGCCCACAGCCACAGCCATAGGTGACTGGGGAGGGGCAGGGTGGTCAGAACAGACAAATGGAATGTGGGTTTTGCAGAGAAGCATTCAAGAGCCTTGAGGTTGATCCTCCTGGTCAGTAGGGAGCCTGAGACTCACTGGGTTGCTCAGCCTCACCTCTAGGCTGGGGGTACATCCAGCCATGCAGCAATGACCACCCGTGACACTCTCCCTGTGCCTCTGTCTGCAGGAGGACGTGTCCCTGAGTGGTTACCAGAAGCACATGTCCTCCTGCTCTGCCCCAGCCCCGCTGACTGCAGCCGAGCAGGAGCTCCAGCAGATCCGCATCAACGAGGTGGGTGTGCTGCAGAGAGGGTGTCCTGCAGAGAGGGGTGTCCTGCAGAGAGGGTGTCCTGCAGAGAGGGTGTCCTGCAGAG